>CM046877.1:71573680-72173680 GCA_025667525.1 Glebionis coronaria | reverse complement strand
TTTAGGACATTGTAACTTGGAGTGACCTCCCTTTGGGAGAGATTGTTGGAAATACGTTTTTACGTATTTAGAAAGGATCGGTCACTCTAATGATATTGGGCTCGTGATCCAATATAGCCCATATAGCCCACATGTAGGGTGGGCTATATAAACTCCCCTCCTAGCATGTTAGGAGGGGTTGAACACTTACCATTTTATCACATTCCATCTTTCGTATCTTTCTCTCCTTTCTCTCTCTTCTTTCTCTCTCTAAGTTCTTCCCATTTCCATAGATAAACTCATACAATGCCTAATCCTTAGAAAAACACCATCCTACAATATATTTGAGCACCATTATTCATGGTTAAAATCTTTTTAATAAAGAAACCTATGACTAGTACTCTATGTTTTAACTTGATTAAAAATCATATGAACCATTTTATGAATTTTAATGTAGCATGGGTTACACATCTTACTCTTTGGGATTTTGGTTAACTAATAATCATAGATCTCATAAAGTAAACATGTGTAACTTAAAAACCATGAAAGACCATGACCTTAAAGGGCACGGCAAGATTTAATGGACGCTTATGATTTATGTACTAAGTTTTTATTGATGGAATATGTATTATTACATGTGTAATGGAATACCAAAAATCACTAAAATGAATTATGTGTACATATATAGCCGTGGGATATGTGTGACTTTGAATGGGTTTTAAATGTACATGCATGCTATTATAAAACCTAGATCTAGTGATAAATGTTAACTTAACATGATAAACATAAAACAAGCTTATAATCTTATGGGAACATTGGGAGAAAACAATATAGCCGTGAGCTATATGTTGTTTTCTTGGAATTATGATAACCTTGGAAACATGCAATAAGCCTAGATAATTACGTTATATTTTATAAACATTTACAAGACATAAAACTAGCTAAAAAGTTCATCTTGGAAACACCAAGATTAAAAATTATTGTTGTGGGCTATATGTATGTATTTATGGACTTATGATTTGATTTCTTGGTTTATACATAGCTAGATCTTATTTTAGGGACACTTATAAGTACATGCAACCGTAAAACAAGTTTTGACTCATCTTAATAAGCTATAATCAATTATAGCCATGAGCCATAAGCTCATATTAGAGCTTATGACTTGCATGCAACCTTATAACACATCTTGATCTCATTTGGTACATCAAATAAAATAAACTATGAGTTTTATTCTTTTATTAAGATTTAAAACTAAATAGGGATAAGCTAATAATAAGCTTATAAGAAAATCCTAGATTAATACTTACATAAAATGAAAAGTAGTATTAATGGACTAATTAAGCCCATGCAACATTAGTCGAAGACTTAATGGACCCGATAAGCCCATTTGACAAATCTTAGTATCTTAATGGACTTAAGAATACACTTAGGCCCATTTAATTAATTAATGGACTTAGAAATGTATTTAAGCCCAATAAATGTTTTAAAGGCTCATTTAACAAGTTAGTGAACTTAAAATGTATTTAGGCCCACTAGATGACCGATTAGATACTTTAGCCCATTTAATGAGCCCATTTAATGTTT
This sequence comes from Glebionis coronaria, assembly GCA_025667525.1. Taxonomy (NCBI): domain Eukaryota; kingdom Viridiplantae; phylum Streptophyta; class Magnoliopsida; order Asterales; family Asteraceae; genus Glebionis; species Glebionis coronaria. The sequence goes on along the minus strand of CM046877.1, from coordinate 72,172,117 downwards.
TAGAAGATTTAATAAAAGTTTTTATAATAAAATATAACTTATAAAAACTTTTGGACTAAAATGACAATTTATGAAACTTAAGGACTAAAACCGTGACTTATGAAACTTGTTTTGATAAATTAGTAAACACAAGGACTGAAAATGTAATTATCCGAAAGTCTAGGGTTTAATAAATACCATCCGTGGCATATTAAACCCTAGGGACTATTTTGGAATGTTTCTAAAAGTTATTTTGTCATTTCATAACCCTAAGGACCACGTTTGTAACAATCCGAAACTTAAAGAAACCCTAGGGATTTTTTTGTCATTTTATGAAAGTTATAAAACCTAAATATAACTAGGAGGACTAAAACTATCATAACCCGAAAGTTTAACAAGCCCTAGGTACCAAATGTGTAAAATCCGAAAGTTTACTTTGTTTAAAATATGGAGGGACTAGTTTTGCCATGTTTCGAAACTTTAACAAGCCCTAACCCTAATTCTATTTTAAACTTAGTAAAATTAAATTAAACCCTAAACCATAAAATATTATATGGAAACTTTAAAGTTAAATAAAATATTATATTTTTATTTTCCAAAAATAAAATATTTATATTTTGCTTTATGAAATATATTGTATAAACAATATGGATATGTATTATTAATACATGAACTCATATACTTTTAAGAAATAAAATTATATGAACGTTAAATAAATTGAATACTAATATTATAAGTAGAACACCGTATGTTTACTTAAAATATGAAACTTAACTGTAAGTTTAAATGATTATTACTAATACGTGTACTACGAACGTGAACTAATATTTTAAGTAAAACATTTTGTGTTTACTTAAATATGAAACTTAATGGAAAGTTTAAATGGATGTTAATAATACTTGAACTGCGAACGTAAACTAATGTTATAAGTAAGACATTTTATGTCTACTTAGATAGGAAACTTAATTATAAGTTTGAATGGTTATTATTAATACATGTACTACGAATGCAAACTAATATTATAAGTTAAACATTTTATGTTTACTTAACTAAGAAACTTATATAGATAAGTTTTAAATGGATATTGTTAATACTTGTACTACGATTATTTAGATAAATGCCGTAGCATAAATGAACTGATTAAAAATCTATATAAGCATACACATATGTTCTTTGTACTATCTATTAAGTCTGTACTATTTGATTAGGCATAACTTTTGGCGTGAGCATTATTTGGATATTTGTGTTATACAGCTATTGCCAACTCCCAAGTGAGTTTACTGCCCCATATAAACTATTGATAAAATTTTCCTCTACGGGGGAGAAAACATGCAACTATTTTAAATGGACATAACTGAATTGTATAAACTTGACTATGATTGACTATTATAGAAACTGTTAAATTGTTGTAAATCGTCCGAATGTTATAGATAGATCTATTAGGGATTGACCATCCCCATCTGGGTGAGTCATGCTCATTGTGCCTTGGCCGGGACAACATATGTATACCATGTTGGAACTGGGTTTGGGTGTCTTTTTGTAAGACACTACGTCCTCATCTGTTGAGGACTATGGAAGGTTAAGCTTCAGTTTCGAGTAATAGCAAATGTAATCTACTTTTTAGTAAGAATGCTTTGTGCATTGTTACTTCTATGATTAATGTATGTCCAAACTAATTATTGTTAAACCAGTAAATTCACCAACTTTATGTTGACCCTCTAAGCATGTTTTTCTCAAGGAAATGAAGTTAGTACGTGATATGTGCATGGACTCAAGCATTGTTGTAATCTGTATTGTAGGACATAAACAACCTACTTTATCACGTTGAAGACAATTTTTATAAATTTGTTTAATAATCATGTAATCTTTTTTGAATAATCCTTTATCTTATGCTCTATGAACTATGTGCTATCGATCTACCCTTGTGACATCTCCGTTGATAATTTCATATATTTTGACCTACCCGGGGTGTCACATAACCTATATGGTAGGTTAGGTGATGTGTTTTGTTAGGTGGTTATCACTACGGCTGTTAAATGGTACGTTAGGTGATATGTTAAAAAACTAATGTGACGCTGAGACAATGATAATGAAAAGGTGACCACTACTCTTGCCTTAATATTCGTTTGCACAAATGAAAAGAAAAAAACAGGTTTCACTGAGATATTTGAATAACAAATTTTTTCATGTCAATCCATGCGTCATGTGCTGTGAAAGATAAGTGTGACGCCTTTAAAGCTTTTTCAAATTTTTTTTTTTTTGGTAACCGTGATTTCCGACTCATTGGCCGACTAATCCACGGGGTTTGAGCCCACCGCCACACAGACTCAAACCAGGTAAAACCCTCCCTTTTCAGGAGGTTGGCGTGGCCACTTCAAGGTTGTTTGCACCTAGTGGGAATTGAACTTGAGACCTCACACACTTTGGAGTGATAGCCACAAATCTTTTTACCACTAGGCCACCCTTGAGTGGTTAGCTTTTTCTAATTTTGAAGTATATATTATGTGCTTATTGGTTTTTGTCAGTGGATGTTTAATTTAGCTCATGTGATGGTGTAGAAAAACATGTATCAAAACACTTTCAACTTTTATTAACCAAGATTTAAAGAGAAAACATAATAAATAAAAACACAAGCTACTAGTGCTACTCACGTGTAGCTCTATTATCTACATGATAATAGTTTTACAATCAAAAGCAACAAATGAAAAGATTAAAACAAGTTTCTAAGATCAAGACTAGAGAGAGAGAGAGTAACTGTGTGTTATGAAAACACACAGAGTGAATGAGGCGATACAAAACAATGTATGAAACCCTAGATAAGTAATAAACATGCCATGGGCTTTTAGAGCCGTTGTAGAGATGTGTTGAAGCCTTTGGGCTTTATGAGTCCAATGTAGAAAGCACATAACAGCAACATAAGTCCTCATATTCCATAGCTTCTTTCACACCAAGTCCTCAACCATAACTGAAAGTTTAAACAATGACATAATTAGTCCCTTAGGTTAAGTATGGGTAGCAGATTAGGTCATTCAGTTTAACATCCCCCTTAATCTGACAACCTATACAAATTAATCATGCCAAGCTTTTAACAAGCTTCTGGTGCAAATCTGTTTCTAACCCCTTAGTTAGGATGTCTACAATTTGATTTGTAGATTCCACTTTCACGGTTTTAACCACACCATTAAGATTTTTTTCTCTAACAAAATGAAGGTCAATTTCAAGGTATTTAGTCCTTTCATGAAAAATTAGGTTGGTTGTTATCTTAATAGCAGTTACTGTCACAAAAAAGATTCACAGGCAAAAGATTATAGCAATTTAAATCTTTCAAAATCTTAAGTATCCAAATGATTTCACTTGTTGCAGAAGCTAGAGCTCTATACTCTGCTTATGCTGAGGATTTAGAGAGAGTGAGTTGTTTCTTACTCTTCCAAGATATCAAATTGTCATTCAAAAAAACACAGTAACCAGTAACTGACCTCCTTGTAACAATGCACTAAGCCTAGTCAGGATCACAAAAGGCTTTGAGGAACATACTTGAGCCTTTGGCTACCTGAATCTCAAGACCAGGACTTCCTTTTAAGTATCTCAAGATTCTAAAAGCAATTTTTTGATTAGACCTTAAAGGGGAATGCATAAATTGACTTAAACAATGCACAACATAAGATATGTCAGGTCTAGTATTGGTCAAGTAGATTAACTTACCCATGAGTTTCTGATAATCAATAATGTTATCAAGCAAAGGGTCATTTTTAGATGCCTCATCAGTGATAGATAGTTTAGACATTAAAGGTGTCTTAGTTGGTTTGCAAGCAAGCATACCATACTCGGAAAAGAGGTGCAACACATATTTTCTTTGATTTAAACAAATCCCTGAATTTATATAAATAACTTCAATTCCCAAAAAGTATTGAAGTTTCCCCAAGTCTTTGATTTTGAATTTTCCTTTCAAAAAATCTTTAAAACTGTTAATCTGCTTTTGATCATTACTAGTGACAATAATATCATCAACATACACAAGAAGAACAACAAACAACTTATCAATTTTCTTAGTGTAAAGAGAGTAATCAAATTTGCTTTGAACAAACCATTTTCAATAAGGACAGATGTGTGCTTAGAGTTCCACTGTCTTAGGGATTGTTTAAGACCATAAATAGATTTTTTCAATCTACACACAAGATTTTTATTACCAGTATAAAAACCTTGTGGAGGTTTCATGTAGACAGTTTCATCTAACTCGCCATACAAGAAGGCATTGTTGATATCAAGTTGGTATATAGTCCAAGACTGGTTAACAGCTAAATTAATCAAGCATCTAACAGTAATCATTTTAAAAATAGGAGAAAAAGTTTCCTCGTAATCAAGTCCTTCCTTTTGACCACAACCATAGCAACAAGCCTAGCTTTATACCTTTCTATTTCACCACTGGATTTAAACTTAAGCTTCCACACCCATTTAGAATTCAAGGCAGTTATACCATGAGGCAATTCAACTAAATACCAAGTATCATTTTCAAGTAAGGCAACAAATTCTAAATTCATAGCATCAACCCACTGTGGGTTTTGACAGGCTTCAAAGAAATTCTTAGGTTCACTATTCTTATTCAATTGGGTCACAAAACACAAAGCATCACCTTTGATCCTAGAATATCCCACAAATTTTTCAATCCCATATTTGACTTTTGAATTAACAACAAAATCATTATAGTTTTTTTGGAAAAACATAAGGTCTAGAAGACATTCTCAACCATTGATTTCCCTGAGCATTATTATTAGAAGTGTCACCCAAGTTTTCTCACATGCTTTGAACATGAGAAGGAAGACTTGGGTTGAATTCTAAAGTTCCCTCAGAAATGTGATTATCATCAAGTGTGGCTGCCTCAATCCCATTTGAGTTGACATCTGTGGTATCATTGCATGTGGCAATGTCTCCACTGTCACCGAGACTCATGGGTAGGTTGCTAGCACTTGGTGACCCATGCTCACCATTATGTGAATTTGTTACTCTCTCATCATCTTAGGGAAGCTCAGGGTTATCTAAGTAAAAAAAGGTCAAAGCTTTATCATTTTGGAGAACATCAATTTTTTCATTATCATTCTTTTTATTCAAACTACCATCTTTAAAGGAAAAAAATAGATTCAAAAAATTTAACATCTCTAGAAACAAAAAATTGATGTATCTCAAGACTATAAAGCTTGTAGCCCTTTTGTGAATTAAAGAAACCCACCATCACACATTTTTCAGACCTACTGGACAATATATCATGACTATTTAAAATAGTGGCAAAACAAAGACATCCAAAAGTTCTAATATGAGAGAGATTTGGGGATGAATTATAAATCATCTCATAAGGAGATCTACCATTTAGCATAGAAGAAGGTAATATGTTAATAAGATAAGTAGCTGTTAGAATGCATTCAGTGCAAAATCTCAAAGGTATTCCCCTTGAAACATAAGGCATCTAGTAACATTTAACAAATGGATATGTTTCCTTTCAACCACCCCATTTTGTTGTGGAGTGTAAGGACAAGAGGTCTGGTGTATAATCCCTTTATCATGACAAAAGTTTTGAAAGTTGTGAATAACAAACTCAGTCCCATTGTCACTTCTAAAAAATTTTACATTTCTTTTAAATTGATTTTTTAACAGATTGAAAAAAATTTAATTGAAGTGCCAACTTCATCTTTACTTTCAATCAAATATACTGAAACAGCCCTTGTGAAATCATCCACAACAGTAAAAAAATATCTATGACCAGTGTGACTGGTCACCCTATAAGGACCCCACAAATCTAAATGAACAAGATCACTAAGAACTTTAGTTTTATGATCACTTAAAGAAAATGGTTCTCTAGTTTGTTTAGCTCTTTGACATATTTCACATAAATCAGTTTGATCAAAGTTAGTTATGTTCAAATGATTTTTGAGAATACTTAGAGAGGATCAGCAGGGTGACCTAATTTAACATGCCAGTCATGTTTAGAAAGAGAGCAAGTAGGCATATTGAAATTGTTCACCATCTTAGTACCTTCTATATCTAAATAATAAAGACCACCACATTGTCTACCAGTCCCTAAAACAATTTAGAGATTCAAATCCTGATTCACAAAAAACATTTATTCTCATAAAAAATAACCAAGGCCTTATTATCCTTAGCAAGTTTATGAACATATATAAGAGTAACACAATAATCAAGAATGACAAGAAAATCAAGAATGACAAGAACATCAATTAAAACCAGACCATTTGAAAGTTTGAGGTTACCAATTTTGGAAATAATAGCCTCAGTCGCATTGGGATGAGCCACTCTAATATTTAAGTGAGAAATATCAAAAACATTATCCAACTCAGTTTCATTATTGGTCATATGTTGATTTGCCCCAGAATCAACAACCTCCCCATTATAAGCCAGTTTTGATTTGATGTTAGTTTTAGAACAAAAAAACTTTTCAAAGTTATCATTAAAAACTTTGCTATTGTTGAAATAAAAACATGCCATATTGGCATGAACCCCCTTTTGAGAATCATTAGCAGAATTCTTGTTATCCTTAATAAGAGAGAGCAAAGTGGTCAATTGTTCATCAGTGAAGCCAGATGAAGAGGGTGTCCCAACAGAATTGTTTGACACATTTTTCCCTTAATAATCTGCCCCCCTTTCTTTTTTCAAAGTCACTAGGATATCTAATGATCTTAAAGCATCTATCAATTGTGTGGCCATTATAACCACAATTCTCACACACAATTTCAGCATTAGTATTACCATTAGGTCTATACCCATTGTTGTTAGGAGTATTAGGTCTAAATGTAGTGGTGCTAGAACTAGGTCTAAAGTTACCATTGTTGCCAAAGTTAGGTCTGAAATTACTAATTTGAGAATTCTGTCGTCTTTGAACATTGTTTCTAGCATGCCCACTAGAGAGAAAAGCAGAGTTTTGAGCCCTTTGAGAGGACCCATAACTACTACCAGAAGCCACCCTGTGAGATTCCTCACTGGAAATGATGGCATAAGCTCCCTTAACATCAGGGAGATTCTCTCTAAACAAAATAGAACTTCAAATAATCATATAAGAATCATCCAAACCCATCAAAAATTTCATCAGTTTCAACAATTGATTATGTTTTTTAAAATAATTAGAAGCAAAACACACACAAGTAGGCAACTCAATCATGGCATCATATTGTTTCCAGAAAGCATTCAACTTATGATAACAATCAGCAAGATTGGATCCATTTTGTTTCAAAGTATTAATCTTGTGATGCAAGTTAAAGATCACAGAACTATCAACCTTATGATAAGTCTCTTTCAGTTCCTTCCAAACATGTTTAGATTTTTTAGAAAAAATCTGACCAAGGAGAGTTCCTCAGATATAGAGTTTAGAATCCATCCCAAAACAACAACATTCACCCTGTCCCACTGTTTTCCCAAAACTTCATTTGTAATAGATCTCTTACAAGACCCATCAATAAAACCAGTTTTATTTTTACATTCTAAGGCAAGTAACATAGCGTTAGTCCAAATTTGATAATTTTTAGTCCCCTTAAGTTTAACAGCAAAAAACAGTCAAGACAGATGAATCATTAGGGGGAAAATGTAAAGGGCCACTTAAGTCAAGCTTACTGATAAGTGTAACTGGATCAGTTACACCCTCAGTATCAGTGTCACCATGCTCAGACATGGTGACTGGTAAACAATGGTCAAAAACCAACTCAGTCCAATGCCAACAAAGTTCCCTGGCTTCCAAACCACTCAAGGGTGGCAGGTCAAGGGCAAGGAAAAGGGTGAGGATCCAATAAAGGGTACTAATAAGTGTGAAAACACTTATCCTTTTACTTACTTATTTCTAATAATCACAAGACCAAAACGTGTATTTAATGTCGTAAAAGGCGGAATTATGCGTGGTTGTGTTTTTATTGTGATTTAGGACAAAAATGTGAAAAAAGAAGAAAACACGGGCTTTCACGGGCTTTTATCGAAGAAAAAGACAAAGTCAAAAAGTCAACAGTGCAAGAAGAACGGAAGTCAAAGGCCTATTCTGAAGATTTATCAAAGAAAAAGTCTAAAGACGGAAGTTTAACAAAGTCGAAGAACCAAGTCTACTAAAAGAAGAAAAATTAGAAGACGAGTTCAAGTTATCATTCGACTAATCCTGAGACAAAGTCAATAAAGACGAGTTAATTAAAAGTCGAGAAGACAAGAAGAAAGAGAGAAGACATAAGACCCTTCCCTTCTCCTATATGTACCCTCCTAATCCTTCATTAGGAGGGTGTTAGTTAATTAGTCTTTAATTTTCTAGTTAGTTTTATTATTAGTGTGTGTTTTATTTTTTCTTCTCTCTAGTTTTTCTTTCAAGCTTATCAAACCTTCATCTTAACCTTGTAATCTTTGATCTTAATCTTTAATATAATCAAGCTTTTTAATAAATTCTCATTCTACCTTTCTTAATCATAATCTATTGATTTGTTTAATTAATCATGTAGTTGGTTTAATTTTGTTGATGATGTGATTGATTTGCTTATTAGATTGTGTTTATTGAGTTGGTGTGTTTAAACTTTTTAGATTATTGTGCTTATTGCTTAATCTTTATGTTTATTAGTTTTTAAATAAGTTGATTTTGGTAGTTTAATTTTTTTTATAAAAAGTTGATTTGAGATTTTTGCTTATTTAGTGTTTTTAAAAGTTTTTAAATTTTGTCTCATTAGCTTTTTCTAAAAAGTGATTTGGTAAAAGTTTTGGTAAGTGCTTATTTGATTTGTGCTTATTTTGGTTTAATTCGGAACTTTAAAACCCTCTTTTCCCGAACTGTGTGAAAACCCTTATTTCCCGAACTAGGAGTAGAACCTTATTCCGACTTAACCAATTTTTCCCTCCAAAACAACTTTATTTCCCGAATTAGATGCAAATTACCATTTCCCGAATTAAGTGAAACTTCCTCATTCCGAACTACTTTGAAACCTTGGATTCCGAATTATATTTCAAACATGTATTCAGGATTAGGTCAAGGATCCTGTATCCCGAATTAAGTGTCGTATTACTTATTCCGAATTAGGTGCTTGGTAGCTGATTCCGAATTAGATACTAGATCACGTTTTCCGAATTAAGTGATGGATCACCATTTCCCGAATTACATCAGGAACAGGTATTCCGAATTAGAAGCAAGATTAATATTCCGAACTAAGTCCAACACTTGATTCCAAATTAGTTGTGGGATATGGATTCCGAATTATTTGTAGACTAGGATTCTGACTTACCTTGAAAGCACCCATTCCGAATTAGTTGAAGGAGTTGTATTCCGACTTACATATGGGAGTTTATTCCGAATTAGGTTGGGAACTACAATTATTCCGAACTGAGTCAAGAACACCCATTCCGACTTAGGTCAAATTTTTACATTCTGACTTATGTTCAGTTCTTATTATTTTCAAACTTCAATTTTTCCCGCCAATTTTCTTAAGTATTATTTTACTTGTTTTAACTTAGTTTAATTTTTATAAAGTTTACGTTTTTCATAAAGTTTTAAATTTCAAATTTACTTTTAAAAAGTTTTAATTTTTCGTCGTTTATTTTTAAGTCTTAATTTTTAGTTTAACTTTTAAAGCTTTTATTTTTACTCAACGATATTTACAATTTCACTTTTATTTTAAAATAGATAACCATTTCTAGTTTCTTTTACCAAGTTCTACTGTGCAATATTCATTCTGGAAGAGCAATCAAGGTTAGACATTTTGCTTTTTTCTTAATAGCTTTTACGTTTATGTTATTTGTAGACTTAGAAAATCAAGCTCCCCCTTTGAGTAACCAACACCAATAATTCCACCCTAAACCGTGATCAATTCGATTAGATACCGAGAACGACTGAGTACACATATGCAAAACACACCAAAGTCATTAAATCAAATGGCGCCGCTGCCGGCTCTTTTCGTAAATATTAAAGGTTTTTAGTGAGAAAAATTGGATTTTGGGATCCGTTCTTTTGGGAACGTTATTTTCAAGCACAAAATTTTTCAAAAAAACCTAAAAAAATAAGAAATTTTCAAAAATCCAAAAAAAAAGGATGAAAAACCAAAAATATTGTATTTCATTTTAGTGTATGCGTACTCGATCTACGTCTTATTCTGAGCCTGAGACTCTTAGAGACTTAGATATGGCCGGTGTGCATAATAATAATAACAACCCACCTCACCCCAACTTGAATAATAACAATAACAACAACCATGTCCCTCCACCCAACCTTCGTACGATGGAGGAGCTTTGTCAACCAACCATGAACGGACGAGGAGGACCGATTGCGCCGATGAAAATCACGGCTCCTGAATTTTCATTGAAGCATCACATGATCCAACAAGTTCAAAACGCTTGTCCATTTCGCGGATTACCGGATGATGATGCCAACAAACATCTTGATAAATTCATAACCGTCACTCAAAGCATGAAATTGCCCGGTGTTTCCATGGATTTTCTTCACCTTCATATTTTTCCACACACTTTATCCCACCATGCCGAAAAATGGTTTGATCGTCTTCCCAAAAATTCAATTCATACATGGGACGAAATGACTCAAAAAAAATTTTCGCGCTACTTTCCACCATCCATGGTCACTAGTCTTCGCAATCAAATCAGTGGTTTCACTCAAGAACCTAATGAGTCGCTTTTTGATGCTTGGGAACGTTATAATGTCTTGATCAACAGTTGTCCGAACCATAATATGCTCCCCGTTACTTTGATTGATACTTTCTACAATGGTTTAACTTTTTGTGATCGTGGTACGATTAATGCTGCTACCGGTGGTACATTCATGAAGAGAAGACCTAAGGAGTGTAGAGAGCTTATAGAGAACATGACCACTCACCACAAAAATTGGGATTCATCTGCATCTTCAAGGAATAACCCGCGGGCCAATGTTTCTTCTACTTCATCTAACCCCGAGATAACCGAACTTACCCGCCAAATAGCCGAGATGAACAAAAACTTCTTAACCATGGCTACAAACCAATTTCAACAAGCTAAAGTTGTAGCAACTTCTTGTGAGATTTGCGGTGGTTCTCATTCATACACCAATTGTACTTCTACTCATGACAATCCGGAAAATGTGTATGCGGCTAACGGTAACTTTTCCACGGGAGGCTATCAAGCTCGTCCTCAAGGTGACATAAATTTGCTAAGTTATCGTTCAAACAACTTCCTTTCACCACCCGGTTTTCCTCCTCAAAATCAAAACAACTTCAATCGCAACAATCAAAGCCAAACTCGAGCTCCTAATCAATATCAAACCCAAAGTAACCCATATCCACCTCAAGGAAATAATCAAGTTTATAACCAAACCACTTATCAACCACCCGCTTACCAAGTTCCTCTTCCCAACCAACCCACAACATATAATCAAGAGGTTGAAACGTACATGAGGACTAATGACGTGCTAAAAAATAATCTTCAGAGTCACATTATCAACTTGAAAGGAGATATGGCGAAACAAGGGAATGATCTTCGAGCCGAGCTTAGGAATGATATGCGAAACTCTTTAAGCAGTCAAACGAATGACTTAAGGGATACGATGGCTAGTTTCTTCCCAAGTAGTCAACCCTCTGCTTCGGGTTCTCTTCTGAGTAACACCGTTGCTAATCCTAGAGGGGAGATGAAAGCAATCACTACCCGAAGTGGAAAAGGTTTAAAGGAACCCGAGATTCCTACACCTACACCAGTGATTGTGACAAAGGAAAACGAGCCCCCTTCACCAATTCCTCCACCTTCTATTTCTACCCCTCCATCACCCAAGGATGTGAGTGATAATTCCATTCCAAAGCCTTCATCTCAACCCGACATACCTTATCCCTCAAGGTTGAAGAAAGAGAAGTTGAAGAACAAGGATGATATTCAAGTTTCGAACTTTCTTAAAATGTTTAAACAATTGAATTTCAACATCTCCTTTGCTGAGGCTCTCGCTCACATGCCGAAATATGCTAAAATGTTTTAGGATCTTCTTAGTGATAAGGAAAAGCTTCTTGATATTGCTCAAACCAACTTAATGAGAATTGCTCCGCGGTTCTCTTAAGGAAATTACCAACCAAACTTGGTGATCCGGGTCACTTTCTCATTCCTTGCAACTTTCCCGGGGTAGAGAATTGTATGGCCCTAGCCGATCTAAGTGTTAGTATCAACTTAATGCATTTAAGCGTTTGGAAACAATTGTCTCTACCCGAGCTAGTCCCCACACGAATGACATTGGAATTAGCTAACCGTACGGTTGCTTATCTGATGGGGATAGCCTAAGATGTCTTCGTCGGTGTCGATAAATTCACCTTTCCGGCGGATTTTGTTGTCGTTGACTACGACATGGATCCCCGTGTTCCATTAATCGTTGGACGTCCATTCTTGAGAACTGGTCGCACTCTCATTGATGTAGCCGCGGGCGAATTAATCATGAGAGTTGGTGACGATAAAATCATCTTCAACATGGGTAAACTTTCTAAGCAACCTTTTGAGCACGAGAGCGTTAATTTCATTGACATTCTCGATGAGGCTTGTGAAGAACATTTCAAAGGCGCTTGTAAAAGTGGTTTTTCTTCTCTACCCATTGTTGAGACCGTTGCCTCTATTGCTCTCTCACTAACTCCATTTGGAGAAAGTGACTTCGTTTTGAAAGAATTTGAAGCAACTTTAGGGGACGTGGACTTAAAATATGACGATTCTCCCTCCGATTGGGATGAAGACATTCGTACAATTGAGAAACTTCTCAATGAGGACCATATTTCTCAACCATCTCCTAAGGAAATCTTAAACGATGATCCGAATTTGACTAAGCCTTCCATCGACAATCCTCTGGATTTAGAGATTAAGGATTTACCGTCTCATCTCGAATACATTTTCCTTGAAGACAATAAGATGTTACCCGTCATCATTGCAAAGGACTTACAAGAGGATGAAAAATCTCGACTTCTCGATGTGCTAAAAAATCATAAGAAAGAAATTGCTTGGAAAATTTCTGACATCCGAGGAATTGATCCTAACTTTTGTACTCATAAGATTCTCATGGAAGATGACTTTAAACCCGCAATCCAAAGTCAAAGAAGGGTTAATCCAAAAATTCATGAAGTCATTAAGAAAGAAGTTATCAAACTTCTAGATGCCGACATGATTTACCCTATTTCGGATTCGCCATGGGTTAGTCCCGTCTATTGTGTGCCTAAGAAAGGCGGAATAACCGTTGTTCCCAATGAAAACAATGAGTTAATTCCTACTCGACTGGTCACGGGTTGGCGAGTTTACATCGACTATCGCAAGCTCAATGATGCCACTCGTAAGGATCATTTTCATCTTCCTTTCATGGATCAAATGCTCGAGCGTTTAGCGGGTAATGACTACTATTTCTTCTTAGACGGTTTCTCCGAGTATTTTCAAATACCCATCGATCCAAAAGACCAAGAAAAAACCACATTCACTTGTCCTTATGGAACATTTGCTTATAAAAGAATGCCTTTCGGCTTATGCAATGCTCCCGGGACTTTCCAAAGGTGTAAGATGGCTATTTTCCATGACATAGTTGAAGAAACTATGGAAGTCTTTATGGATGATTTCTCGGTCTATGGTGATTCTTTCTCTACTTTCCTTGCCAATTTAGAACGTATGCTCAAATGGTGTGGAGACACTCGTCTCGTTTTTAATTGGGAAAAATGCCATTTCATGGTAAAAGAAGGCATTGTTCTTGGACATAAAATTTCCAAAGCCGGTCTTGAAGTCGACTGTGCTAAAGTCGATGTGATTCCTAAATTACCTCCTCCTTCAACCGTGAAGGGTGTGAGAAGTTTTCTTGGTCATGCTTGCTTCTATCGTCGATTCATTCAAGATTTTTCTAAGATCGCTCGCCCGATGACCCACCTCTTGGAAAAAGATACTCCTTTTATCTTTTTTAAAGAGTGTATCGAATCTTTCAATCTTCTTAAGGATAAATTAACTAAGGCACCGGTCTTAGTTACCCCTAATTGGGAGTTACCTTTTGAATTGATGTGTGATGTTAGCGACTTTGCTATTGGAGCGGTTTTGGGACACAGAATCAACAAACATTTCAAACCAATCCATTACGCTAGCAAGACAATGACGGGGGCTCAATTGCATTATACCACTACCGAAAAAGATCTTTTAGCTGTAGTGTATGCTTTTGAAAAATTTCGCCCCTATCTTGTCCTTTCCACCACCGTTGTCTATACCGATCATTCTGCGTTGAAGTACTTGTTAACAAAACAAGATTCCAAACCAAGACATCTTCGTTGGGTTTTACTCCTTCAAGAATTTAAAATCGAAATTCGTGATAAAAAGGGGGAACTTCCAAATCAAGAGATTAATGAATCTTTTCCCCTTGAGGCATTAATGTCTATTAATTCCAATCTTGATGATACCCCATGGTTTTCGGACATTGAAACTATTTGGCGGGTGGTGTTCTTATCGAAGGGTTATCGTCCCAACAAAAGAAAAATTTCTTTAAGGATGTTAAGAACTATTATTGAGACTACCCTTATCTTTTCAAGAAATGTGCGGATCTTATCATTCGTAGGTGTGTTGATGGTCCGGTGTCTTTACAAATCCTTGAAGCTTGCCACAAAGGGCCAACCGAAGGTCACTTTGGTCCTAACTACACCGCTAAGAAAGTTTTCGACTCCGGATTCTATTGGCCCACCATTTATCATGACGCTCATGAAATGGTTAAGCATTGTGATGCTTGCCAAAGACAAGGCAAGATCACACATAAAGATGAGATGCCTCAAAATTTCATCCAAGAATGTGAAATCTTTGACGTATGGGGAATCGACTTTATGGGGCCATTTCCATCATCTATATGGAACAAATACATCCTCGTAGCCGTTGACCATGCATCCAAATGGGTTGAAGCAAAAGCTTTTCCTACGAACGATGCGAGGGTGGTTTTGAACTTTCTTAAGCAACTATTTGCTCGATTCGGTGTTCCTCGTGCTATCATCAGTGACCGCGGGACTCATTTTTGCAACGATCAATTTGCTCGAGTCATGGCTAAGTATGGTGTCAATCACCGTCTTTCTACCGCGTATCATCCACAAACAAATGGTCAAGCCGAGATTTCAAACCGTGGACTTAAGAGAATCTTAGAGCAAACTGTGGGAGAGCATCGTGCCTCGTAGGCCGATAAGTTAGACGATGCTTTCTGGGCTTTCCGTACCGCATATAAGACACCTATTGGTTGTACTCCATATCGTCTTGTGTACGGAAAGGCATGCCACCTCCCCATTGAGTTGGGGCATAACGCTTATTGGGCCTTAAAATGGGCTAATTTTGATATCAACAAAGCCGGTGATCTTAGGAAAATCTAACTCAATGAACTTAATGAACTAAGGAATGAAGCTTATGAGAATTCATTGATCTACAAGGAGAAAACAAAGCTCATTCATGATTCTAAGATCAAAAACCGAGAGTTCAAAATTGGTGATCAAGTTTTACTCTTTAACTCTAGGTTGAAAATCCTTTCGGGCAAGCTTAAGAGTCGTTGGTCTGGTCCATTCACCGTCGCCAAAGTCTTCCCTTATGGCACCATTGAGCTATCGCAACCAAATGGGCCAAATTTTAAAGTGAATGGACAGCGTGTTAAGTTGTACTTTGGTGAGGACATCTCTCATGAGATGATTCCATCCCTCACCACGCTTCCCTTGAATTAGTTCTGGGTCGAGTCAGGCTCGTGACTCGGTTAACAAAAACAAGCGCTTCTCGGGAGGCAACCCGTTGATCTATCCTTTACCCGTTTTCATAATAAGTGTATGGGGGAGCTACATAGGGGTTTGTTGTCTTGTTTCTTATGATGTGCCGGGATTAAAGATTCAAAGAGCACTTTTGATGACATTTGATGACCCGTGATCCCGTGTACCCGTCTTCCAGGTTCTATACTAAACTGTCGTGATTTAATATTTCATATCTTATATGTTCGCATTGAAATCACTATAGTTGTCTCATCTTTAGCAAGATTTAAACAAAGTGCACAATGTCTTAAGTTTAGGGGAGTTTACTCCCACATGCTTAAACATTGAGGACAATGTTTATATCAAGTGTAGGGGGGACTTCTATCGAATTTAAGTGGGCTTTTCCATTAATTTGTCCTCATTTTAACCGGAAAATTTGATTTTCGACATTTTTCAAATTTTTTAATCTGTTTTGGCCTAGTAGTATAGTAGTATTTTCCTTTGCTATCGTTATTTACTTTCTTTGCTAGAATAAAGTTTAATAAAGTGGTTTTAATATTTCAAACGTCATGAATCTTTTGACTCAACCCGAGTTTACTTATTCAAGTTTACTCTAGCTAGTATCCTTAACGTGTTTAAGTCAAGTTTTGCTAGGCTTTTATATATATGGAACTTTAAAACGCGAAAGTCTTATCTCTTACGGGTTAAGAACAAGAACTTTTCGCAAGTTCCTATAATTGATCCTAGAAATTCGTTTATCAAGGGAACTTTAAAATGCGAATTCTAAACTTGAAAAAGTATAAGAAGTTGCAAGATCCTATAGATGATTTGAAAAACCAAAACTTTGATTTAATAGGCTAAGCATCCACGAGTCTCATTCCTTGAGATTTTAAATTGTGGAGAACGAGAGATGATAGAGCCAATTATAAGTTTGGTATTCTTTCATGAATTTATGTGAGCTGATTATGAGCTTTTTCTCCCATCGCTTGCTAATAAATATAATTACAATAAATAAGGTCGTACGATTTGAAAAGTTACTTAGCTTCTAGCACAAGATCGTTTAAAAGTTGCTCGGTATTAATTAGAGTTCATAGCCAAGGCATTACTTATTGAAGCGAGATGCGAAGATTGGCGAGTCCGAAAAGGCCCTAACAAGGCATGAGGGCTACATTTTGTTTCTAAAGATCCAAAGTGATGTGAAGAATCATTTATCAAAAATCAATATGAAGGATCGAGATACATGACGAAAAGCAAATACTCCCCTAAAGATCATGGAGAAGTCTATCCAAAAAGACCCTAGCAAGGTATGAGGATAAATAGATCCAAGTCCTAAAAGGAGGCGGATCGTTGTATGTCAAAATCCAAAATAAAGATTGGAGAAAAATGAAGAAGTCGTGGTCCAAGTATGATGAATCTCTCAAAAACGTCAAGTGAAGAAATCCCTATTATGAAGAGAAGACCATAATTTCAAGAACGTCTCTCAAGATTCGAAGTATGAAATCGCTGCCAAATATCGGTCCGAGAAAGGTCTCAAATCGTGAAGCGAGTTATGCCAAGATATGAACTTTATGAGGTCCCGAGAAGCAGTTTTAAAAGATTTTGTCCTTTAGCTAACTAGTGATTAAATCGTCCTACTTTATTTTCGGCCTTAATAAACTATCAAAATAAGTCAAACAATGCATCCTCGTGATCATTCAAGACCACAATAAAATATAAGAGATACCCCTAGGACTAAAGGAGTCTAAGTAAATAATTAGGCCACATGAGTTTGTGTTAGTTTGCTAACTTATAATAACAATGATCTCGTTTATAAGCTTGGTTTGGGGAACGTGAAACTTGAGGGTGATAAACATTCATGACAACCAAAACCCCAATGTAAGTCTTAGATTTCTTTACTTATTATTCCCTTAAATATTTTGCAATTTTCTATCTTTTTAAGTTTCCTTAAAGTCTTGTATTTTAATAAAGGCCAAGGTGAGTTAATTATGATGAAAAATATAACACGTGCTTTGAGATTAATGCATTGCATTAGGGCATTGCAATGGTCAAGTGTACGGATTTAATAAGTGTGAGAACACATATCCTTTTACCACGTATTTCTAATAATAACAAGACCAAAACGTGTATTTAATGTCGTAAAAGGCGGAATTATGCGTGGTTTGTGTTTTTATTGTGCTTTAGGACAAAAATGTGAAAAAAAGAAAACACGGGATTTCACGGGCTTTTATCGAAGAAAAAGACAAAGACGAAGTCAAAAGGTCAAAAGTGCAAGAAGAACGGAAGTCAAAGGCCTATTCTAAAGATTTATCAAAGAAAAAGTCTAAAGACGGAAGTTTAACAAAGTCGAAGAACCAAGTCTACTAAAAGAAGAAAAATTAGAAGACGAGTTCAAGTTATCATTCGACTAATCCCGAGACAAACTCGATAAAGACGAGTTAATTAAAAGTCGAGAAGACAAGAAGAAAGAGAGAAGACACAAGACACTCCCCTTCTCCTATATATACCCTCCTAATCCTTCACTAGGAGGGTGTTAGTTAATTAGTCTTTAATTTTCTAGTTAGTTTTATTATTAGTGTGTGTTTTATTTTTTTCTTCTCTCTAGTTTTTCTTTCAAGATTATCAAACCTTCATCTTAATCTTGTAATATTTGATCTTAATCTTTAATATAATCAAGCTTTTTAATAAATTCATATTCTCCCTTTCTTAATCATAATCTATTGATTTGTTTAATTAATCATGTAGTTGGTTTAATTTTGTTGATGATGTGATTGATTTGCTTATTGGATTGTGCTTATTGAGTTGGTGTGTTTAAAGTTATTAGATTATTGTGCTTATTGCTTAATCTTTATGTTTATTAGTTTTTAAATAAGTTGATTTTGCTAGTTTAATATTTTTACAAAAAGTTGATTTGAAATTTTTGCTTATTTACTGTTTTTAAAAGTTTTTAAATTGTGTCTCATTAGCTTTTTCTAAAAAGTGATTTGGTAAAAGTTTTGGTAGGTGCTTATTTGATTTGTACTTATTTTGGTTTAATTCGGAACCTTAAAACCCTCTTTTCCCGAACTGTGTGAAAACCCTTATTTCCTGAACTAGGAGTAGAACCTTATTCCGACTTAACCAATTTTTCCCTCCAAAACAACTTTATTTCCCGAATTTGATGCAAATTACCATTTCCCGAATTAAGTGAAACTTCCACATTCCGAACTACTTTGAAACCTTGGATTCCGAATTATATGTCAAACGTGTATTCAGGATTAGGTCAAGGATCGTGTATCCCGAATTAAGTGTCGTATTATTTATTCCGAATTAGGTGCTTGGTAGCTGATTCCGAATTAGATACTAGATCACGTTTTCCGAATTAAGTGTTGGATCAACATTTCCCGAATTACATCAGGAACAGGTATTACGAATTATAAGCAAGATTAATATTCCGAACTAAGTCCAACACTTGATTCCGAATTAGTTGTGGGATATGGATTCCGAATTATGTGCAGACTGGGATTCCGACTTACCTTGAAAGCACCCATTCCGAATTAGTTGAAGAAGTTGTATTCCGACTTACATATGGGAGTTTATTTCGAATTAGGTTGGGAACTACACTTATTCCGAATTGAGTCAAGAACACCCATTCCGACTTAGGTCAAATTTTTACATTCTGACTTATGTTTAGTTCTTATTATTTTCAAACTTTATTTTTTCCCGCCAATTTTCTTAAGTATTATTTTACTTGTTTTAATTTAGTTTAATTTTTATAAAGTTTACGTTTTTCATAAAGTTTTAAATTTCAAATTTACTTTTAAAATGTTTTCGTCGTTTATTTTTAAGTCTTAATTTTTAGTTTAACTTTTAAAGCTTTTATTTTTACTCAACGATATTTACAATTTCACTTTTATTTTAAAATAGATAACCATTTCTAGTTTCTTTACCAAGTTCTACTGTGCAGTATTCATTCTGGAAGAGCAATCAAGGTTAGACATTATGCTTTATTCTTAATAGCTTTACGTTTATGTTATTTGTAGACTTAGAAAATCAAGCTCCCCCTTTTAGTAACCAACACCAATAATTCCACCCTAAACCATGATCAATTCGATTAGATACCGAGAACGATTGAGTACACATATGCAAAACACACCAAAGTCATTAAATCAGGTACAATAAATAAACAACCAACCCCAAGCAAGAAAAAAAACACAAAAAAGCACAAAATAACAAGTAGCAGTTAAAGAGAGAGAGTAAGAGGTGTTACCAAACCCACAAAAACACAATCAAACTGTTACTCCTAGATTCACTTAGTCTAGGATGTAACAGAACCTCCTAGTCACAAACCCTAATTTTCCTTCAAGGGAAAAATAAGGAAAATGACAAAAATCAATGAACGAGCAACAGAAACACACGTCCCTCTTATGAAACCACCACCAATCAAGAAATCTTTCAAAAAAAAGTGAAACCCTAATCTTTTATCTCAAGAAAAATTAAGGAAAATCACCTCATGCAAAATACAATAGCACCAATTGTTCAGAAAAGTAACCAAATGATATGAGTATCCAGATCTTAGAAACCCTAATTTTTCATAATAAAAATTGAGGCATCAAAACTTTGAATATATAAGTAATATTAACAGATTCAGCTATCTCAATAGCAGATCTTCTCAAAAAAGTATGTATTGGACAAAAACCCCAAAAAATTTTGAAACCCTAAATTTTTTTCTCATCGATTTTTAACAACATGTCTCTGATACCATGTACAAAAACATGTATCAAATCACCTCAAAACACTTTCAACTTTTATTAACCATGATTTAAAGAGAAAACAGAATAAATAAAAACACAAGCTACCAGTGCCACTCACGTGTAGCTTTATTATTCACATGATAATAGTTTTACTATAAAAAACAACAAATGAAAAGATTAAAACAAGTTTTTGAGATCAAGACTAGAGAGAGAGAGTAACTGTATGTTATGAAAAACACACAGAGTGAATGAGGCGATACAAAACAATGTATGAAACCCTAGATAAGTAATAAACACGCCATGGGCTTTTAGAGCCGTTGTGGAGATGGGCTGAAGCCTTTGGGCTTTATGAGTCCAATGTAGAAAGCACATAACATCAACATAAGTCCTCACATTCCATAGATTCTTTCACACGAAGTCCTCAACCATAACTGAAAGTTAAAACAATGACATAATTAGTCCCTTAGGTTAAGTATGGGTAGCAGATTAGGTCATTCAATTTAACAGATGGGTATTTGGTAAATGAAATTTGTAAAATCCGATAAAGACATTTCGAACATTTTAGTAACTAGAGCTTATATTTTTAGGATTTTGTTATTAAAAATGAGCTTATCGTCTTTTTAAGTATTTTAATAAGCTGATAATCTCATCAAATAAGCTTAACCAAACACCGCGAAATTAAAAAATTCTTTTAAGCATGCTTTCTGTTAGCTGATAGGCAGATGCTACTACTAACTAATGTGGTTATTTATGTAGAGCGTAACCTTATGACCAAGCACCTCGATAATATGTAAACAACTATTTTGGCTTATTATACTTGTAGCCAAAATACAATTTACTTGATGTTATTATATTAATGATGATAGACGATCGGAACTGAATTCTCTCTTGAAAAGTGGCTGGTGAGTGTTGGAAAACACTTTGGGATTGTCCTGAGTCATCCCTTGATATAGGAGGAAGAACGATTGTGAAGAATCCGGCCTCTATTTATAGGTTTTGAATAAGCTACCACATATAGCTTAAAGTGTTGAGCTACGTCGTAGTTTTTCCTACGCACACTTCCATCTTTAGCTCACAATAGCTACATCGTAGTTGCTGCAGTGAAGCTACGACGCAGTTAACATCATGTTTTTACAAGAAACAAACGGCTTTGGCGATCTCTACCACCGAAGCCTAGGGATGGCAAAAAAAACCCGAACCCGACGGGGAAACCCGAAACCCGAAATAATTGGGGCAGGTCGGGGCACGCTTAATGGGTTACGGGGCGGGTTTGGGGCTTAAACGGGGATTTTTAATCGGGTTTGGGGCGGAAACGGGGAATAACATCCCCGACCCGCCCCACCCGATTAATATATATAGAAATATACAGATATATATGTATGAAGTATTTTGTTACTCTTTACGTAGTAAAAAAATATATCTCCAACATTGTTAGTTTTTTATGAATGTAATATTGAAAAAACTTACTTAAATGTCATTTTTTTAAGTTGTAACTTTATTTTTTTTAATTTATCATAAGTATGATACTATCGTTGAAAACTTAATAAGCCTTGTTTGTAATTGATATTAATATGTTTTAAAATTTTGAAGTTATTGCTAATGTACTAAAAATAATACTAATAAATGTAAAATGGTGCGACATTGGTCGAGAATTGCACCCAAAGACAATACCCCGATAAGATCCCCGATTAGTACGAGTCGGGTTTGTACGAGCATCTCGCCCCGACGGGGCGCCCCGATTAAATCCCCGACGGGGATCGGGGCGGGTTTGGGGATAACTCTAGTAATCGGGTTTGGGGATGGGAATGCTCGCCCCGCCCCAAACCCGCCCCGTTGCCATCCCTACCGAAGCCGAATATGTCTTTGCAGAAAAGCTTGCCAAACAAGCTCTTTGGATGAAACAAAAACTTTTCGCTTATGATATCAATCTTGACGACATTCCTATCCTTTGCGATAACAAAAATGCCATTGATATAAGCAAAAATCTTGTCCTTCATTCCCAAACAAAACATATCGAAAATCGTCACCATTTCCTTCGTGATAATCTCTACTACTTATAAAGGAAAAACTCCAAAACCTTGAATGTTGAAAAATGACTTAATTATGGAATTGTTGAAAAATTAAATGCATAAAAGTTGGATACGTATTAATTATGGAATTGTTGAAAATTTAATGCACATAAGTTGGATAAAATAGGAAATGTTGAAAATTAAACCATAAACAATTGCATAAGTTACCGGGTCACGGGTTTCACAACCGGATTAATTCGGTCGAGTAACTTGTTCAAAGTTTTCACCAACGGGTCAACCCAGTCGAGTCATCGGGTTACGGATCGACCATCGGACCAACCCGATTGAGTCACCGTGTAACGGGTTCGGCCATCGGGCCAATCTTTTCGAGTCACGGGTTCGACCATCGGGTTAACCCGATCGAGTCACCGGGTAACGGGTTCAACAACCGGGTCAATCCTGTCGAGCCACCGGGTCACTGGCTTTGACCACCGGGTCAATCTTATCGAGTCACCGGGTCACGGGTTCAACCACCGGGATATGGGTTCGACCACCGAGTCAACCCGATCGAGTCAATGGGAATGGGCTCGCCCACCGATTCAACCCGGACGAGTCACCGGGTTACCGTTTCGACAATCGGTTCAATTAATAAATCATTAACTATCTATCGCTAGGCAATTATCGGGTCACGAGTTCGACCATCGAATCAATTAGCATATCATTAATTATATGTCTTTAGACAATTCCGCTGCAATGCGCAGGTAATCGTCTAGTTTCAAAAAGAGAACATTTCTCTTGAGGAAGTATCTTTGGAAGAATATTGCGGCTATTTTAATTAAACCACTAAAACACGATCATTTCAACATGCTTACGCTTGGTCTTGGTCTAAGGCTAGGGGGAGTGGTGCTAAAAAAACCCACCGCCACGTCAGCTCCACCTCAGCTTTCTCTTTCCTCTCACTAACCCACTCAAAACTCACCTTTTAAGGTTCTTAAGGAAAAAAAAAACCCACCACCACCTCACCTTCACCTCATCTTTCCACTATCATTATTTACTTTTTATTTATACATTTAATTAAAAACGATACACGCGGGTATATATAAACGATACACCTATTATTAAAAAACACAAACTTTTATTAAAAAACACAAACTTTTATTAAAAACTTTTATTAAAACGATACATGGGAAATAAAAACATTACAAGGATACTAAAAACAACACATAAATAAGTAAAAACGATACACGGATAATTTTAACATGAGGAAAAAAAAGTGGAGAAGTTTTCACAACCTCCCAACAATGAAGATACTGAAACCGGACCCCATGCTCAACTTCAAATTCACGGAGGGCGTTATTCATAACCTCCTCATCAGTAGATTCGGGTCCCTGTGCAAGCCTTGCGTTGTTGTAACATTCAATAAACCTACGCAGGACATACGTGAGGCCTTTCCATTTCCATATTAGCCTATCGTGGGCTCGTTTCCTTGGATCATTTAAATGACCCTCAATCAGTTGCAAAATCGCAGCCCAAAAAGTACGAGTATTTGTCCGGTTTGTCACGGTGTTTTCAGCAACCCAAATCCAAGCTCGACACAAAGCTATTTCTTCCTCGTCTGTCCATAGTACGGGCGCCATTTGATTTGAGAAGTGAAAGAAGAAGTTGAATGATGTGTTTGAGAGGAAGAAGATGAATGATGATGAATTGTGAGAAAAAAAGAAGTAAAAAGGGAGATTATATAAGGATAAATGGGGTAAAAATTAAATTTTGTGGGTAAGTGTGAAGGGTGAGTAACTCACCGTTGGTGAGTTTTTGGGTGCATAGGTATCATAACCCACGCGTGGGTTTTTAAGGTGAGTTTGTGGGGTTCTTGGCAACCCACGCGTGGGTTTTTGCCATGTCAACCCCACAGGTGGGTTTTTTCTACCACTCCCCCCAGCCTAATGGAACAAATCCCACAAATAATCACTCACAATATCATTGACTACTTGTTGAATCATTAGACTTTTTCAAAACCTGTACGTCATATCCGAAGATAACGTCGACAGTCTAACCACCTGTCGTGTGATGATGCGTCTGCGGGAAGTGTTCAGAAAGGCGCATTCTAATTGCAAGATTAAAAATTATTAGTTTTGTTATTATTGCGGGAAGTATATGTGTTATAGTTATGCATTTATAAAAATAAGTAGTTCATATTTAGAAATGGTTTTAATTATAAAAGATTAAAAAATACCTCATAATTGTTTGTTAGAAAAACCTTTGTTATTATCGTATTATTTTGTGTCGTGATGTGGTTTTTGTGTGCGCAGATCTTCTGAGTACAAATCGGTTTTTATTATATTTTACATAGATGTTTGTGTATATATAAGATTATTTGGTGTGAGTAGACCTATTTTTTTATTGTGTGAATTTTTTATTGTTGTTTTTTTTAGTTAAGACCTAGGTAATCATATTGATTTTGTGTGTGTCGTGGTTGAAGATGACATAAAATCTTTTATATAATAAAAAGGTTTGATTATTTATTAATTTTATTGAAAGTGGAGGTTGTATAAAAAATAATTGGATTAATCAAATAGATTGATTTTGACAAATAAACAAAATCGAGAGATGTGATTGGTTGAAAAAAGTTAAAACTGAATTCAATTGGGTTAAAATTGAAAATTATGGTGGAAGAATTTGATGAAAACACAAAAAGTATATATGTCAAATTTGTAAAAATAAAAACTTAAAAAAGGATGAGAGGATTAATAAAAAGTTAATATTTAAATTTTAAACAAATTAGATAAATTTAAGTGGAAACTTATAATTTTTCATATTTTAGTAACTTTAGAAAACAAACAAAATATCCCTTGAACTTTATACATTCTAAACTTTATATTTTAAAGTTACAATATATATGTTATTTAAAAAATAAGCAAACCATATGATTGTAAACATTCAAATAAAACACACAAATTATTGTCTATTTCTATTTTGACACTTAACAAAATCAATCAATGCAATCTACGTAAATTAAACATCAAAATGAACGGGGGACCTCAGACAACGGTGTGAGATGAAAATAAATAGACGAGATTCTATTTATTACAACAACATATATTTTTTCAAGGTTATTATGTGTTACTAAACAAACAATGTCTAAAAAAAGATAGCTAACATTTCAGTTAAATAAAGACAAATCCTTTATGTAACAAATATTTATACAAAATAGTTAATTAGTATTATCACATAATGAATAATCATGTAAAACTCTATTTAAGTATTAAAAATATAATATTGTTTTATAAAATACTATTTAAGTATTAAAAATATAATGAATAATATTGTTTTATAAGTTCATGAATATCGTAACTATTTAAGTATTAAAAATATAATATTGTTTTATAAAATACTATTAAGCAGTACAAAATCATGAAAAATCGTGTACGTGTAAGGTTAATGTAAATGGTTTGTTGATTAATAATTAAGGTATAACTATTTAGAATAAAAATATAGAAAGTAAAAAAAGTATGAAATTCGAAGAAAAAAATTGAGGTGAGTTTATATTCATTTACTCAGTGCACAGTTGTACAAAAACATAATCAAATATATAAACATTAGATGTTCTTACAAAACATATGTAATATACATAAAATCGTAATAACAAAATTAATACTTGATTTATACTTTATGTTCAAGTCTCATGCATGCACGAGCATTAAAACTAGTATACGATATGATACTTGTTATGTCAAATTTTAGAAAATAAAGTACTAAGACTAGGTTAGTCTTTTTTTGGAAGATGACAAGATGAAGTAGGGCTGAGCATCGGGCCAAAACCGACCCCGTCCCGAGTAAAACCGAAACCGAAACAAGACCAAATGTTAGACCGAAACCGAAACTGAAACAACTCAGTTCGGTTCGGTATTAACTCGGGTTCAGTCGAGTTGCACTTCGGTTCAAACAGAAGCAACCCGATTTAAAGGTAAGAAGTCAGATGTGTCATTTAAGATAAGTTTGAACAATAGTCAAACCCATTTTCAGATCTATTACAGTAGCATGTTAGCAACTGTTGAAACAAGAAGCAAATCCAAAAGCATAGAAACGTTTATCTGATGCAAACATAACATGCATAAATCCATGAACATCACCATCATCCACCAGTTTATCTGATGCAAACATAGAAACGTTTAGATTTGAAAGATGTTTTCTTTTGATGTCGAAGTCTTGTGTGATTCGAATTGATGTTGTAGCAAGATGATTTTATGATATTGATGAAGTGGATTTTGAAGGGTTTGATGATGTTTATGATTTGGATTTGTAGCAGGAATGAGTGATGTTGTGATAAAATGAAAAAAGCTGCTGACATTTCATACCCTAAATTGCATTCGGGCCACTTCGGGCCAACTCGGGCTTAACACGGTTTTTGTACCGACCCGACCCGAAACCGAAATATAGCCAAAATGCAAACCGGTTACCGAACCGAATAGCTTGGTTTCGGGCTCGGTTCCTTCGGTTCGGTCGGGTCTTTTCGGTTTCGGTCAGGCCTGCTCAGCCCTAAGATGAAGTGAAGACAAAAATAATTTTATTAAATAACATTATCTATCAGCCGGTCATATTACTATAGTTTTATTATTATTATTATTATTATTATTATTATTATTATTATTATTTTATTTTTTTTTTATTTTTATTTTTTTTAATAACCATCACTTTATTAAAATAATAGGATTTACAAAAAGTTAGTGGGAAGCCTAGAAACAATTTGGGCTCCCACACCTCTAGCAATAGCAAACCCAATCCTATTAAACATATAACAAGCACCACGTGACCCAATATCCTGAGTCATAGAGTATCTTCGGATCCGCTTTAGTAAGTCCACCGCATCCTTCTCAAGTTCCCCGAATGAAGAGAATGATGTGTATAATTATTATTATTATTATTATTATTATTATTATTATTATTATTATTATTATTATTATTATTGTATTATTTATGTAGAATAATGTGTATAATTTTTAACTATAATAAGATCATAATTACAAAACATTAAACAGAAAAGCCTTTCATATATTTATATATTAAATTAAAATTATGAAAATAAATTAATTTGTATATAAACCTCGTACGCGCACAAACCCCTTTAGTTTAAAGTCGAGTTTTATTTTGAGCGTGGGTATATAAAATAGGGGTTTACGATGGGGTAAGATTTGGATTTAACATAGATTTGAAAGAAAAAAACATAGGTTTGTCTAAAAAATGTGAGATAAAATATATAAATAATATTATAAGATTAGTTGAAAATATATATACAATAAAAATAAATACGTTTATAATATAAAAAATAATATAAGTGATGATAGTGATAAATGGGCTAACAAATTTGACATGAATTTTAAAAAGTAAGCAACTTGATTGGGTTTTATACACAGAAAATTTGAAAGGCTGATTACTAACTTTGGAGTCTACAATTATGTAACAAACAAAAATTTTAACTTTTCTTTATGTGTAAACTAGCTTAAAGACTTGTGGAATCACTGGATTTTTTTTAAAGAAATAGGTTTGTAAGAACTTAAATGTGTAAAAGAAATAATGAGATAATACGCGAATTATAAGATACACATTTGTGTTTATAACAATTAAAATAGTAAACGTTCATGCATTGTCATCTCTAAATTTGATGATACTGAATATCGATTGACGTCTTTGAGCAGTAATCAAGTTAAAAGTCAATTTCGATTTCGTGAACACCTAATAGTTCATAGAAAATGTAAGTAAAAGTAAGCTGTTAATAGACCTTGAAGTAACTCTTTGTAGACGACATTTGTACATACGTGAAAGGCATGCACTAACCAAATTTTGAAAGCGATCAACTCTGACCCTTGCTAATTGTAATGGCAAATGAAACTAACGGAGGATATGGCAAATGAAACTAACAAATGATCTGGCAAATGAAACAAAAAGGATATTGTTCTTAAGTCTTAAGCGATAAACATTTATAGATAAACTTTTCTTCAAAACTTATCGACCCGTAGAATCACGAGATCTTTAAAGGAATCACTCATTAAAGAGTTATATGTGTAAGTATTACAAACAACAAACGTAAATAAGTCTTATTTAATTTTTTAAAGAAATAGCAAAAATAATATTTCAATGACACCATAAATAATTTGGATCTATTATCCATGTAAAATCATTAATACATTATATGCCAATAAATTCACAAGCAAACTATACGTCATGTTAAGAATGAACTTGCATCTTTAGACATCCACTCACGGAGAGAAAGACTTAGGTTTTTTTAGACACCCACTTAGGATTTGCAACTGTAACCACCCACCTCACGTATGACTTTATGTGTTAATGATAAGCTCAACTTGCTAACAAATTACAATCTTCAATAATAACATTCGATCAAATACCTTAATTATAAGAATTTACAGGTTTCATTGACTACCCATCTAACTTAACATACTAAAAGTATGGATAGTTTAAAAGTTCTTTTATAAACTCTAATAAAAGAGTCAACAGTGTTTGGATTTTCACCCAAGCATACTTAAGTCTTTTAATGATACCGTTTAAGAAGATGTTGATTTAGCCTTTTCATCAGATCAACATACTCGAAGAATTTAAGTACTTTATCAGTTTACAGTTTCTTTTACAAATCACATCCCACAGACCAAGGTTCTTGTAACAATCTCAAGTAACTCACATATTATATTAAACATGTGTGTGTTCTAAATAGTCGAGCACATGTGCTCGTTTTGAATACTCTTACTAAACTTTTTATCTCCAAAATGATTATATATAATAATGGATGAAGTTTTCTAAGACCACATTTTGTTAACCCATAACTGTAATAGAACAAAAATATAAAAATAGCAACATTATGTTGACGCGTAGCAATAAATCACGTAAGCAGCAGTGATGCATTAGAAGCAGCAAACTGCATTGGCAGCGGGAAGCCCCGTCAACGGCTGGAGCAATATGCGTAATCAGTAGCACAAAGATGTTGAGTACATAAGCAATTTTGGTGAAAAAAATTAGTAATCCCAGAAACCTCGTCACTTTTAGCAACAAATTTGGACATAAATTTAAAAGTAGGAGAAAATTATTAGTAATACAACATATCCTTATATTACTTGGAGTGGCCTTACCCAAAAAAAATATTTAAATGTAGATCATTATAAGTAGTACTCCTAAACACCCCTTTTTATATGTAGTTGCCTTAGCTAACCGAAAATGGTGTATGATTTCACATACTAAGTAGAAACGATAATTATCAAGGCAAATGAAAGAATGTTGTACAAAACATCATGAATGAAGCACATGATTAACTTAAGATGAAATAATCCCAGCCTTATATATTGTAATTAAAGCGGTTCCCATAACTGAGCTTTCTGTTGACCGTATTATCTTGTTCTAGATTATTTCTATGTCTCCTTGGCTTGTAAGGTAACATTTGGATTTGAGAACTAGGAACATAAAAAAGCAGAACTTGAAAGTGGGGAATTTCATTTTTTTGGAATTAGAAAATAGATAAAAGTATACCCTTGATTAGCAGCTGGTTATCAACAACATGATCACTAATTCAAGCTGTGATCGCCAACACTCATAAGCATCTGCAAGCTGCACGCAATATTAACGACCTGTAGGCCAGCAAAAAATTCTCATAATTGTTCTACTTTGACAAAAATATCTTAACAATAGTCTTTACCTTAAGTTCATATGACACTTAGGCCAACATTTTAAGTCTCTATATATTGAGGCAATGTTGCAGCATTGACAACAAGTGTTAAGTTAAAGAGAAGCCAAGTTGTTTAAATTTTTCATGACAAATGTTAAGTTGTTTAAATTGGCCAAGTTGTTTAAAGAGAATCACGATATTATAAATAGATATTGCACTACGTCTGTAGCAGAAGCAAGTTTTATGTTAAAGAGAAGCCAAGTTATTAAACACATTCATGACAAATGTAGTGGTCTTGGCTTTTGTTTTTTTTGTTGTTTTTTTTTGTTCTATAGGCACGTTGTTTATGATAATCTCATGAGGTGCTATAAGCTATAATCAATTCCCAAACGTGCTACTTAAATACCTACTATTTTAATCAAAATGTAAGGTAACACATGCTAAAAAAACAAAACAACATACGCATAAATAGCCTATATCGGCAATAAAAACCTAAAAGTAACAATTGCAAAAGAAAAACTTTGGAAGTACCGTACGAATATGGCGCCTAATTACATGAGTCCACACCACTCGAATCGTCAATAAAACCTACATAATACATTAACATGAGAAAAGATGCAACTTTTTAACGTGGAACACAAAGTTGTAACTACACTACTTTTAAGTCAAACATTTCATCAAACACGTAATATGCATAGCTCCCCATTCACAAATAGTGTAAATTAGCTCTTAATATCACATCTAATATAATCATCATGAACAATAAAAGATAAAAAAAACTTACCAGAATACACAGGAATAACACGATTAGTGGCTAATGCAACATCAATATTATCTATGGCAGGGGTAAGCACATCTGCACAAACACACCAGTCCTATTAACCCTTATAAGCATATATAAAGTATAAAATATAAAAGAAAGATACAATATAATTTGAACCAAAAACAAAGAAAATCATATACCTATTCTCGAACAATGAAAGCCAAAAAAAAAAAGAAAAAAAATCAACAATTAAGCAAAACTGATGTAAAGAAAATCATTACTAAATTATTAAAATGAGGTGAAATATTAGAGAACGGATCAAGGTGGTGAATGAATGATGAAACAAATTTGAATTTATATTGAAACTGATTTGTATTTGAATTGAATAGTTGGAGCGTGTATACAAAAATAAAGCTAAAATGTCGGATTATTAAAATGATACAGATCCTTGGTACTTAATTACGGTAATGCTTCAAATTTCAAAACAAAATAATTAACATCCTTTCAATAATACGTTTTACTTCCTTATGACTTTAGAAAATTAAATTAGTAATAATTTTTGTTATGACTATTTAAAATTAAATAATTGTAAATCTATTAACTTTTTACAAAGAAAGTTATTAATACTAGTAGGGTACCCGCGCGTTGCAGCTGCGGGTACCCTGTATATAATGTTCAAGCGCAAACAAAATAACATGACGAATCGGTTAACCTGAAAAAACAAAATGAAAATAGTTCACTATCCTATGTTTCTTTTTCGGGCGACTTTTATCGGCTAATCGAACTTGAGGCAACTCTCCAGTTTTTGGATGAACTTGTAGGTTTGGTCCAAAACCATTTGAACCATCTACTTGGCATATAAATTATATAAATGTTTATGTGTTTTATTAGTTTATATAATATGTATAATAACATATATATTTTTTTTTATGGTGTTTTAAATATAACATTAATGAATGTATTTATTTAGTTTCTATTTGTAACTTATGCTTTATCATGTTTATAACTTAAATTAAAATTTTAAGAGAATGTATGAATGGTTTGTAACTTAAGTTTTAAAATTTGTATTACTTAAAGTTATGTTTTGTGCATTTGAGGATTGTACCATAAGTTTTAAAAATTGTACTACTTAATATTAAATGAGGAGAGAGATATTAATCTCTTTTATATGTATTATAGATTAATTTTTTATATAACTTTAAATAATTATTTATTTACAAAATTATTTTAAACTTTAAACGTTTAAAATTATATTTTATAACAAAATATTAACCAAAGTAATTTTTTAGATTTATTTTATATGAAACACAATACTAAATATACATTTTTGTAAAAGATTTAAAATTATTCATAAAAAGTGCATATTAAACTGATTTAGAAAATATATCTTTTTAGACCTGATTAAGAGGGGAAACGTATAACGGAAGTTGGGTTTTTTTGTTTTTGTTACAAAGTTTCACACTATATTGTTGCAAAATTATTTATGTTTCTTTAGTTTCTTAAAAGGGAGTTGATATTTACACGGAAGTTTTTACTTCCTACACAGAAATTCAACGTAAATTTACCATGATGCCCTTAATCTTCAAAGTTGTTTCCTTATTTTTGTCGTTATGAACCTTGACTTTTTATTTTAAATGAGAAAACTCACTTGAATTCTTTAGTAAAAACATTCATAAACCACTCGCAACTCTATTTGATATCGAAACCTCGTCGGATACACACAACTGTATATGTAATATGTGGGTTATTGTCCCTTCCGGGACATCCGATATGCATGTTATTTGTGACTAGAATCAACCGTGGTGGTTATATCGCTACCTATGATTAATTACATCTTAGTTGCCCGTGATTTTCCATCATCAACGATGAAAAATACTAACTGACATACCACACTAACATTATGTAAACATGTGACTATATTCCCTTGTTTAAAAGTGGGTGATAACAAAGAACTCAGAGTGAAACTATGACTGAGACCATGTTATATGTTTGATTAAAGATTAAGGTACATCCAATCAAATTGTCTCGCTTGAGTAGTCAGAACCTGTATGAGTAAAGATTTAAGGAAGCCAATAGTCAAACTCGATTTTGGTAAATTTCGAACGGTGTGTTCGTCGAATGGGTGGTCATGTTTAGTCAAAGTAGATTAAATAGCACTGCACGCTTGAGGGGTTTTAAAGGTTTAAGATATGAAAAAACCAATCATGAAGAATAGAGTATAAAAACAGAGAGAATAAAGAGGGAGAAGAAAAAGAAGCTAAAAAAGACAAAACCAAGATTAAGATAATTGAATTTTTATGCTAGTTGATTGGGTAGATATTAGTTAGATACTAGAAATGAAAACCTTACTGAGGTTTTAAAGAGAGGCGGCAGTTAAGCAAATATTATGCAAGGGTACATGTGTAAATTCATTTTAATTCTATGTGTGCGTATAAAAACTATCCGTGTACATTTTGTTCTCAGTTACGACTTTTCAAATAAATTACTTTTGATCAAAACATTTAAATAAACTAGACGATACCCGCGCATAGCGGCAGAATTGCCCTAGCGACCTATAATTAACGATATGCTAATTGATCTGGTGATCGAAACAATGACCCGGAAATTGCCTAGCGACAGATAGTCAACGATATGTTAATTAATCTGGTGGTCGAACCAGTAACCCAGTTACTCGGTCGGGTTGCCGCGAGAAAGTATGGTTTAAAACATGTATAGGTAAAGAAAACGGCGCTAGCTATCCAAAAATAAAAAGTAGCTGCGTTTAGAAAGTTACGCAATGAACAATCTAAAACTTGGCCTTCAAATTTGCTACAAAGTGTTATAAGTCTCTTCTTCAAAGTGACTACAAATAACATCATAAATTAACAACAAAAAGATATAAAAAATCCACCGCAAAACAATTAGAACTATTTGTCCAATGTGTTTGTATAGTATCAAAAAGATCTACTGGGAAGACTAAAAGTAGACAATTACCAGCCTATGTAAACTCAGCGCTACTATATACTCTCTTCCACTCGACAATTGGGGATCAAATGATAATGCCAACAATTAAAGATGATGCAATTTGAACCTGGACGATTAAAGTTTTGGCATTACATACACACATAAACACATAAACAGAAACCTGGTAATTGTTTTTAAGCATTACATACACATATAACATAAACCTGGTAATTTTTTGTTTTTTTCACAAACATATGCAAGTTTTCGAATGTGAAACACGTGGGTCATATTAGTGGACAAATGAGATCCTCACAAAATATGAATGTTTGATATATTCTAGGGGTCAAGTTTAAGTATATGTAGTCCATGAATTCAGCCCGCTGGCTGATGAACATGAAGAAAACCTATCAGCGCACCACCAAAATTATGTAATGTCCAACACATCACATCGATCATTCGCCTTTTTTTCCAACAATAATGTCACACTCCCAAAATATCAGAGTATAATGGCGACAAGGGAGTGGTGACGTCATGATTATCATACACACACAGTTACAAAGAACGACCTCTAAATGAGACGTTCGGAAAATAGATCACTTGTAATTGATAACATAAATAGTTTTAACATAGTGTGGAAGCATAAAACTGGTCACAGTTACAAAACATAGTTTTCCAAATAGTACAAATGATCTTTGTTTCAATAGAAATGACGGCAATGCATGAGACCTCACTTAGCATCTTCCTTCTTAATACCTGAGAAAAACATTGCTAAAGTGTCAACATAAAGTTGGTGAGTTCATAGGTTTAGTTAATTTGAAATGTTTAATGAACCACAAGATTTTCCCAAAAGTGATGAAAATATAACAAATACAAAGTCATCCTAAAAGTATTTATTACAGTCTAAGCTCGTGACACCGAAGCGTTAACAACACCGGTAGTATAATCATATAAATGTAGCCCAACTGGATGCCTAAACTGTAACACCCCACTTGGATAAGTGGACCGTTACGTGTATTTATGGCGTGTCATCAAAGCATACGGTAAATGTCCTAAAACATTAAATGACCTTAACGGAAATACCGGAATCAAACATTGGTAATCCAACCTAAGCTCAAAACATGAAAAGTAAATACTGAAGAAAAGGACTAAACAATGTCCAAATAAGCAGAATAATGTAAGAAATGCATAAAGTAAGAAGTCTGGATAGCTTCCATCCAAATGCACATGCTCTCAGAATCCTAAGAGTGTCCTGGTGTACCTGCCGTTAGAACATGAAAGGAACTACGGCTGAGCATAACGCTCAGTGAACGTATATAGCATGATAAGAATGTACTGAAAGTAATGGAATAGAAGACAACAATGAAGCTATAAGACTGATATGTAACATGTGGTAGAACTCTGCATAAAATTTGAGAAACCTGATTCATAAACACTGAAACTGAAATATAACTATTAATTCTGAAAACATGCATTTACTGTATTTTATTTTCCAGAGCTTATATAGGTCACGTGCTGTAACAACCGTGCATGAATAACTGGAGGGGTGACCTCGTCATGCTGTAGAGGGGTGACCTCTAAATAACTGTGCTGGGTGGAGGGATCAGCTCCAATGTGAAGGATGTAGAGCACACACCACATTCACCCTGATAACTTGTAACACATATAAGCCTAGGATGCATCCATACGCCCCACTAATAATACTGATAAAATGGCCAAGCTGAGGTGAGTGGGACGATGCAGGATATCACTCTCCTGCATGTGAGTCACGACACCGGTGCCTCTAGTGCCGTGGTTACGGTACCTCCATAACTAGTACATAAACTGGTCGTGCTTGTATATAATACTCAGGCAATTTATTTAGTTATTAATATGATTACTGATAAACTTAAACATATACTGGGGAAAAACATTTGGCTGAAGACGGGGAATCCTAATCATGCATAGAAACGAAGTCCTTACTGAAAGGACGGAAATCCGTACCTCGTGTCCAGTAACCGACCGAGATCAACTGACCGAAAGTCTACTCTGATTTCACGCGAGCTACATGAATAAGGGACGTGAATGAGTAAACTGATATTCGCTTATTTAATTTCATGTTCTTATTGGTCTTTCATTTATTTATTTATTTTCTGAAATTCCGTACGTATATTAACTGATAAATCTGACCTTGTAATAATTCATTTTAATGTATTATCTTACTACTATTAGTTACGGTACAACGTATTTCTGACGCTATAATAGTACTATACTACATATCCCGTTAAAATAGAAAGTTTCTTAATTCCAAATAATTTAATTCATTTCATAAAATTATACCCCTTTTTTAAATATTAAGGAATTATTTTAAATTAATACATATTATAATATATATTTTAAACATTTATAAAACAATTTAATTAAAAGGTATAATATAAGAATATTTTTATTTATTTATTATAATAATGCCCCGAGCCTACCGAGATATCCCATCTCGGTCGCACTAAACAAATTAACATATAATACCAAAATCTGTCAACAAGAATTAGTGACAGAATTCTGTGTCACTAAAACTGTCGCTAAATCTGTTCTTATAGACTATAAAAAATAAAACTGTCACTTACTAAACTGCGACATAAATTAGCGTCGCTAATCTGTCGCTAATTTGGATTTTATTTATTTAATTTCCTGTTTAAAGAATACCTACTGATCTAGATTATGTTCCCGCCGTTTGGGTCAAATTCCCACCGTTTGTAACATAGCCAAACACACCCTTATGTTTCTGCAGACCCAAACGCACCCTTATTTCTTTAAAAAAAATAACCCGATGGTTGGCAGCCCCCTTTGGGTCGAACCTGGCCCTAGCCGCCCCTGTGTGGGTCACGGCTGGGCAGGGAAGGGACCACCAAGAGCTGGTCTCGGTCACATTAAACCCAAACAGCCCGACACCCTTGTGTATTATTTCCCCCGTTTAGGGTTGCTGTTCACGGCAGGGTCAGAGAACAACACCACGCCGCCCCTTATGGGTCACGGCTGGCCTGAAGACAACACACCAAGACTCTTTCTTCCTAAACATGTTTTCTTAATCAATGAATACGTTTTTCCTTTGATTAAACACCTAAGCTCGATTTTGTAAAAGAGAAAGAAAGGAAAATTACCTTTTGTGATTATGGACTGATTATGAATACGAAAACCGAATCAGTTGTTGAATCAAAATTGATTCCTTGCTTGTGTTGTTCTAGTCGGCGGCATACCCACAACACCCTAATCTGCTTTTTTTTTTGTTCTACGTGTCTGACTTCACAAAGGGGTAAACCCCCGTTTTAAATTATTTTTTCATTATGGGCTTAAGCCCAAAATCCTTTTCCTTTTCTTTCTTTACACAAACCGGCCCAAACCTCCTTTTTACTTTTCTTTCCCTTTTTTTTTCTTATTTATACGCTCTCAATAATTTTCGAGCTTTTTATTTCTGAAATCTCACGTTTTCATATCTGACTGTTAAATAACACTTATATAGTTTATAAAAATAAAACTACGTATTTAATATTATCATTTTAAATACGGGTTTTACAATTCTTCCCCTCTAAAAAAAAATAATTCGCCCCCGAATTAAAGACACGACTATACCGGGTTTTACAATTCTTCCCCTCTAAAAAGAGAAATTCGTCCTCGAATTAACGGTAATTAAGCTGATGAAGTTATAAAAGCTGAAAGGACATATATGTTGAAAGAGCATGAAGGCTGACAAGACATATAAGCTGAAGG
The DNA here is from genome assembly GCA_025667525.1 of Glebionis coronaria. Taxonomy (NCBI): domain Eukaryota; kingdom Viridiplantae; phylum Streptophyta; class Magnoliopsida; order Asterales; family Asteraceae; genus Glebionis; species Glebionis coronaria. The sequence goes on along the minus strand of CM046877.1, from coordinate 72,134,597 downwards.
ACCATTCGTCCTCGATTTAAAACATACTGTTGCTGAAGGTATAACGTGACATGACTAGAGTGAACATGGAACGTTACATGACTGAAAGAACTTAACTGGATTTATTGAAGGAAAAAAATGATGAGAGGTCCGGATGGACTCCTCCGTTTCGAGTAGCTTCCCGCTCGAAACGATTTCTTCAAGGGTCTAAACATAATTAAAATCTTGGTCCTGATGACCATGACCTGATGAATACTGAATAGTTCTTGATTCCATACTTAAGATGGATTTTCTGAATCTGATAGAATGAACGAGCTATAGCATGTGGATACATGAAATGCTACGTATAAATATCCTGAAATATAATATGTACATATCTGAGCAAGCTGCTGAAAACATATAAGGGCGACTACGTGAACAATTTCGAACGTACAACGTGAGCAATTGTGAACGTGGTTCATAATTATATGAGGTACGCTCAGCATGAATTATATCATGAATGTGATACGCGAAATATACTGTGAACGTGGTACTAGAATGTATCATGGACGTATGCTGACTGAGGAAAAATGCCAATTAACACGGCCTGAGACGTGAAATGTCTGCCTGAGTATGGAAAAGTTGTGCTAACTCGAGTGTGGTTTCTTAAGCTTTGTGTGACCAACTCCGGTACCAGACCTGGAACGTATCCACGGATATGGAAACACAAACCTGAACGTGAACAATGTCATGAATGCGAATCGCGAACTTAAATCATGAGATGAACTGAGACAATATCATACTGTGAATAAGACGTGGACGTAAAGGTGAAAATAACGTGAACGTAAAGTGAACGTAAACATATACGTGATCGTGAAAATATACTATGTCTGATATAATGGTCGTTGGAATACATTGAATTCATACACTATACTTGAAATTTTTCTGTAGATCCGTTACTGCGTGATCCTTTCAGATGAAAGAAACGCGCAGGCTGGTTACATGGTTGACGATAACTTAGATAGTCTCATACTTTTTCTGAGTCTGTGGTAACTGATAATAATCTCCATGGAATCCTGTCTCCTTTCTCTCCAGATTTTTTTTTAATGGTAATAATAACTCGATAGCATGACGGCATTCTATCTAAAACCTGCTGGCAGGCATTAGATATGAACATAGCTGCCTCAACATGTTATACTGTTTCTATCCATTTCTGTCTGAGATTTTGGTACGTCCGGCTGGAATATAGATGAACAGTCATGGAAGTATTTTAGTGAGAACTGTCAGTAATTTCCGCGGCAGTTGTCAACTGAGTTCTAGAAATTTTGTACTCTAGTTACCGACGTAGGTCTTGACCATCTGGCGATAGTCTTCACCTTCGCAGGATTCCTGAATTTTCTTTCTGCTGAAATAGGGTGGCTCATAAATTCCACTTTGTTCATCTGGGATATACCTTTGGAAAGCTGCTCATATAATTTCCCCATATCTGAAAATCTGCAAGTCCGCGAGGAGATGATCTCGCGTTCTTCTTTAAGGTTTAGTAGATCAAAAGGTGATCAATGAATATACTGACGATTTTGTCTAAGAATTCATAGGGCAAATTTTATTCATAATTTTCATACTATAGCTGGGCATTAGGGAGCTCAGACGTATAAGTCCAGATTTTAGAGAGACTATAACATGTTCAACAGCAATCCGGAAAACATCATGTTCTTCTCTCACCACTGTTGGTGGCATGATCGCGAATTGTTCTGGAAAATATTTAAGACATCGTAGCAGGTCAGATAACCTCCTATTCGTGGAATGAGTATCGTTGTATGAATGTCGATCTCGTAAATTTTCGGTGATCGATACATGATCTCATGGTACCGGCCTTCTTTCTGATAGACAGAAACGGTATACTTCCTGGTGATGCGTTAGGGCGAATAAAGCCTCGTTCCAGTAACTCTTGCAGCAATTGCTGCAACTCTTTTAACTTAGCTGAAGCCCTGGAATAAAGAGTTTTGAAAACAGGTTCTATTATTGAGACAAGCTTGATGTTAAATTTTGTCTCGTGGTTAGGAAGGAATTTCTGGAACACCTTCTTAATTACTTCTGGAAATGCTGAAATATCTGCTGATCATAAATTTTAAGAACTTCAGAAGTGGATTTTAACTGGTGGCTAGAAAGTCTTTGCAGCTATAGGATAATAATTCACGTGCTTGTAAAGCTAGAACAATTGTACTGATTTTTCTGGCAGGAGTAAAATGAATATGCCTAGGGTCGGTAGGACGGATCTCGTCGTTAACTGAAAATAAAACTTAATAAATATGGTGATACTGTTAGGTCCTTTCTGGCTGAGAGGCAGGTGACTACCAGATTTAAGATAAAGCTGACATAGGAATACGTGAAGTAAACATGGCGACTTTTCACTGAATGTGTTCGTCTGTAACCTCACAGAGTGAACACTGCGTGTTTAACCTAAATAACACTCCAGTGGTGGTGACTAAAATTTTCAAATGATCTAATTTATGCGTGGCATAATAGAACGAGTGTATCCCCCTTGGAGGGTGCCCTGAATCATTGAGGGCCTGGTTTAGAAATATACGGAGTTATGAGTTCTGACTCGTTCTTTGAGAAGATATTCGTATGACGTATATCATGACTGGTGTCCTGACAAATGTCTTCCGAAATGATACTTGAGACCTATGTCTTAACTGTTGTCTGGGCATGTATTTTAATGGTGAGTCTGAATAAGGTTAAGAATTTTGGTAACTACTAGGATTGACGAACCGGTTAGACTACTGACCCCCTGTATTCATGGTCACGTCCGTTTCGGAGTTCCGATGGTTACTGACTGAGTAATTATTAGCATGGTGGTTGTCAATACTGCTTTGTCTGTCAATTTACGGTCATTATCATGACCGTGATTCATGCAACTATTCCGACTGAAAGATTAGCTGAGTAACGTGTGACATCTAACTGAGAAAGTACAAGTATGGAATAGAATGGTAGTGGCTGATGGTTGAAATTTATTCTTGTCAGGAATTTCAAGTATATAGTTTCCGTCCTTGTTTGCAGAGTCTTCATATTATAAACGGCATCAGTATCTTGAGAAATCTCCAAAGTATCAGCAGCATCCGCATTTGTGAGGTCTTCAAAGTGTTAGCAGGATCAGCATCTGGTAAAATCTTCAATTCACGAGCAGCATCAGCACCTGGTAGAATATCGACAAGTGGAGACGCCGCTATGATTGAGGATCGATTAACAATATCCATGGAGTAGGGTATATGGAGTATACCTGGACTACTGTACATGAAGTACAAAATGAATACTGCACATGGAGCATATCTGAGACATTGTACATGGGGTACGTATGGAATACTATACATGGCACTGGTGGAAATTTTATCGGATGATCGATACTGGTGTCAATTGTCTCACATGATCGAAGAAATAAATTGATTTAAACGGTAGTAACTGAACTGAAATGAGTAACATGATATCCTGGTAATTCCTGCGTAGACTTAATACTGGTTGTATAGAGGTTCAAGAATATGATTAAACGGAATTTCACTAATGGTCAGCATAAAGACATGACTGATGAAGGTCAAACATGATTTATCATGAAACGGGATCTTACTGTAATCCTTCTGTACATTAGCATGAAACATTTTCATTCTGCTGAACATAAAACCCTCGTAAGTAGACATGAAACTGAATCAGCATGAAGACGTCATCAACGTGAGGGTATGAAAATTTAACTGTTACAAAGAACATAAAAAAAAGTCTAATCAACTGAGGTTTAAAATCAACTGATGTGGATGGCTATGGTTCAATCCATAGAATCCAAGGAAGAAAACATGTGACTAAGTATGGGCGATTCTGGTTCGATCCATATTTGTCAAACTTTCAATAGAAATGCCAAGTATAGAAATTTATAATCTGGGACTAAATATGGTTGGCTGTAGTCCAATCCATGATATGACAAGGTGAACAACTATGAATCGGTTCACAAAACAACCTTCGGCTGAATAGCATGAAATTTGACCTGAAGAATGGTGAACGTTTATGGCTGGTTCGCCAAGTAATACTTGACTGAAAACATGAATCTGTCATGAGTAAGGGTAAACGCATATGGTTTGTTTACCAATACAAAATCTGAACGGACAAGGGTGAACGCCTATGGGTCGGTTCACCGAAACAAAATTCGCAGAAAAGCACATGCGACTAAATATGGCCAGTCCTGTACCAACCTTTTACTTAGTCAAAAACTTTAAGGAAACAGTCTGATAAATGAAGAAAACTGACTGATAAATGCATGAGAAACATGAAGATAACAACGCCAAAATCTGGGAAGTTCCTGGTGACTACCCACTAGTCACAGGTCAAGTTTTAGAGCCTACAGGTCGAACCAGGCTCTGATACCCTAATTGTAACACCCCACTTGGATAAGTGGACCGTTACGTGTATTTATGGCGTGTCATCAAAGCATAAGGTAAATGTCCTAAAACATTAAATGACCTTAACGGAAATACCGGAATCAAACATTGGTAATCCAACCTAAGCTCAAAACATGAAAAGTAAATACTGAAGAAAAGGACTAAACAATGTCCAAATAAGCAGAATAATGTAAGAAATGCATAAAGTAAGAAGTCTGGATAGCTTCCATCCAAATGCACATGCTCTCAGAATCCTAAGAGTGTCCTAGTGTACCTGCCGTTAGAACATGAAAGGAACTACGGCTGAGCATAACGCTCAGTGAACGTATATAGCATGATAAGAATGTACTGAAAGTAATGGAATAGAAGACAACAATGAAGCTATAAGACTGATATGTAACATGTGGTAGAACTCTGCATAAAATTTGAGAAACCTGATTCATAAACACTGAAACTGAAATATAACTATTAATTCTGAAAACATGCATTTACTGTATTTTATTTTCCAGAGCTTATATAGGTCACGTGCTGTAACAACCGTGCATGAATAACTGGAGGGGTGACCTCGTCATGCTGTAGAGGGGTGACCTCTAAATAACTGTGCTGGGTGGAGGGATCAGCTCCAATGTGAAGGATGTAGAGCACACACCACATTCACCCTGATAACTTGTAACACATATAAGCCTAGGATGCATCCATACGCCCCACTAATAATACTGATAAAATGGCCAAGCTGAGGTGAGTGGGACGATGCAGGATATCACTCTCCTGCATGTGAGTCACGACACCGGTTCCTCTAGTGCCGTGGTTACGGTACCTCCATAACTAGTACATAAACTGGTCGTGCTTGTATATAATGCTCAGGCAATTTATTTAGTTATTAATATGAATACTGATAAACTTAAACATATACTGGGGAAAAACATTTGGCTGAAGACGGGGAATCCTAATCATGCATAGAAACGAAGTCCTTACTGAAAGGACGGAAATCCGTACCTCGTGTCCAGTAACCGACCGAGATCAACTGACCGAAAGTCTACTCTGATTTCACGCGAGCTACATGAATAAGGGACGTGAATGAGTAAACTGATATTCGCTTATTTAATTTCATGTTCTTATTGGTCTTTCATTTATTTATTTATTTTCTGAAATTCCGTACGTATATTAACTGATAAATCTGACCTTGTAATAATTCATTTTAATGTATTATCTTACTACTATTAGTTACGGTACAACGTATTTCTGACGCTATAATAGTACTATACTACATATCCCGTTAAAATAGAAAGTTTCTTAATTCCAAATAATTTAATTCATTTCATAAAATTATACCCCTTTTTTAAATATTAAGGAATTATTTTAAATTAATACATATTATAATATATATTTTAAACATTTATAAAACAATTTAATTAAAAGGTATAATATAAGAATATTTTTATTTATTTATTATAATAATGCCCCGAGCCTACCGAGATATCCCATCTCGGTCGCACTAAACAAATTAACATATAATACCAAAATCTGTCAACAAGAATTAGTGACAGAATTCTGTGTCACTAAAACTGTCGCTAAATCTGTTCTTATAGACTATAAAAAATAAAACTGTCACTTACTAAACTGCGACAGAAATTAGCGTCGCTAATCTGTCGCTAATTTGGATTTTATTTATTTAATTTCCTGTTTAAAGAATACCTACTGATCTAGATTATGTTCCCGCCGTTTGGGTCAAATTCCCACCGTTTGTAACATAGCCAAACACACCCTTATGTTTCTGCAGACCCAAACGCACCCTTATTTCTTTAAAAAAAATAACCCGATGGTTGGCAGCCCCCTTTGGGTCGAACCTGGCCCTAGCCGCCCCTGTGTGGGTCACGGCTGGGCAGGGAAGGGACCACCAAGAGCTGGTCTCGGTCACATTAAACCCAAACAGCCCGACACCCTTGTGTATTATTTCCCCCGTTTAGGGTTGCTGTTCACGGCAGGGTCAGAGAACAACACCACGCCGCCCCTTATGGGTCACGGCTGGCCTGAAGACAACACACCAAGACTCTTTCTTCCTAAACATGTTTTCTTAATCAATGAATACGTTTTTCCTTTGATTAAACACCTAAGCTCGATTTTGTAAAAGAGAAAGAAAGGAAAATTACCTTTTGTGATTATGGACTGATTATGAATACGAAAACCGAATCAGTTGTTGAATCAAAATTGATTCCTTGCTTGTGTTGTTCTAGTCGGCGGCATACCCACAACACCCTAATCTGCTTTTTTTTTTTGTTCTACGTGTCTGACTTCACAAAGGGGTAAACCCCCGTTTTAAATTATTTTTTCATTATGGGCTTAAGCCCAAAATCCTTTTCCTTTTCTTTCTTTACACAAACCGGCCCAAACCTCCTTTTTACTTTTCTTTCCCTTTTTTTTTCTTATTTATACGCTCTCAATAATTTTCGAGCTTTTTATTTCTGAAACTCACGTTTTCATATCTGACTGTTAAATAACACTTATATAGTTTATAAAATTAAAACTACGTATTTAATATTATCATTTTAAATACGGGTTTTACATAAACCCACGACATCCTATATCAGACTCAAATGAAACTGTGCCCGCTTGTCCCCTTGTTGGACAAGACAGACAGGGACGTCAATCCCGATAGATCTATCCATAACATTCGCGCTTACACAAAGTAATTAACGGTTCACGATTAACGGGCCAAAGCAACTGGGTTTTAGTGGGACTTAGACTAATATATAAATCAGTAAATGCACTTGTGTTCACACGTTAAATCAAGCAATGTCTCACCCCAAAAAGCAGTAAAAATAGTTAAACATGGGGCTATAAACTCACCTCGTAATTCAGCAAAAATGACGAAGATAAAGGTAGCTCGAGAGTACGGTTACGCTAGCCGCGACCTATTTAATTATAAGGATCGTGTTACGACATTAAAAATTATACTGGTAAAAAGACACGACACCTTAGTTGTGCTTGACAATACCTTTCGTTTACGTAAAAACACGATACATAAAAATCGGTTATTAAACAATCGAGATTTACGGGCTAAATAATACATTTAAGTTACAATTTTCGTTTTGGGCTTTAAATAAACCAATACACCAAAACTGGCCCAATATATACCCAACATACCCACCCATGGCTCGGCCCAAGGGTCATTTAACCCGGCCCAACCCCAGGCGATACAAACAAGGAGGATAAGGGGGGGGGTAAGTACGTGTGTTGTATCACACACAAATCAAAAACACTCAGTCCTCTCTCTCTCTTCTCTCGAAACACTCCCACCGCCCCACTTCTCTCTCTCTCTAAAAACTGGATCGGATCTCAACTCTCCCATGGCTATGATGGTTTTCAGGTTAATAACTAAATCATTTGTGATGGTTTATGGTGATTAACTCGCGTGGGATGTGGGGTTTCATCCCCACATCAAACCGATACGGTTTTTGAGGTGTTCTTCCCCAGGGGTTTAAGTTATTCCTCAATCAAAGATAAGTTTTCATCCCTCTATTTCTTTTAGATAAAATGGTCTAATGATTTTCGTTTATAAAAGATTTGTGGTTTTAAATCATTTGTATAAACATGCTGTGAACAAAAAGGCTCTCGAATTTAATGATAAACAAATTAGGGTTTCGAAAATATTTGGGGGTTTTTCTAAATCTCATGTTTAAATACAATTAATTAACGTTTTCTATCATAAAAACATGTTAATTTCAACATATAAACGATTTGTAAAAATTAGGGTTTCGGTCAAATTTGGGGGTTTATTCATACCTTGATTCCAATTAAATTAATTTATTAATTCGGGTTTGGATTGGGTTTAATTAAGGTTTTAATTAATAAAATCAAATTAGGGTTTATATAAATTGGGGGTTTTTGTACACGGTCGATTATTCAAAATTAAATAGCGTTTTTGGAATATATAAAGTATTAATTTCGTAATTAAAAAGGTTTACAATTTTTAGGGTTTCGAATTAAAAAGGGGGTTTTTATACCCGTGGCTTATTTGAGGGTTTGGTGATGTTTCTGTAAAATGAAATAGTTAAAATCTTGGATTATGGTGACTTTGAGTGGTAAGGGTTTCGGCAGAAAACAAGGACCTTGGTTTGGTCTTGGTTTGGTCTCGGTTTGGGTCTCGGTTTGGGTGTCGGTTTGGGTCTCGGTTTGGTTCTCGGTTTGGTCTCGGTTTGGGTCTCGGTTTGGGTCTCGGTTTGGGTCTTGACAGAAATAATGGGGTTATGGTCAAGTTCAAGTTAAAAATACTATGATTTATCTTTTCAGTTTTGATTAAAATAGAATCGTAACAAAGACTAACACATTCGTTTTATTTTCGCAGGTTTTGTTACAATGACGAGCACAACTAAGATTTATTCAGAAAAGTGAAGAGATGATTAAAAGACTCACAATGGATGTTTCGGTTTCGGTTTGCAGGTGTGGACGAGAAAGGATGATCGGCTTTGACACTACTCTTCACTTTCACACAGGATTTGTGTTTAAAAACTTATCCAGGAACAATGTTTGTAATATTGGACTGTGAATATTGTTTGTGTTATGTTTGGACATTGGATAAAATTTGGACTATATTTAATCTTGTATTATTAGTTTAGGGTTAGACTCAAACTGAATTTGGTATGCTTGTGATGTACCCATTTTGGGTAAACTTGGCATGTGTGCTGGATTGTAGTGCTTAGTGGATGAATAAACTATGAAATTAAGTATGACTGAATATTGACTCTTGCTAAACAAGCTTTTGAAATAAAAGTGAATAAGGGTTCACAATTTAGATTTTTGTACATGTTGCACTGATATACCATTCGGCCCAAGTTTGTCGAGTGTAAGGTCTTAGACGCGAAAACTGAATATGCACGACTCGATAACAATTTGACACACGATCCAAATCAAAGACAAGTATGCGTGACCTCAAGGGATTCAGCAAGTACTTCAAATAGACATACGACAAAACATAATACGTTTAATAACTTCGTGCGTTTCATTCATAAATTAATAGACACGAAAAACTCGAGTTGTTACATTCGCTCTCCCTAAAAAGGGCTTTGTCCGCAAAGCAAAGTAAATAACACATTTATATCGACAACTCATCGGTAAATAATTAAGGTACTCCTACTATATGAAGAATTTAAGATGGAAATTTGACGGATGTCACAGTATTCCCATGTTTTAGAGATTTCGTCACGAAATCAAGACGTTGTTGTAGTAGGATGATTAGCGAAAAGATGAGGATACTTGCTCTTGAATTGGTCTTCACGTTCCCACGTGTATTCCGGACCTCTACGCGCATTCCAACGGATCTTTACAATAGGTATACGACTTTGCTTGAGCTGTTTGACTTGACGATCCATAACTTCTACCGGTTCTTCTACAAAGTTGAGTTTGTCGTCGAGTTGAATCTCTTCTAAAGGAATAACGAGTGTCTCGTCGGCTAAACATTTCTTCAGATTGCAAATGTGGAACACATTATGCACTCGGCTAAGTTCTTGGGGTAACTCCAAACGATAGGCTACGGGGCCAATCCTCTCTATAATCTTGAAGGGTCCAATGTAACGAGGATTCAACTTTCCACGCTTTCCAAAACGAATCACACCCTTCCAAGGTGAGACCTTCAACATGACTCTATCGCCAACCTCAAACTCAAGAGGTTTGCGTCTCATGTCAGCATAACTCTTTTGTCGATCTCTTGCGGCTTGCATACGGATCTTGATCTTAAAGATCTTCTCAGTAGTCTCGTGTATGATCTCGGGTCCAGTGAGTTGTGCTTCACCAACCTCTGCCCAACACACGGGTGAACGACACTTTCTACCATACAGTGCTTCGAACGGTGCTGCCTTAATGCTAGTGTGATAACTATTGTTGTATGAGAACTCCACCAGAGGTAGGTGTCTATTCCATCTATTTCCGAAGTCAATCACACAAGCTCTTAGCATATCTTCTAAGGTTTGAATGGTCCTTTCACTTTGACCGTCAGTTTGGGGATGGTACGCAGTGCTCATATCCAACTGCGTTCCCAATGCCTTCTGCAGTGACTTCCAGAACTGCGAAGTAAATCGGCTGTCTCGGTCGGAGATTATAGACACAGGCACACCATGCTTCGTGACTACTTCCTCCAAGTATGTTCTTGCTAACTTATCCATTCCATCGGTCTCCTTGATTGGTATGAAATGAGCTGATTTGGTGAGTCGGTCGACGATTACCCAAATGGTGTCAAATCCGGCTGAGGTTTTTGGTAGCTTGGTAATGAAATCCATAGTGATCCTTTCCCACTTCCATTCTGGTAGTTCGGGTTGGACCAACAATCCTGATGGTTTCATATGTTCGGCCTTGACCTTGGCACAAGTCAAGCACTTGCTAACGTATGTAGCAATGTCTGCCTTCATGTTCGGCCACCAATACAACATCTTCAGATCATGATACATTTTGTCAGATCCCGGATGTATGGAGTATTTTGACTTATGCGACTCATGCATAATCAAAGATCGTAGGTCACCATGGCATGGTAACCAACTCCTATTATCAAGGCATAACGTTCCATCCGAGCGAGCTTCTAACTTCTTTATCATACCTTCAACATCTTCAGTCTTGAGGATTTCTTCCTCGACCGCCTCTTTCTGAGCCTTGAGAATTAAGGATGGAAGGTCTAAGTCAATGGTCATCACCAAGGCCTTCACCCTAAGAACTCTCTCCTTTCGACTCAAAGCGTCGGCCACGACATTTGCCTTGCCCGGGTGATAACGGATCTCGCAATCGTAATCACTGAGCAACTCTAGCCAACGTCGTTGTCTCATGTTGAGTTCCTTTTGATTCAAAATGTGTTGTAGACTCTTATGATCAGTGAATACAACACACTTAGTACCATAAAGGTAATGTCTCCAAATCTTCAGGGCAAACACCACTGCTCCCAACTCTAGGTCATGAGTTGTGTAGTTCTTCTCGTGCACTTTTAGTTGTCTTGATGCGTAAGTTATGACCTTAGTCCTTTGCATCAGTACCGCACCTAACCCTTTTATGGATGCATCACAATACACCACAAAGTCTTCATTACCCTCGGGTAGGGCTAGTATAGGTGCTTCACACAACATCTGCTTCAAAGTCTGGAATGCCAAATCTTGATCCTCTTTCCACTCAAATTTCTTGTCTTTTTGAGTCAACTCCGTCATTGGTTTAGCTATCTTGGAGAAACCTTCAATGAATCTCCTATTGTAACCAGCAAGACCTAAAAATTGGCGTATCTCCGTGGGTGTTGTTGGAGTCGCCCAATCCTTCACGGCCTCGATCTTAGCAGGATCAACGTGAATACCACTGCTATCGATTACATGCCCAAGGAATTGCACCGTGTTTATCCAAAACTCACATTTGGAAAACTTTGCGTATAACTTCTCCTTCCTTAGCAGCTCTAGTATGGTCTTCAAATGTTCCTTGTGTTCTTCTTCATTACGAGAGTAGATGAGAATATCATCGATAAATACAATCACAAACTTGTCCAAGTATGGTTTGCAAACTCGGTTCATGAGATCCATGAATACCGCAGGCGCGTTTGTCAAACCGAAAGGCATAACTTGGAACTCGTAGTGTCCGTACCGGGTTCTAAAAGCCGTCTTATGAACGTCTTCCTCTCTAACCCTTAGCTGATGATATCCTGACCTTAAATCGATCTTCGAGTATATGCTAGATCCTTGCAATTGGTCGAATAGATCGTCAATTCTTGGCAATGGGTAACGGTTCTTTATCGTCAGCTTATTCAATTCTCGGTAATCGATACACATCCTAAAGGATCCATCTTTCTTTTTGACAAATAAGACCGGTGCTCCCCAAGGTGAGGAACTTGGTCTAATGAAACCTTTGTCAGAAAGTTCCTTTATTTGTTCAGCTAACTCTGTCATTTCGGCCGGTGCTAAGCGGTATGGGGCTCTAGCGACAGGCGCGGCTCCTGGTGTAAGCTCGATGTGAAACTCCACTTGCCGTGCTGGTGGTAATCCTGGTAAGTCCTCTGGGAATACGTCCGGAAAGTCTCTAACGATCGGTACGTCTTCCACTTTCTTTTCGTGATCTTCTTCTCCTTCCTTTCGTGTTATTTGAACCAAGAATACTGGACATCCCTTCTCAATGTATCTTTGGGTTCTAATACATGAGATGACTTCCAGTCTTGATCCATTCTTCACTCCACTTCTTTCGCCTTGTATGATTAGTACATCGTTTCCATAAGGAACACGGACGCACTTCTCATGACATACAATTTCCGCGTGATGCTTCGACATCCAATTCATTCCAATGATGACGTCAAAACTTCCCAATTCTATGGGGAGTAAGTCGATACTGAACGAACGATCTTGTAACCTTATACTACATCCTTTCAGAATAGCGTCGGTGGTTACTGACTTCCCATCGGCTAATTCTACATTATACTTAACGTCTAACGCAGTAGGGGTAATATTTAGGCGTTCACTAAATACAGATGACACAAAACTCCTATCCGCACCAGAATCAAATAGTACTGAAGCATAGTTGTTATTGACTAGAAACGTACCAGTCACAACATTGTTGTCTTGCACCGCAGCTTCAGCACAAAGATGATACACTTTACTAGGTGCCGTGAATCCTCCAGGAGTACTAGTTGTGGCTCGGTTATTCCCTCCCCGGTTCCCTTGATTCTGCTTCTGGTTTCCTTGGTTGTGATTCTGATTGCCTCGAATCTGGTTACCACGACCTTGGTTCCCACTGCTTGGACACTTGTTCTTGTAGTGACCTTTTTCTCCACATCCAAAGCAAGTGACATTTGCGCCTTGGCCACCTTGTGTTCCAGGTCCTCTTTGGTTAGCAGGACGAGGTGGTGCTCGACATTCCTTTGCCTTATGTTCGGCCTTCCCACAGTTGTAGCACGTAGGGGGACATGCTCCTTCGTGGTGTCGGCCACACTTTCCACAGAAAGGAAGTCTTCCAGCGTAGTTTCCAGTATTACCTTGTCCAGCAGTAAACACCCTTGCTACTTCTTGTCGCTTGTTCTGGTTGTAGTTGTTTGTGTTGTTGCTGTTGTTGGTATTGTTGGTATTGTTGTTGTAGTGGTTGCCAGACCACTTCCTCTTATCCCCAGTATTTTCTCCCAACTCTTGTACCACTTGGTACATCAGACTCTGAGCCATGTCGATTGCCTCGTGCAAATCAGTTGGCTTGGATGAAGTCACATTCCCTTTGATGCTCAAGGGTAGTCCTTCAATGTATCGCTCCAACAATCGGTCGTCGTTGGGCACCATTTCGGGACATAACAAGATCAGCTCTTGAAAGCGCTGATTGTAAGCAGTAAGAGCGGTACCCTTGACCTTCAGGTTCCACAGCTCAACCTCCATCTGCTTGACTTCATTCCGTGGACAGTATTTCCTCACAAACATAGCTTTAAACTCACTCCAGGGCGTCGCTTGGGCAACGTCAATGGTCACTGCACGAGCATAGACGTTCCACCAAGTCAAAGCACCATCCACTAACGTGCTTGACGCAAACTTCACCTTATCAGCTTCAGCAACATTGCTAATCCCAAATTGGGATTCTAGCTTCTCAAACCATCTGGTTAAACCTACTGCTCCTTCAGTACCGCGGAAACTTACTTGCGTAACTGCACGAAATTCCTTGTAGGTACAAGTCCGTGCAATAGCATTAGTAGCTCCTTGGTTGGTCTCCTCCTGTGTGCTAGCTGTACAATTTGCTTCGGCTGTTGCGAGTGCCTCGGCCACCCGTTCGGCTATCATTTGACTTAGCATGACGGTGTCAATTCCACCGGTAGTAGCTGGTGGATTCTGCGTTTCGGATCTTCTAACTGGCGCCATAATCTAAAAAGGTAATAGGACAATGAGTTTTGCCAGACATAACATGCATGGCACGCACAATACAATTATGAAATGCTCCAGGGTATAATACACAATATATAATGATCCCACAATTTTTGTAACCCATAATATCATTCATAGAATTGTTTGGTAGTACATCATAATTTGTCATACATAATAAAAAAAAATAAAAAAAAAATGCCAACTAGCTAAGATAAACTTCAAAGCTTAGTGGTCATACAATGATAAGTCAATGGTACAAGATAAATCTAACTAGTGCCCTCACGGCGCTGATGAAGCTCTCTCTCCAACTCTGCTAACCTCCTCTCAACCACGATCTCACGAGCCTGGGAATCTCTAAGTCTAACATCGGTATCATAACAAGCGGCTCTAAACCTCTTATCCAAGTCTGCAACAGGGTCCTCCACAGGTGCCTCTAGTCCGCCTGTCTCAACCAATGGCTCTACTCCCCAACGGGTCATCAAGCTCTCGATCTCCTCAAGACGAGCATTCGACATGGTATCCATCTGATCAAGAACAGTATGAAGCTGTCCTCGTAGACGGGTCACACAAACCGTCAATACCGTCTCATCCCTAACTGGACTCTTCTTTGCCAGTGCCTCCAGCTTATCCTGCACCTCATTATACTCCTCACCTAAAGCCTCTACAACATCCTCCAACCTGTTCAAACGGGTCGTCACACATCCATCTGCTGCCCCAAGCATCACCACTGTCGACGTAGCTCTCCTAGGAAGAGGAGTCGTAGCTCTCGGCCCAGTAGAGATGCCAACATCAGCAAGCATCTCCTGGTACACAGCAGGTACAGTCTATGGTGGTGGTAGTAGTAGTGGTACCTCTGGGACAGGACTGGCAGGTGTGCGGGCTGCATGCCTGTCAGTGGCAGTGAAGGGTATGAGGGGTCGGTAAGGTGAAAGTGGTGGTCGAGCAGCTCTCCCCCGAAGACGTCGCCTCACATAGTAGAAAGGTAGAGTACCAGGTGCTGGAACAGGGATATCGGTCCTCTCCCCTTCGTCTTCAGATGAAGATGAGGAGATGTGTGCGAGGGAAACCTCAGGAGTAGCAGCATATGTAGTAGGAGGGTCCTCAGTGTCAGTGACCTCCATGGGTTCACCTTCCCCATCGGTGAACTCCATATCATCATCCTCTGTCTCCTCTATCGTCTCATCCCTAGTGACTGATGCCTGACCTGGTGACTGCACCACATCAGCGTCTAGGTCATCCTCTCCTCCGCCTTCTAGGCTAAGTACGTCGTCAGCTGATGCATCAGGGATACAGATCGGTGAACGATGAACCTCCTCAGTCCCTCATCTGAAATCATCCGGTACCACGGATATCCTGATGGTGATCCTATAGGTAGTCCTACCGATGAACTGATAGTCGATTGTGAACTACGGTTGTAGTATGCTCCTGTAGACGTGGAATCATCAGAAGAAGACATCACTGTAATCATAAACAAAATAAATGTGTGTAAATACCCCATATAATTAGTCCATAAAAAGGGACATTAACATAACATAGCAATCATTGTTGAATCCACATGTATCCCATATAACATAATTCAGATTTTGTTGTTGCACATGTAACCCATGTAAATATACCTCGTAATTGTTAAATCACATGTATCCCATTTATTACTTATCTATATCCATGTATCTACATATACTTAATACTTACAATCCGTATGATAATCGATTAAACATATAGCAGTTATAGTCTAGAGTTACTAAATGCAACCTAGTTCTCTATAACCATGGCTCTGATACCAATCTGTCACACTCCCAAAATATCAGAGTATAATGGCGACAAGGGAGTGGTGACGTCATGATTATCATACACATACAGTTACAAAGAACGACCTCTAAATGAGACGTTCGGAAAATAGATCACTTGTAATTGATAAAATAAATAGTTTTAACATAGTGCGGAAGCATAAAACTGGTCACAGTTACAAAACATAGTTTTCCAAATAGTACAAATGATCTTTGTTTCAATAGAAATGACGGCAATGCATGAGACCTCACTTAGCATCTTCCTTCTTAATACCTGAGAAAAACATTGCTAAAGTGTCAACATAAAGTTGGTGAGTTCATAGGTTTAGTTAATTTGAAATGTTTAATGAACCACAAGATTTTCCCAAAAGTGATGACAATATAACAAATACAAAGTCATCCTAAAAGTATTTATTACAGTCTAAGCTCGTGACACCGAAGCGTTAACAACACCGGTAGTATAATCATATAAATGTAGCCCAACTGGATGCCTAAACCCACGACATCCTATATCAGACTCAAATGAAACTGTGCCCGCTTGTCCCCTTGTTGGACAAGACAGACAGGGACGTCAATCCCGATAGATCTATCCATAACATTCGCGCTTACACAAAGTAATTAACGGTTCACGATTCACGGGCCAAAGAAACTGGGTTTTAGTGGGACTTAGACTAATATATAAATCAGTAAATGCACTTGTGTTCACACGTTAAATCAAGCAATGTCTCACCCCAAAAAGCAGTAAAAATAGTTAAACATGGGGCTATAAACTCACCTCGTAATTCAGCAAAAATGACGAAGATAAAGGTAGCTCGAGAGTACGGTTACGCTAGCCGCGACCTATTTAATTATAAGGATCGTGTTACGACATTAAAAATTATACTGGTAAAAAGACACGACACCTTAGTTGTGCTTGACAATACCTTTCGTTTACGGAAAAACACGATACATAAAAATCGGTTATTAAACAATCGAGATTTACGGGCTAAATAATACATTTAAGTTACAATTTTCGTTTTGGGCTTTAAATAAACCAATACACCAAAACTGGCCCAATATATACCCAACATACCCACCCATGGCTCGGCCCAAGGGTCATTTAACCCGGCCCAACCCCAGGCGATACAAACAAGGGGGATAAGGGGGGTAAGTACGTGTGTTGTATCACACACAAATAAAAAACACTCAGTCCTCTCTCTCTCTTCTCTCGAAACACTCCCACCGCCCCACTTCTCTCTCTCTCTAAAAACTGGATCGGATCTCAACTCTCCCATGGCTATGATGGTTTTCAGGTTAATAACTAAATCATTTGTGATGGTTTATGGTGATTAACTCGCGTGGGATGTGGGGTTTCATCCCCACATCAAACCGATTCGGTTTTTGAGGTGTTCTTCCCCAGGGGTTTAAGTTATTCCTCAATCAAAGATAAGTTTTCATCTCTCTATTTCTTTTAGATAAAATGGTATAATGATTTTCGTTTATAAAAGATTTGTGGTTTTAAATCATTTGTATAAACATGCTGTGAACAAAAAGGCTCTCGAATTTAATGATAAACAAATTAGGGTTTCGAAAATATTTGGGGTGTTTTTCTAAATCTCATGTTTAAATACAATTAATTAACGTTTTCTATCATAAAAACATGTTAATTTCAACATATAAACGATTTGTAAAAATTAGGGTTTCGGTCAAATTTGGGGGTTTATTCATACCTTGATTCCAATTAAATTAATTTATTAATTCGGCTTTGGATTGGGTTTAATTAGGGTTTTAATTAATAAAATCAAATTAGGGTTTATATAAATTGGGGGTTTTTGTACACGGTCGATTATTCAAAATTAAATAGCGTTTTTGGAATATATAAAGTATTAATTTCGTAATTAAAAAGGTTTACAATTTTTAGGGTTTCGAATTAAAAAGGGGGTTTTTATACCCGTGGCTTATTTGAGGGTTTGGTGATGTTTCTGTAAAATGAAATAGTTAAAATCTTGGATTATGGTGACTTTGAGTGGTAAGGGTTTCGGCAGAAAACAAGGACCTTGGTTTGGTCTTGGTTTGGTCTCGGTTTGGGTCTCGGTTTGGGTCTCGGTTTGGGTCTCGGTTTGGTTCTCGGTTTGGTCTCAGTTTGGGTCTCGGTTTGGGTCTTGACAGAAATAATGGGGTTATGGTCAAGTTCAAGTTAAAAATACTATGATTTATCTTTTCAGTTTTGATTAAAATAGAACCGTAACAAAGACTAACACATTCGTTTTATTTTCGCAGGTTTGGTTACAATGACGAGCACAACTAAGATTTATTCAGAAAAGTGAAGAGATGATTAAAAGACTCACAATGGATGTTTCGGTTTCGGTTTGCAGGTGTGGACGAGAAAGGATGATCGGCTTTGACACTACTCTTCACTTTCACACAAGATTTGTGTTTAAAAACTTGTCCAGGAACAATGTTTGTAATATTGGACTGTGAATATTGTTTGTGTTATGTTTGGACATTGGATAAAATTTGGACTGTATTTAATCTTGTATTATTAGTTTAGGGTTAGACTCAAACTGAGTTTGGTATGCTTGTGATGTACCCATTTTGGGTAAACTTGGCATGTGTGCTGGATTGTAGTGCTTAGTGGATGAATAAACTATGAAATTAAGTATGACTGAATATTGACTCTTGCTAAACAAGCTTTTGAAATAAAAGTGAATAAGGGTTCACAATTTAGATTTTTGTACATGTTGCACTGATATACCATTCGGCCCAAGTTTGTCGAGTGTAAGGTCTTAAACGCGAAAACTGAATATGCACGACTCGATAACAATTTGACACACGATCCAAATCAAAGACAAGTATGCGTGACCTCAAGGGATTCATCAAGTACTTCAAATAGACATACGGCAAAACATAATACATTTAATAACTTCGTGCGTTTCATTCATAAATTAATAGACACGAAAAACTCGAGTTGTTACATTCGCTCTCCCTAAAAAGGGCTTTGTCCGCAAAGCAAAGTAAATAACACATTTATATCGACAACTCATCGGTAAATAATTAAGGTACTCCTACTATATGAAGAATTTAAGATGGAAATTTGACGGATGTCACAAATAACATAAACATTCTCATGTTCCATTGTTACCCCTAATCTGCATAATTTCAGAAGACATGACGCATGCGTCTTCGTGTTCTCATTACCCAAAACATACAATTTACATATGCACATAAAAGCGAATAAAAAATGAACACAACATCAACTTTCAAGTGTCGATTTTACAACTAATATATATTCAACTTAATATTTCGTTTGACTGTAGCACAAACAGTATAATCTGAAACATCATTGGCCCTTTTCGTTTATTCTTGTGTGTATCGTATCATAACCATAATCATGCTTCTTTCCTTCTATATGTCGAGGCATGTCGGAAAGCTGATGAAGAAATTCATTTATCAAACAACTTCTTCAAAGATGAAGAAATTCATTTATCAAACAACTTCTTCAAATAAGTAGCAAAATTAGCTATTTGCATACTTTGAATATCCGTCGGTTTTCACATTTTTATTTTGTTGCTCTTATATTTGTCCTGCATAATTGTATATATATTATTGCTTAAAAGATCCGCGTATGAGGTCAGCTATGATTCCCCAACGCCTTAACCAACCATTAAACTCACCCACTAAACTGACGGAGTAAACATTGCATACATCACGTCGTTTAACAAATTTAACGTTTCATGATGTCCACACAACCGCTATTGACAGACACATCCAAACACAATTTTTACTAAGTGAAATGACAAAATGAACCTAAGCTTTCCTAGATTAAGTTTCTACCTTTTTCTAAATCATAAGTGAATCATTTCACATTCGCACAACAAGTCTTACACATATATAAGCAAATAATCATATACGTGTTAAAACACTTATATATGTGCTTCCGCGGTCCTGGTACGGCGTATAGCAAGCAGAAGAAAGCTTTCAAAAGCGCAACTATAAGTATAACAGCACTTGCAAAACAAACATAAACATGTAAGCACTTTTATCCATACATATGTCATGTGATATTACTTGGATAATTCTAGAATCTCTACTAAGTCTAACTAAAAGAATCATGCTTCATGATGTTCCACAAAGGACTCATGTCTATTCATGTAGTAAGCAATATGGCTATAAGGAAGCAACTATCTATATTAGCTACCACACTAAGAAGTACCAACCTGATGCTGCATGAATCTGTATCAAAGAATCAATATCATTCTAAGTTCAAAGCCACAAATATGTTCTGTTTTCAGGGTGCCCTGTGATCAGCCTTTGGATACTCTTTGGTGGGATTTGTACAAGATCTGCAACACAGTAACAAAATCACACATTGTACAGACATAGACATTAAATGTATGCACATCTAGTCCCATGTTCTTTTACTACAAAAATGTGTAACCTAACATAAAATACAGGTGGTCAACACAATGTCTGATTGTATATTTTTCATTGCTATACAATTATCCATTAAAATGTCTTTGTATAGCTGAAATTTAGAAAATTTACTTTTACTCCTTATGAGAAGCTGATTTGTTGTTTATGCTTAGGTTTGCTAGACTGTAAGTGCCACCCAAGCCAACCATGGTTATTCACTGCAACCATGGTTATGTACATATAGGTCTATCTCTTTGTATGATCAATAGATTCTTACCGACACACACCATTACAAGTGCGGATCCTCGTACTCATCAGCTAACTTTAGCACGTGGGAATATTCCATCAACTCGGGGAAATATCAAACTTTTCTTACAAATAACTCAAAGTTTAAACAAAATTAACATCTACAATCCTATAGGCAATGTTGGACAAACCTTTGTCGCCGTCTTCTACAACATTGACATTCGCTAAAAATGAGCACCGATAAAGTCACGATAGATGTAGTATGAACGCCTATGCATGTCCTGATCCTACAAATAAAATATTATGAGCAAATTCATGAGAGATGCCATACCCAGTAAAACACATGGACACTAATTTTGTAATTCTTCAATAGATCTCATAACAGATAACAACCATTATCGATAACGCACAGAATGGTAACGCACCTGTTGTTTCTATCTCTCTCGTTGTTCTTCAACTTATGCATCTCCAACCCTTTGTAACCAACCGACCTACCCAAAACAATAAATAAAATGACATTCAAACCATCTTTATCTTATTACACGCAAACGGAATCCAAATAAGATTGCTATACGTAATTTTTACATCACGAGGTCTGGCCAACAAACTCTCTCGTCATAAAACTCGAGGTGACAAAATTACAAAACGGTTAAATCTAACTATAAGTCATTGTATCTTCAGAATTCACAAAAACATAAATCGGTAACACTAATATCATGTTCCATACTTTCATATACAGAAATGATTCTTTACCCTTTTATAAAGTAGGACTATTAAATAGGAATGATCACAAAAATTATAATGGTACATTCTAAGAAAGAAATCACATAACGAAAGATGCACAATACCTGTATCACCTTTGTGCATAGTTCATAAAAAACCCCCTTTGTTGGTCACAACCGATGCAGCCTTGCTAGATCGAAAGAAAATATCAAGATCACAAAATCGAAAGAAAATATCAACATGGGGGTCTCCGGTGACATTAAACAGGCGGTAGCGGTGGAAATTAAATCGCGACAAGATCGATTGCTGTGAAATAACGACAACTATGAACAACCAAGAAAAGGTATAAACCCTTTCTAAAGTTAAATCTGCATTAAAAAGCTAAAAATCGAAATACATTAACAGAATAAATACAAAAATGAATCCGAAACCAAGTAAAACACCAATAACTAATCCAAAAACAAATCAATTTTTTTTATCAATCAACCAAAAACCTATGGAAAACCTTCAAAACTTAATTAATTCATAGATCTTAATAAACTTAAAAATAGTTCAACAAAAGTTAACAAGAACCTTTTTAATGGGCGGTTTTCTTGGTGGTCGTGGTTTTGTGGTGGTTGGGCTTTTGACGGAGGTGTGGGTTTTGGTGGAGGGTTTAGGTAGAGGATGGTATTTGGTGATGGTATGCTTCGAGGGTGGAGAGATTTGGTGGTGAAAGGTTTGGCAGTGGCGGTGGGTAACCAACCTCTTCAACGTCACCTGCCGACCAGCAACGCCGCACACCATGAACGGCGGCAACAAAGAAACCAGCGGCAATGAAGTAAGTTTTAGCATGTGGGTATGTGGTTTGAACCAGAAAGAATTCTCAACTGGAGATGTTGGCTCAACCGGAGATGGTGGCTCAACCGGAGATGGTGGCTCAACCGGAGATGGTGGCGGCTGTGTATGTTTTTACTCTTTATGGTCTTGCCAGAACATTCAGAGTGATATTCATTAATTTTCACAGTGACGAATGGAAATCCTTCTAGCGTCAACATCAAACAGCGCTACGGTAGGTGACTTGTTAGATTCTTATGAATCAAACTTGTGTCAACTGGAAAGCAACAATGGTAAGATTCTTAATAAATCAAACTTGTTCCAGGAATTTGAATTGACGACTTTAATCAAGCGGATTTTTATCCAATTGATTCACTCTTTATGTTCGTAGTCTTGCTTTGAGACGGTCGAGTAAAGAGAACGGCTAGTACAGCCGCGAAACCCTATCAAGGAGATTTTTAATTGAATCTACATAATCACAGGTACGGTGTTTAATATCGTATAACGGTCTTCACCGACCGGAGGTAAAACGCTACCGATTTAGGACGAATGTCAAAGCCATTCAGTCCGTGTCTATGTTTTGTCTCGAGAAGGTGGCGTCACGGTATATTCAGTAAAGTCAAAGATTCAAAACCACATGTTCATGCCCAAAGACTTATTCAACAATTAATAGTGTGAGCATGTGGATAAAGACACAAGATCGCAAGATGGCAAAGACAAGTCAAGAATAATTTGTAGATCTCAAGATAAAAGACTAAGTCGAAAAACAATGAAAAAGGCTCAAAGATCACAGCATGAAGGAACAAAACTACTGTTACACGTTCAAGACTCACTTATGACGAAATTCATAAATCTCCATTGGAATCCAAATATCGAAGAGGAATGTCCTGACATTGAGGGAGATTGTTAGCCTCAAAATATTGAGTCAAACAAGAATGTTCGGTCATAGGTTTCTATTGTAATATTTGTTAGAACGTTGTAATAGATAGTTAAATAGTTGTGATTCACGGGCTTGGATTTAAGCTACTTAAAGCCCAAAAGACAAGCTCAGTCCAAACAATATAGCCCATTATGGTTACATGTAAGCCCAACTATATAAGGCCCTTCCTAGCATGTTAGGAAGGATGGATGATCATTAGTACTCTCATTATTCTAATCTAATATTCACCAAGTTAATCATCTCCTTCTCTCTACTTTCTCTCACTACTTTCTCTTTCTAGGAATCCATCTCTTTTCATCTATTTTCTATCATTAATCGTCATAATAATATGGGACAACATTTGGTATCAATCGCCACGGGGTAGATTGTGTTTGGTTGTTTGGTTTGAGTTTGATTTGGTTGATTTTTCTATCTAAATCATCCCGAATTAAATTTCTTTTTGGTATTTCGGGCTATAAATCTTGATATAAATCATTTATATCGATTTGGTAGGGATTTGGTTTGGTTTTTGTGGTAAAAATCGCAAGATTTTGAGGTGTTTGGAATCATTTTTGAGTTACGGATCGTTCACTGTTTCAAGATCAGTCCAAATTCAGATTTTCAGAAAAGGGTTAATTATTCCGAAAAAAGGATTTTCGGATAAGGGTTTACTATTCCGAAGACTTCAGGTTTGTTAGGATTCCGAAAAAGTCTTTTCTCTGAATTTAGTATATTCCGAAAAAGCCTCTATTCCGAAGAAGATTCCGAAGAAGTGATTATTCCGAAGAAGTACTTATTCCGAAGAACACCACTTTTCTGAAATTTTCACTTTATCTGAAAAAGTGACTTTTTCCGAAGAAGGTCCTTTTCTCCGAAAAAGTGGTTTATCCGAAGAAGGTCATTTTCTCTAAAAATCTGGTTTATTCCGAAGAAGCTCGTTTCTCTGAAAACATCAATATTCTGAAGAAGCTTGTTTCTCTGAAAACATCAATATTCCGAAGAAGCTCGTTTCTCTGAAAACATCAATATTCCGAAGAAGCTTGTTTCTCTGAAAACATCAATATTCCGAAGAAGCTTGTTTCTCTGAAAACATCAATATTCCGAAGAAGTTCGTTTCTCTGAAAACATCAATATTCCGAAGAAGCTCGTTTCTCTGAAAACCTCAATATTCCGAAGAAAGCCAATTTCTCTGAAAATGTCTGTTATTCCGAAAATTGAAGATTTTTCAAAAGTGAAAATTTTTAACATCGTGTGATTTTTCGTCTTCGAATTTTTGGTTTCTTGTGAAGACATTTTTTAGGGGATTTAACATTTTTCATCGCCAACAACAATCACAACACATCTACTTAAGATCCATTTTTAATTCATCGATTTCAAGTCTCTAGATATGGATTCTACTCAAGAGTATCGTGTCACAAACAACAATATCATGGTGGCGGGTAATAAAGAGAGACCACCAATGCTTGTGTCTGGTCGGTATGCTCAATAGCAATTACGTTTCATACGATATCTTGATACAAGACCAAATGGTGATGCCTTGAGGAAATGTATTACTCATGGACCATATGTATTCAAGAAAATCTCAATTCCTCCAAGACCAGCCACAGATACTACTGATCCAATACCTACAAGTGAACGTGATGAAAAAAGAGCCGATCTCACACCTGAAAATTGTGCTTGGCATGATGCGGAGAAGGAAGCCATCTATATGGTTCTAAGTGGGATTGGAGATGATATTTACTCCACGGTTGATGCATGTCCTACAACACATGAAATGTGGACTGCTATTGAACGCTTGCAACAAGGAGAATCACTCAACAAACAAGATGTCAAAACAAACTTGTTTTAGAATTTTGGCTAGGATAATTCAAGGGATGGAGAATCAATTGACTCTTACTACTCCAGGTTTTACAAAATGATGAATGATATGACAAGGAATAACCTGCAAGTCTCCACCATGCAAGTCAATGTCCAATTTCTTCAACAACTTCAACCCGAGTGGACACGGTTCGTCACTTTAGTGAAACAACAAGAAAAGTTAGACGAGGTCTCATATCATCGACTCTTTGATATCTTGAAGCAATTTCAGAATGAAGCAAATGAGATTCGCGCTGAACGTGTTGCAAAGACGACTAATCTACTTGCTTTAGTGACTACCACTCAACATGTTCAAGATCATCACTCTCGTGTTCCTAAGCCATACTTCACTACATCATCTTCACCATGATATTCCACATCATCTAAGTCTTCATCTTTCACAAGATCACGAGGTAAAGTACCAAGAGCTCCATCACCACCATCTGAATCATCATTTGAAGAAGATAGTGATGAAGACCAAGCTCAAAAGAATCGAGAGATGAAACAACAAATTGCTTTCATAATGAAGACTTACAAGAAAATCTACAAACCCACCAACAACAATCTTCGAACATCATCTAACACAAAGAACCAATATGTTGAGAGTCCTCCAAGGTATGACACACGTCGACGTGGTGAAAGTCCTTCTAGGTATGATCGACATAATCCAACACATGTTGAGGGTTCTGCAAGGTATGATCGACGATAGGTGTGTAAACACCCATCCTTTTACCACTTAATTCTGGCTAAAACAAGACCAAAACACGTATTTAATATCATTTGTTTGGAATTATGCGTGGTTTTTGTGTTTATTGTGTTTTCAGAGCTAACCGGATGAATATTAAAGAAAACATGGGATTACACGGGTTTTATCAAGGAAAAAGACTAAAGACGAAGTCTAGTGTCCAAGAGATGCAAAAGATTTGAAGTCACTGGGCCTATTTGAAGATTTATCGAAGAAAAGAACCAAAGATGGAAGATTTACATATGTCGAAGAAACTCAAGTCTATTTAACGAAGAAATTAAAAGACGAGTTGAATTTAATCGACGACAAATCCCGAATCAGAATCGAAAACGTCAACTTTTCTGAAAAGACGAGAAGACAAGAAGAAAGGGAGAAAGCCCTCACCAACCAACCACTAGGACTATATATAGGGTTTTCCTTCACATTTTAGGGAGCTAGCTTTCATTTTCTTTTTCCCAGTTTTCTTAGGATCGGTTCATCACCAACACCATTAGGGTGTTTGGTGATTTTTAATTTTCTTTCGATCTTGTAAGTGTGTTAATCATTACTCTTGTTACCTTTACATTAATCTTTCAATTCCATCTTTTCATTCATCTTGTTCATCTCCATTTTTATTCAAAGTTCTTAAGTTCTTGTGTGATTGATTTTGATCTTTTAAAAGTTGTTGATTTAGTGTTTTTATTGGTGGGATTTATTACTTATGGTATTTAGATGATTTGTGTTTAATTTGGTAAAACCTTTTTACGTATTTAGTTTGATTTTGGATTAATTCGTATCCCCTGTTTTATATACCTGCTACTGTTCTTCGTCCAATTGTTCCGCATAGGCATCTTCATTTTTCCCTTATTCGGAACATTTGATTGTTCCGCATAGTCATCTTCATTTTTCCCTTATTCGGAACATTTGATTGTTCCGGATAGTCATCTTCATTTTTCCCTTATTCGGAACATTTGATTGTTCCGCATAGGCATCTTCATTTTTCCCTTATTCGGAACATTTGATTGTTCCGCATAGGCATCTTCATTTTTCCCTTATTCGGAACATTTGATTGTTCCGAGTAGAACCTTTTACTTTCCTTTATTCGGAATATTTTATATATATTCCGAGTAGACCTTTCATTCCGAATAGCAAGTTTTTCCGCATAGACTTATTTTCCGTATAGAGCACAATATTCCGAACTGAAACATTCCACATAGAGCCAATTTATTCCGCATAGACTATCTTTCCGAATAGGGCTATTTTTCCGAGTAGGATTTTATTCCGATTAGAGCATTTTCAGTTAGGTCAGTTTTCAGTTGCTGTTTGATTTAAATTGTTAAGTCTGGGTTTACTTTTTAATTGTTTTAAGCTTAAATCTTTCTTACGTTATTCATTTCCCTGTTTAGTAGATTAGAAAACCAAGCCCATTTTTGGACACCAAGAACAATCATTCCACTTAGAGCCGAGATCAATTCGAGAGGATTCCGAGAATTATTTTGAACCCATACAAAATCCTTGTATCAAATGGCGCCGCTGCCGGCTCTTCTCGTTAAGATCAAAAGTTTTTTGTGAGAACTTGGATTTTGGGATCCGTTCCCCGTGAACGTTACTTTTTCACAAAAAATTTCAAAAATCCAAAAACAATATAAAATTTTCAAAAATACAAAAAAATTAAAAAACATAAAAACCAAAAATATTTTTGCTTTGTTTTTCTTTGTTCGTTCTTTTGCAGGTGTATGCGCACTCGATCCACGTCATATCAAGAGCCCGAGCCTCTCGATCACTTAGACATGGCCGGTGTACCACCTCCAAACAATAATAACAACAACAACCCGCCGTTCAACAACATGAACAATAACAACAACAATGAGCCCCTTCCGGATAATCGCCCGATGATTGAATTGCTGCAAGCTCATGTAGATGGCAACACGGATCCAATTGTCATACCTCCAATTGCCGCCAACAATTTCGAGCTAAAATCCGGCTTTATCCAGATGGTCTCCGCTCAACCATTCTTGGGACGTACCATTGATGACCCACATGACCACATCAAGAGATTCTTGCAACTCACCAACACGGTCAAGTTCAATGGTGTTCCACAAGAGGTTATCAGGTTACAACTCTTTCCCTTTTCTTTAGAGGGACAAGCCCGGCATTGGCTTGCTAAGGAACCGCCACAGAGTATTCTCTCGTGGACGGATTTGGAGACTAAGTTTATCAATTACTTTTTCCCACCCTCTCGTACTACCGCTTTGCGGAATGAAATCATAAATTTTGAACAAAAGTACGATGAGTCGTTCAGTGAATCTTGGGATCGTTTTAAAGATCTTTTAAGAAAATGCCCACAACATGGTTTTACCAAAGTACATCAAATTAATACTTTTTACAATGGTTTAAGCATGAGTGACCAAGATTCACTAAACAGTGCCTCGGGGGGTAATCTATTGGCTAAGACTTCCAATGCTGCTTGGGACATCATTGAGAATAAATCTCGTGTGCAAACCAAGAGTGTTAGGACCAATGTTGCTAGTGCTAGCACTAATGACAGCGACAAGCGACTTGACAAAATCACTACGCTTCTTGAATCGCTTTTTACCCACACCGTCAGCAACAACAACAGCAACAACGCCAAAAACGCTCAAGTGAACGCTGTCAACCAACCTTGTGAGATATGCGGTGGTCCTCACTCTTACACAACTTGTACCGCCACCCAAGACTACCCTGCTGAAAATGTGAATGCGGCATATGGCACCTATCCTCAACCTGCTTATCAAGCCAGACCTCAAGGTGACCGTAACTTGCTTAGCTATCGATCCAACAACTATCTTTCACCACCTGGTTTCCCTCCTACCAACCCAAACCAACAACAAAACCTTAATCGTTCTCCTCAACAACAACAACAACCTCGACAACCATACATCCCACCTCACAAGCAACAACAACCACCTCAACGTAACAGCCAAGTTTACCAACAACCTGCCTATCAACCACCCGCATACAATGCTCCTCCCAACCAAGCCACCACTGCATTACACCAAGAGGTTGCAACCTATATGAGGACCAATGATGTGATTGTGGAAAATCTCCAACAGGAAGTGCGAAACTTGAAGGCAGACTTGGTAAAGCAAGGAAATGATTTGAGAGCCGACATGAGAAACACGCTGGATACCCAAACTAATGATCTGAGGAACATGATGGCTAGTTTCTTCCAAAGTAATCAACCCTCTTCTTCGGGTACTCCTCCAAGTAACACCGTTGCGAACCCAAGAGGGGAGATGAAAGCAATCACTACTCGAAGTGGTAAAGGTACCAAGGCACCCGAGCTTCCTATACCTCCACCGGTGGTTGTGACTAAGGAGAACGAGTCACCTGCTCCTATTCCTCATCCTTCTCCTTCCCCAAATTCTCCACCTCTTCCTTCTACCCCTCCTCCACCCGTGGTTGTGAGTGATCCTATTCCCCTAAAGCCTTATTCTTCATCCAATATACCTTATCTATCTAGGTTGAGGAAAGAGAAGCTCAAAAGCAAGGACGATATTCAGGTTTCGAATTTCCTTAAAATGTTCAAACAACTGAATTTCAATATATCCTTCGCTGAGGCTCTCGCTCACATGCCCAAATACGCGAAAATGTTTAAAGATCTTCTGAGCGACAAGGAAAAGCTCCTCGATATTGCCAACACCCAACTTAATGAGAATTGCTCTGCAGTACTCTTAAGGAAATTGCCAACCAAGCTTGGTGATCCGGGTCGTTTTCTTATCCCTTGCAATTTCCCGGGAGTAGAGAATTGCATGGCCCTAGCCGATCTAGGTGCCAGTATTAATCTCATGCCTCTAAGTGTTTGGAAGCAATTATCTCTCCCAGAGCTAGTCCCCACCAAAATGACTTTGGAATTAGCTAACCGTACGGTTGCTTATCCAGTGGGGATAGCCGAAGACGTCATTGTAGGAGTCGACAAATTCACCTTCCCTGCTGATTTTGTTGTCGTCGACTACGAGATGGACCCCCGTGTGCCACTAATTGTTGGTCGTCCATTCTTAAGGACCGGTCGCACTCTCATTGATGTTGAAGCCAGTGAGCTTATCATGAGAGTGGGTGACGATAAAGTAGTCTTCAACATGGGAAAGTTGTCTAAACAGCCTTATTCATATGAGAGTGTTAATTGTATTGACGTTCTTGATGAGGCTTGTGAAGAACACTTTAATGATGCTTGCAAAAGTATTCCTACCTCTCTTCCCAATGTTGAGACCGTGTCCTCTATTGATTCTTCGTTGTCTCTATTTAGAGATAGTGATTTATTTTGGAACAATCTTGAAGATACCATGGGAGATGCGAATTTAGCTACTAATGATTCTCCTATCGATGGGGATGAAGACATGAATTTCTTTGACAATCTTCTCAACGAAGACAATCCCTCGCCTCCATCTCCCACGGTCATTGCTATCGATACTCCGACTTTGAAAACGCCTCCCGTCGAAAATCCTCCGGATTTGGAACTTAAGGAGTTGCCGCCACATCTCGAGTACGTGTTCCTTGACGACAACAAGAAGTCGCCCGTCATTATTGCGAAGGATTTGAAAGATGCAGAGAAGACTCGCCTCGTTGCCGTGCTGAAAGCTCACAAGAAGGCTATTGCTTGGAAAATTTCGGATATTCGTGGAATTGATCCTCACTTCTGCACGCACAAAATTCTCATGGAGGACGACTATAAACCCACTATTCAAAGACAACGAAGGGTGAATCCAAAGATACATGAAGTCATCAAAACAGAGGTTATCAAACTTCTTGATGCGGGTATGATTTACCCTATTTCGGATTCACC
This sequence comes from Glebionis coronaria, assembly GCA_025667525.1. NCBI lineage: Eukaryota > Viridiplantae > Streptophyta > Magnoliopsida > Asterales > Asteraceae > Glebionis > Glebionis coronaria. Next base: position 72,104,090 of record CM046877.1, on the reverse strand, counting down.
TTGGGTTAGTCCGATCCATTGTGTGCCCAAGAAGGGCGGAATAACCGTTGTTCCCAATGAACACAACGAGTTGATTCCCACTCGTCTCGTTACTGGGTGGAGAGTTTGTATAGACTACCGCAAACTCAATGATGCCACGAGAAAGGATCATTTCCCTCTACCTTTTATGGACCAAATGCTAGAACGTTTAGCCGGTAATGAATATTACTGCTTTCTTGATGGTTTCTCGGGTTATTTCCAAATACCCATCGATCCCCAAGATCAAGAGAAGACTACATTCACTTGTCCCTATGGCACGTTTGCTTACAAAAGAATGCCTTTTGGCTTATGCAATGCCCCCGGGACTTTCCAAAGGTGCATGTTAGCTATCTTCCATGACATGGTTGAACACACCATGGAAGTCTTCATGGATGATTTCTCGGTCTTCGGAGATTCATTCTCTTCTTGCCTTGCCAATTTGGAACGTATGCTTAAGCGGTGCGAAGACACTCGTCTTGTTCTGAATTGGGAAAAATGCCATTTTATGGTAAAAGAAGGCATCGTGCTTGGACATAAGATCTCGAAATCCGGTCTTGAAGTAGACCGTGCTAAAGTCGATGTTATCGCTAAGTTGCCTCCACCTTCAACCGTAAAGGGTGTGAGAAGTTTCCTGGGTCATGCGGGCTTCTACCGTCGATTCATCAAAGATTTTTCTCAAATCGTTCGCCCGATGACCTACCTCTTGGAAAAAGATACTCCTTTTATCTTTTCCAAAGAGTGCCTTGAAGCCTTCAACTCGCTTAAAGATAAGCTAACTAAGGCACCCGTCTTGGTTACCCCTAATTGGGAGCTTCCCTTTGAGTTGATGTGCGATGCTAGTGATTTTGCTATTGGAGCGGTTCTTGGACAAAGAGTGAACAAACACTTCCAACCAATCCATTACGCTAGTAAGACAATGACGGGGGCACAATTGCATTATACGACAACAGAAAAAGAGCTTTTAGCTGTTGTCTATGCCTTTGAAAAATTTCGCCCCTATCTTGTCCTTTCCACCACCATTGTGTATACCGATCATTCCGCGCTGAAGTACTTGTTGACAAAGCAAGATTCCAAACCAAGACTTCTTCGCTGGGTTTTGCTGCTCCAGGAATTTAAAATCGAAATTCGCGATAAAAAAGGAGCAGAAAACCTAGCCGCGGACCATCTCAGCAGACTTGAGGATCCTTACCAAGGGGATCATCCACACAAAGAAATCAATGATTCTTTTCCCTTGGAGACCTTAATGTCTATAAACTCGAAGCCAAATGAAACCCCGTGGTTTGCGGACTTTGCAAACTACTTGGCGGGTGGAATTCTTAAGGAAGGGTTGACGTCCCAACAAAAGAAAAAGTTCTTCACCGACATTAAGACTTACTTTTGGGACGACCCTTACCTATTCAAACAATGTGCCGACCTGATTATCCGTCGATGTGTTGATGGACCGGCAGCATCTGAAATCCTTGATGCTTGCCACAAAGGACCCACTGGTGGACACTTTGGTCCCAACTACACCGCCAAAAAAGTGTTTGATTCGGGATTTTATTGGCCCTCCATATATCGTGATGCTCACAATATGGTTAAACGATGTGATGTTTGCCAAAAGCAAGGCAAAATCACACATAAAGACGAGATGCCTCAGAATTTCATACAAGAGTGTGAAATTTTTGATGTTTGGGGTATCGACTTTATGGGGCCATTCCCTTCTTCTAAAGGAAACAAATACATCCTTGTAGCTGTTGACTACGTTTCTAAGTGGGTTGAAGCCAAAGCTTTACCTACTAATGACGCAAGGGTGGTTTGTAACTTTTTGAAAGCTCTATTCGCTAGATTCGGTGTGCCTCGTGCCATTATTAGTGATCGTGGGACTCATTTCTGCAATGACCAATTTGCTAGAGTCATGGCTAAGTACGGTGTAAATCACCGTCTTTCCACAGCCTACCACCCACAAACTAATGGCCAGGCTGAAATATCCAACCGAGGACTTAAGCGAATTCTTGAAAGGACTGTGGGAGAGCATCGTGCCTCATGGGCTGATAAACTCGATGATGCTTTGTGGGCTTTTCGTACCGCTTACAAGACCCCGATCGGCTGTACGCCTTATCGTCTTGTGTACGGGAAAGCGTGCCACCTCCCAATTGAGTTGGAGCACAAGGCTTACTGGGCCTTGAAGTGGGCTAATTTTGATATCAACAAAGCCGGTGACCTACGCAAGATCCAACTCAATGAGCTCAATGAACTTCGGAATGAGGCTTATGAAAATTCTTTGATCTATATGGAAAGGACTAAGCTCATTCACGATTCTAAGATTAAGAACCGAGAGTTCCATGTTGGAGCCAAAGTCTTACTTTTTAACTCTCAGTTGAAAATCTTTTCGGGCAAGCTGAAATCTCGTTGGTCCGGCCCATTCACCATTGCCCAAATTTTTCCATATGGTACTCTCGAGCTCGCTCAACCTAATGGACCGAATTTTAAGGTGAATGGCCAACGAGTGAAGTTGTACTTTGGTGAGGACACCTCTCATGAGGTGATTCCTTCCCTCACCACGTTCCCCATGAACTAATTTTGGGTCGAGTCAGGCTCGTGACTCGGTTATCAAAAACAAGCGCTCCTCGGGAGGCAGCCCGAGTATCTATCCCTTTAACCCCCTAAGTGTAGGGGGGGGACCTATTTTGGTCGTTTGTGTTTGTGTGGCGATGTGATTACAGGGATAACTGCACTCTTGGAATCTTTGAAGAACTGTGCTCCCGTGTTATCCGAAATCCGGTTCTATCTCTCAACTATCGTGATTCAATTTTCTTCATATTCACATTTGAAATTGATCACGTTAGTCGTCTCTTCCTTAACTCGAGTTAACCAACGTGCACAATGTCATAAGTGTAGGGGAGACTTCTCCCACATGCTTAAACATTGAGGACAATGTTTATCTTAAGTGTAGGGGGGACTTCTATCGAAGTTTTAAGTGGACTTTTCCATGAAAATGCCTTTATTTAACCAGAAAATCCTATTTTTCAAACTTTTAATTAACTTTGGCCATTTAGTCGTAATTTTTTAATTTTTTATTGTTGCTTTCATATGTATATATCCTGTTTAAAAGTCAAAATTAATAATAAAGTGGTGTAGCTAGTTTAGAAGTCTTTGATCTATTAGGCCCGTTGCGTTTATTTTGACTCAACCCGAATAGACTTATCCAAGTTTATTCTAGCTAGTATCCTTAACCATGTAGACCTTAATCGGTTTATTAGGCTAAGTATCCACGAGTCTCATTACTTGAGATTTTAAATTGTGGAGGGCGAGAAATGATAGAGTCAATTATAAGTCGGTATTCTTGCACAAGCTCATTTGGTGTAATTATTTGCCTATTCTCCCATCACTTGCTAATAATTTATCTGCAATAAGTAAGGTCGTACGATTTGAAAAGTTACTTAGCTTCTAGCCCAAGATCGTTTAAAAGTTGCTCGGTAATGATAAGAGTTCATAGCCAAGGCATAACTTATGAAGCGGGGCGCGAAGATTGGCGAGTCCGAAAAGGCCCTAACAAGGCATGAGGATTCAATTTTATTGCTGAAGATCCAAAGTGATGTGAAAAGCATTATTCCCAAAATCAATATGAAGGATCAAGACTCACGACGAAAAGCAATCAACTCCCATAAAGATCATGGAGAAGTCTATCCGAAAAGACCCTAACAAGGTATGAGGATAAATAGATCCAAGTCCGAAAAGGAGGCGGATCGTTGTATCTCAAAATCCCAATTAGAGATTGAAGAAATAATCATGAAGTCGTGGTCAACAAAGTTGGAGTACCCCTCAAAAATCTCCAAATGAAGAAACTCTATTATAATGAGAAGACCATTATCTCAAGAACGTCTCTAGAAGATATGAAGTATGAAGTACATGCCAAATATCGGCCCGAGAAAGGTCTCAAATCGTGAACCGAGTTATGCCAAGATATGAACTTTTTGATATCCCGAGAAGCAGTTTTAAGAGATTTTGTCCTTTAGCTAACTATTGATCAAATCGTCCTACTTTGCTTTCAGCCTAACTAAACTATCGAAATAAGTCCAAAAATGCATCTTCATGATCATTCTAAGACAAAAATAAAATATAAGAGATACACCTAGGAATAAGGGGGTTTAAGCATTTAATTGAGCCATGTGTGTAAGTGTTTGATTTACTAACTTATAATAACAATGATCTCGTTTTTAAGCTTAGTTTGGGGAACGTGAAACTTGAGGGTGATAAATCTTCGTAACACCAAAGCCCTAATGTAAGTCATTGGTTTCTTTGCAAGTTATTTCTATTCTTTTGTTTCCTTTTAAGTTTAATTTCTTTTAGTATTTCAAATTTTTGTTTAGTAGTATTTGAATAAGGCCAAGGTTGATGGATTATGAGAAAAGTGTAAATTTGCTTTATCACTAAGCATTGCATGAGGGCATGGCAATGGTTAAGTGTAGGGGATTTGATAGGTGTGTAAACACCCATCCTTTTACCACTTAATTCTGGCTAAAACAAGACCAAAACACGTATTTAATATCATTTGTTTGGAATTATGCGTGGTTTTTGTGTTTATTGTGTTTTCAGAGCTAACCGGATAAATATTAAAGAAAACATGGGATTGCACGGGTTTTATCAAGGAAAAAGACTAAAGACGAAGTCTAGTGTCCAAGAGATGCAAAAGATTTGAAGTCACTGGGCCTATTTGAAGATTTATCGAAGAAAAGAACCAAAGATGGAAGATTTACATATGTCGAAGAAACTCAAGTCTATTTAACGAAGAAATTAAAAGACGAGTTGAATTTAATCGACGACAAATCCCGAATCAGAATCGAAAACGTCAACTTTTCTGAAAAGACGAGAAGACAAGAAGAAAGGGAGAAAGCCCACTCACCAACCAACCACTAGGACTATATATAGGGTTTTCCTTCACATTTTAGGGAGCTAGCTTTCATTTTCTTTTTCCCAGTTTTCTTAGGATCGGTTCATCACCAACACCATTAGGGTGTTTGGTGATTAATTTTCTTTCGATCTTGTAAGTGTGTTAATCATTACTCTTGTTACCTTTACATTAATCTTTCAATTCCATCTTTTCATTCATCTTGTTCATCTCCATTTTTATTCAAAGTTCTTAAGTTCTTGTGTGATTGATTTTGATCTTTTAAAAGTTGTTGATTTAGTGTTTTTATTGGTGGGATTTATTACTTATGGTATTTAGATGATTTGTGTTTAATTTGGTAAAACCTTTTTACGTATTTAGTTTGATTTTGGATTAATTCGTATCCCCTGTTTTATATACCTGCTACTGTTCTTCGTCCAGTTGTTCCGCATAGGCATCTTCATTATTCCCTTATTCGGAACATTTGATTGTTCCGCATAGTCATCTTCATTTTTCCCTTATTCGGAACATTTGATTGTTCCGGATAGTCATCTTCATTTTTCCCTTATTCGGAACATTTGATTGTTCCGCATAGGCATCTTCATTTTTCCCTTATTCGGAACATTTGATTGTTCCGCATAGGCATCTTCATTTTTCCCTTATTCGGAACATTTGATTGTTCCGAGTAGAACCTTTTACTTTCCTTTATTCGGAATATTTTATATATATTCCGAGTAGACCTTTCATTCCGAATAGAAAGTTTTTCCGCATAGACTTATTTTTCGTATAGAGCACAATATTCCGAACTGAAACATTCCGCATAGAGCCAATTTATTCCGCATAGACTATCTTTCCGAATAGGGCTATTTTTCCGAGTAGGATTTTATTCCGATTAGAGCATTTTCAGTTAGGTCAGTTTTCAGTTGCTGTTTGATTTAAATTGTTAAGTTTGGGTTTACTTTTTAATTGTTTTAAGCTTAAATCTTTCTTACGTTATTCATTTCCCTGTTTAGTAGATTAGAAAACCAAGCCCATTTTTGGACACCAAGAACAATCATTCCACTTAGAGCCGAGATCAATTCGAGAGGATTCCGAGAATTATTTTGAACCCATACAAAATCCTTGTATCAATCGACAAACTGCCAAGTATGATACTCAGAGGATTGCTGCTGCTACTGGGAATAGGAAAAATATTGGAAGTCAAGTGGTTCAGTAGAGTGGGATTCAATGTTTTAATTGCCAAGGTTATGGGCATATGGCAAAGGAATGCAGGAAGCCGAAAAGGGTTAGAGACTCCAGCTATCACAAGGAAAAGATGCTGCTATGCAAGAAGATGGAAGCAGGGGTTAAATTGTCAGCTGAGGAAGGAGCAATGCTTGATGACACTGATGATGAAGATTCTGATCAAGAACTCGATGCACATTACTCGTACATGGCAAAGGTTGAAGAAGTTCTCAAAGTCACTGAAGATGACAATGGCCCTATCTTTGACACTGAGCCAATCGATAAGGTACACACTACTAATGAATATAATGTGTTTGGTGATATTCATGAGCATAGTGATCTACCCAATGCCATTAATGACACGTGTATGATGGAAACGGTTGATAGCAATACCACACCCGATTCATCAGACATATGCAATAATGAGTCTGAGGATGATCAACATGCAAATGAGTATAATGAAGAGGAACGTATTGCGCTTGCTAATTTAATTGCCACTTTACAAAAAGATGTCACTGAAAATAAAAAGAGTCAAACGAAATTAAAGAAGGCAAACGCTACGCTCACTCAAAATTTTGAAGAATGCAAAGCTGCTCTTATCAAATCTACTGAGATGACTGAAAGCTATAGAGATGAGCTCATTCAGAAAACCAAAGAGCTTGAGGGGTACAAGGGTAGTGCGTTAAAAAGTCAGAAGGACGATTTTGAAAACAAATATAATACAACTCATGAGTTATTAGCCAAAGAGAAGCGTCAATATAATGTTTTCTTAATAGATGAACGTCAAAAAACGTACCTTGCCAATACCAAAGTTAATGAACTTGAACAAAAGCTCTCTATGACCACTACCGATTCTGCTAAAATTCTTGAGGTTAAGAAACAAGAGGTAGATGCGTTAAAACAAGACTTCAAAAGTAGATATGATAAAGAAACCGAAAAAGTAACAAAACTAGAAAAACAAGTCGAATTTTTAAAGAAAGTTGTTTATAAAACGCACGATTCTATTCAATCCGTAAGAATGCTAGCACCTCCGTCGATGTTTAAGGGTCAAGCTAGCTTTGCAAGTCCTGAGTACCTTGCCAAAGCTCAAGCTGCGAACCCGTGTCTTTATCTTGATGAGACTGAAAGGACCGATCTTGATTGCATGCCTGTTAGTGCCGATAGTGAAGAGACTGCCCCTTGGAATGATGATAGTCGACCTCTTGTCAATAAGGAGTTTGTAAAACCATATAATTATGCTTATGAGAATAGTCTTTATGGTCTTTTCAACAAACAAACTCAAAAAACTCGTGAGGAAGTGTTTCTAGAATGCAAACAAAAGCGAATTCAATGGAAGAAAGCGTTTGCCCCTAATAAATCTAATGTTTACAAATACATAAACTACCTCCCTTTAGATGAATCTAAAAGCAATAGTAAGAAAACATTGGGTATTCTTAAACACCACATAGATAATGTTAAATCTATTATTGAAAGAGATTGGGAAAAACGTGAAAATGATGAGTGGCAACGCCCGATTCCTCAAGATATTACCTTGCTTGTGAAAGAACTCTTAATTCCAAACACTGCGTTGATTAAAGAAACTGTTCTTCAACTTGAGGAGTTCATTCGGACTGAAATGTATGATGATTTAAAATATGTTGAATCTCTTGAGAAACACATTGATGATCTTCAAATGGAGAAGTCTGATTTTTCAGATGAATATGATTCACTATTGCAAGAATGCGTTTCTAACGATGTTATGTGTGCTTATTTTACATCTTGTGCTGATATTGATGAATATTCTAATGTTGCATGCAAATATCTTGATAAGATCAAAGAATGTGAGCGTCTTGAAATTGAGCTTTCGAAACGTAAAGAAAATGTTGATAAAAAGGCTTTTGAGTTACTTCAACACAAAACTGATTTCCTTCAAAAACATTGTCATTCTCTTGAACTTGCTTTGCAAAAAGACGTTGGTAGTTTTCCACATGATAATAAATTGCAAGAAAAACATTCCGAAACGTTTCGAGAAATGAACGAACAGACTTTGGAAATTAAAGGGTTGAAAGCTCAATTACAAGACAGGGAAAGAGCGATAGCAGAGTTGCAGAAAATCGTTGCTAAAATGGGTGGAAAAGTTGTGGAACCTAGCATTAAGAAACATGTTGTTAGACAACCCAATGCCTCTAAAGAGAATAGATCCTCTATCTTAGGAAAACCATCTACTTTATCAAATTCCTCGTTTGCAAAACCTGTGTTTGCCCCCAAGATGGATGGAAAGGAAAGGTTACCACATAATCAACCCATAAAGAATGTCATAGCACCAAGCGTTAAGCACAATAATGTGATTAAACCAGGGATGTATAGAATGACCACTAAGCCCATAAACAAAAGTACTCAATTGCCCCAGACTTCTAGAAACACTAATATTCGTGTGTCTTCTACTACAAGAATAGTCTCCACTACTAGTGTTAGCCGGCCTCGGCTTAAGAGCACTCAAGTGAATGATAAGGTCTGGAAACACAATAATCAAGGGAAGATAAAGGAAGTAGAAGAACACCCTAGGAATTTGAATGTTTTTAAGAATAAAAAGTCTATAATCGCATGTAATGACGATTTGAATGATGTGAATGATTTGAATGCTATGAATGTGAAATTTGTTTGTGTCAAATGTAGAAAGTGCGCTAATGCTAATCATTCTATGTGTGCTATGAATAAAGTCAACAGCGTAGATACTAGAACTAAGAAGCAAGTTGCGATGCCTATTAGTGCTAGTAAACCCAAAGGCAATGTGAACCATTCTGATGCAACCCCCACTAAGAAAAGTAATGCATCAGACTCCACCACTAAGAACCCTAGAAGCAAAATTAAGGAATTATATGAGTCTGCTAGCAAGTCTTGGAAATAGTGGTTTGCTAATCAATGTCCTCCAGGATATAAATGGATGCCGAAAGCTAGGACAGAAAATGTGAAAACGAGTGTTAGTTTGCCTTTAAATGTTGATAAGGACACTAATGATTCTACTATCACAACTACTGTGGTATCCAATTTAGCAAATGCTCCATCGTGTTCTAACTCTTCTGCAGGTGATACAAATAATTCTCTTCATACTGGACTCCGGATGCACGAAGCACATGACGGGGAATCTCAAGCTTCTAATTAACTTCGTGGAGAAGTTCCTGGGTACGGTCCGATTCGGAAATGATCAATTTACACCGATCCTAGGATATGGAGATTTAGTTTAGGGTAATATTACAATCAAAAGGGTATACTACGTCGAAGGGCTCAATCACAATCTTTTCTCGGTTGGTCAATTCTGTGATGCAGATTTGGAGGTTGCTTTCAGAAAGAATACATGTTTTGTTCGTGATTATGATGGGAATGACTTACTTACCGGTACACGGGGTACTGATCTTTACACAATTTCACTTCAAGACACAACTTCATCAACTCCAATTTTCTTCATGGCTAAAGCTTCATCGACTCAGGCATGGTTATGGTATCAACGTTTATCTCATCTTAATTTCGATACCATCACCTTGCTTTCCAAGAAAGATATTGTGAGAGGCCTTCCAAGTTTGAAATTCATCAAAGATCATCTTTGTTCTTCTTGTGAACTTTGTAAAGCTAAACGAAGTAGCTTCAAAACAAAGACTACACCAAGCTCAAAAGGACGGTTAGATCTTCTCCATATGGATTTGTGTGGTCCCATGCGTGTTCAGAGTATCAATGGAAAGAAATATATTCTGGTAATTGTCGATGATTACTCAAGGTACACATGGACTCACTTCTTGAGATCCAAGGATGAAACACCCGAAGTTCTCATCAGCTTCCTTAAACTGATACAACGTGGTCTTCAAGCTCAAGTTAAAGTGGTTCGTACTGACAGAGGTACAGAACTTTTGAATTCAAATCTGAGAAAGTATTTTGAAGCCGAAGGGATTGAACATGAAACATCTATTGCTCGAACACCCGAACAAAACGACGTTGTTGAAAGACGAAACCGTACTTTAGTTGAGGCTGCTCGAACATTATTATCCGCTTCAAAACATCCACTATACTTTTGGGCCAAAGCCGTGTCAACCGCATGCTACACACAAAACCGTTCCTTAATTATCCCAAGACACGAAAAGACACCATATCACATAATTCATGATCGAAAACCTTCACTCAAACACCTTCATGTTTTTGGATGTACTTGTTATATTATTCGAGATGGTGAAAATTTGGATAAGCTGAAAGAGAAAGGTGATGCATGTATTCTTGTGGGATATGCAACTCAGTCTAAGGGATATAGAGTATACAACAAGAGAACACAATTGATTGTCGAGACCATTCACATTCGATTTGATGAATTACAAGAAATGGCACTTGAACAAAACAGTTTAATTCCCGATCCACAATGACAAACGACTTCCGTTCACAACCGCACGGAACTCGGAACTCAAGACCACAGCAATGAACCGTCAAGTTCAACGCTGGTTCCAGAAAATGTTCCTAGAGATGATATGACAGTCGACACGACAATTGAAGAGTTAGAAATGTTATATGGACCAATGTATGATGAATATTTCACGGGGGAGAAAAAAGTTGTATCGAAGTCTTTCGCTGTCACTCATGATAAGAATGATGATATCGATCATCGTCAACAACCGAATACAACTTCATCTACTTCAACACCGGTTGCTGCAGATTTACCTCCTTAGAATATCACTTCAACTATCAATCCTACAACATCCACAACTACTGTCATAGCTCCAGAGAACACAAATCAAGCAGACAATGCATTATCTGACGAAGACGAATTTATCAACCCATTCGATACACCGGTACACGAAACTGGAGAGTCTTCTACTCGCCATGTTGATCCATCAAATATGCATACATTCTATCAACGACATCCTTCAACACATCATTGGACCCGAGATCATCCTTTGGTTCATGTAATTGGAAACCCTTCACAGCCCGTTCACACAAGACAACAACTAGCCACCGATGGCGATGTTTGTATGTTCGCACTCGCCGTGAGTTCAGCTGAACCAAAAAACAACAAAGAAGCCATGGCTGATCACGCTTGGATTGAATCGATGACGGATGAACTTCAACAATTTGAATGACTTAAAGTCTGGGAACTTGTTGACAGACCATACGATGTAATACCATTAAATCTTCGATGGATCTGGAAAAACAAGATGGATGAAGAGAACACGATCATCAAGAATAAATCTAGGATAGTGGCTAAAGGGTATGGAAAGAAAGAGGGTATTGATTTTGAAGAATCATTTGCACCAGTAGCTCGAATGGAAGCGGTCAGGATTTTTCTTGCTTATGCCGCACATAAGGGATTCATTGTCTATCAAATGGACGTAAAGACGACGTTTCTTAACGGTCCTTTGAAGGAAGAAGTCTATGTCACACAACCGGAAGGATTCGTCAATCCCCATTATCCTGACAAGGTGTATCGTCTCCACAAAGCACTTTATGGACTCAAGCAAGCTCCAAGGGCGTGGTACGACGAGCTCTCTAAATTTTTGGTCTCCAAAGGTTTCTCAAAAGGTTCCACTGATTTAACTTTGTTCACTTATAAATATGGGGATGACATTTTGCTTGTGCAGATTTATATTGATGACATTATTTTCGGGTCTACAAACCCAACACTTTCAAAATGGTTTGAAAAAGTAATGCACAACAGATTTGAAATGTCTATGATGGGCGAACTAAAATTCTTTCTAGGAATTCAAGTTCACCAATCCCCAAGTGGTATCTTCATTAACCAAGCTAAGTATTGTCAAGAGATAATCAAAAGGCATGGTATGACATCATGTGACCCCGTTGGGACACTATTATCAACCACATCCCTAGATGCTGATTTAGAGGGAGATGCCATAGATCAAACGAGATATCGTTCCATGATCGGCTCCCTCATGTACTTGACAGCAAGCAGACCTGATATACATCATGCTACATGCTATTGTGCACGATATCAAGCATGACCCACTGAAAAGCACCTCAAAGAGGTTAAACGGATCTTTTGGTACCTTAAGAATACCATTCACATGGGACTCTGGTATCCGAGGGAAACCGGTTTCTTTCTAACGGCCTATTCAGATTCTGATCATGCAGGGTGTCTTGATACACGTAAAAGTACTTCTGGTGGTGCACAATTTCTAGGACAAGATAAGCTTGTGGGATGATCTTCCAAGAAGCAGGATTGTACGTCACTTTCATCAGCCGAAGCGGAGTATGTGTCTCTATCTGCGTGTTGTGCTCAAGTTCTTTGGATGAGAATACAACTCACGGATTATGGCTTCCACTTTGATAAAGTACCTATGTACTGTGACTCAAAGTATGCCATAGCCATCTCCTGTAATCCGGTCCAACATTCCCGCACGAAGCACATAGATGTCAGATATCACTTTATTAAGGAACAAGTTGAACAGGGTATTGTTGAACTATACTTTGTTGGAACTGATTACCAATTAGCTGACTTCTTTACAAAAGCTCTTTCGAAAGAGAGGTTTGCGTATCTTGTTAGGCAAATTGGTATGAGATGTTTGACTCCAGCAGAACTGTAGATTCTGGCAAAGAAGCCTGCTTGATTCGTCTATCAAACATCTACTTGTAAATATTAATGAAAAAGCCAAATACAAAATAAAAAAATCTTTGATAATCCAAAAATATTCTTCTCGACATGTCTTTTAGTATCGATAATATGGACATACCTAGAAATGTCTCTCAATAACGACACGGGTGTGTACATAAAGCTCGAACGAAAGTTGTAAATATTTTTCAAAACATGTCATTTCTATCTTTTACAAAGAAAATTGTCTCTTTTGGACAATATTTCCAACAACGGGTAGAGCAATCTATCTTGGGTTGAGCTTGTCACAAAATATTCCACGTTTTGAGCTCAACACAATGGCTTGTACTCACTTTCAGATTGCAACCCGGAACTATATTCACGGGGGAGTGTACGATTTTGTGCTCTTACCCTTAGCAAAAGAAGTCAAATCTTCTTACACTTGAGTGGATTCGTCAAGACATTCAAAGTCTATAAACTCAAGTTTATGCTTTAGAAAAACCTTTTCGCTAAAAAGAATTGATTTTTCAAAAAGCGTTGAACACAATTTTTTCAAGAATTTCTCAATGATATTCAAAATCTTTCAAAAATTGTGTGCTCAACAACTCCTATCCTCAAAATTTTAATGTGGATCATATCCTCGTAATGACAATTCCATTGGATCAATTTTTGAGGGGGAGCATTTTAACTTCATGCAATGATTGACACATCTTTCTCCCGAAGATTTTCAAGACTATTTTCCAAAATATATTTTAATCAAATTTGGTATCTCTAATATCAAACGATTTTATATATTAGAGATAAAGGGAGAAAATGTGATTAAAATGTGATCTAAAGACTCAAGCACTCATGGTGACGATCAAATACCCACAACATCTTTAATTTACGATGTTATTGGTGTCAAAAGGGTGGTTAGGTTTAAGTCCTATGATCCAACCAGAACCGGAGGGATCTTCCCAGGGACAATCCAATAGATTATTAGAAGTCCTTAAGAAACATGGAATAGAATGTGAACGAAGCTGAATGCCGACTAAGTACTGATGACAGCACTAGAACAATCACAACAAGGTGCTATTAATGATGTCTTGGTAAGCATTGAAGGGGTTGAAGAATGAAAAAGAAATGTAAGGATAAAGGGTCTAAAGAAATAAGCCCTCCATAGAACTTAGGCAGAAACCGGGTCAACTCATCATGAAGACAAACTCATCATGGACCCAGTGATGTGAAGCACAACCCTTTCCTAGCTACTCAGGCTTCTCTCAAAAGAAATTTGTTTTATTGTCACGGAGATCAACATGACTTCTATTGACTTTCTCACTCCGAGATAGTTGATATTGAATAGGTGGCATCTGCTCCAGCCTCCGACCACTAAAAGTGCACAAATCGAGTCTAGAGCCAAGAGATCAATCAAATCTCGTTAGGACACACGCATGAAGATCAAGAGAGTCCTACGCTATATCCTTGTGATATTGATAGAACACTTAGAGTGATACTACTTAGTATTCACAATGATGAGTGGAAATCCTTCCACTGTTAACATCAAATAGCACTGCGGTAGGTCGTATGCAAGATTCTTCATGAATTGAACATATGTAAAACTGAAAAGCAACAGTGGTTTGATTATGAATGGATTCAAACTCGTTTCAGGTTTCTACGCAATATCTTTATGGTCTTGCCAGAACATTCAGAGTGATATTCATTAATATTCACAGTAACGAATGGAAATCCTTCTAGCGTCAACATCAAACAGCGCTACGGTAGGTGACTTGTTAGATTCTTATGAATCAAACTTGTGTCAACTGGAAAGCAACAATGGTAAGATTCTTAATGAATCAAACTTGTTCCAGGAATTTGAATTGACGAATTTAATCAAGCGGATTTTTATCCAATTGATTCACTCTTTATGTTCGCAGTCTTGCTTTGAGACGGTCGAGTAAAGAGAATGGCTAGTACAACCGCGAAACCCTGTCAAGGAGATTCTTAATTGAATCTACCTAATCACAGGTACGGTATTTAATATCGTATAACGGTCTTCACCGACCGGAGGTAAAACGCTACCTATTTAGGACGAATGTCAAAGCTATTCAGTCCGTGTCTATGTTTTGTCTCGAGAAGGTGGCGTCACGGTGTACTCAGCAAAGTCAAAGATTCAAAACCACATGTTCATGCCCAAAGACTTATTCAACAATTAATATTGTGAGCATGTGGATAAAGACACAAGATCGCAAAATGGCAAAGACAAGTCAAGAATAATTTGAAGATCTCAAGATAAAAGACTAAGTCGAAAAACAATGACAAAGGCTCAAAGATCACAACATGAAGGAACAAAAATACTATTACACATTCAAGACTCACTTATGACGAAATTTATAAATCTCCATTTGAATCCAAATATCAAAGAGGAATGACCTCACATTGGGGGAGATTGTTAGCCTCAAAATATTGAGTCAAACAAGAATGTTCGGTCATAGGTTTCTATTGTAATATTTGTTAGAACGTTGTAATAGATAGTTAAATAGTCGTGATTCACGAGCTTGGATTTAAGCTACTTAAAGCCCAAAAGACAAGCCCAGTCCAAACAATATAGCCCATTATGGTTACATGTAAGCCCGTCTATATAAGGCCCTTCCTAGCATGTTAGGAAGGGTGGATGATCATTAGTACTCTCATTATTCTAATCTAATATTCACCAAGTTAATCATCTCCTTCTCTCTACTTTCTCTCACTACTTTCTCTCTCTAGGAATCCATCTCTTTTCATCTATTTTCTATCATTAATCATCATAATAATATGGGACTACAGTGTTTGAATAGTATCAAAAAGATCTAATGGGAAGACTAAAAGTAGACAATTAAAAGTAGACAATTACCAGCCTATGTAAACTGAGTGCTACTATATACTCTCTTCCACTCAACAATTGGGGATCAAATGATAATGCCAACAATTAGAGATGATGCAATTTGAACCTGTACGATTAAATTTTCGGCATTACATACACACATAAACACATAAACAGAAACCTGGTAATTATTTTTTAGCATTACATACACACATAACATAAACCTGGTATTTTTTGTTTTTTTCACAAACATATGCAAGTTTTCGAATGTGAAACACGTGGGTCATATTAGTGGACAAATGAGATCCTCACAAAATATGAATGTTTGATATATTCTAGGGGTCAAGTTTAAGTATATGTAGTCCATGAATTCAGCCCGCTGGCTGATGAACATGAAGAAAACCTATCAGCGCACCACCAAAATTATGTAACGTCCAACACATCACATCGATCATTCGCCTTTTTTTTCCCACAATAACATAAACATTCTCATGTTCCATTGTTACCCCTAATCTGCATAATTTCAGAAGACATGACGCATGCGTCTTCGTGTTCCCATTACCCAAAACATACAATTTACATATGCACTATAAAGCGAATAAAAAATGAACACAACATCAACTTTCAAGTGTCGTTTTTACAACTAATATATATTCAACTTAATATTTCATTTGACTGTAGCACAAACAGTATAATCTGAAACATCATTGGCCCTTTTCCTTTATTCTTGTGTGTATCGTATCATAACCATAATCATGCTTCTTTCCTTTTATATGTCGAGGCATGTTGGAAAGCTGATGAAGAAATTCATTTATCAAACAACTTCTTCAAAGATGAAGAAATTCATTTATCAAACAACTTCTTCAAATAAGTAGCAAACTTATTAGCTATTTGCATACTTTGAATATCCTTCAGTTTTCACATTTTTATTTTGTTGCTCTTATATTTGTCCTGCATAATTGTATATATATTATTGCTTAAAAGATCCTCTTATGAGGTCAGCTATGATGCCCCAACGCCTTAACCAACCATTAAACTCACCCACTAAACTGACGGAGTAAACATTGCATACATCACGGCGTTTAACAAATTTAACGTTTCATGATGTGCACACAACCGCTATTGACAGACACATACAAACACCATTTTTACTAAGTGAAATGACAAAATGAACCTAAGCTTTCCTAGATTAAGTTTCTACCTTTTTCTAAATCATAAGTGAATCATTTCACATTCGCACAACAAGTCTTACACATATATAAGCAAATAATCATATACGTGTTAAAACACTTATATATGTGCTTCCGCGGTCCTGGTACGGCGTATAGCAAACAGAAGAAAGCTTGCAAAAGCGCAACTATAAGTATAACTGCACTTGCAGAACAAACATAAACATGTAAGCACTTTTATCCATACATATGTCATGTGATACTACTTGGATAATTCTAGAATCTCTACTAAGTCTAAATAAAAGAATCATGCTTCATGATGTTCCACAAAGGACTCATGTCTATTCATGTAGTAAGCAATATGGCTATAAGGAAGCAATATCTATATTAGCTACCACACTAAGAAGTACCAACCTGATGCTGCATGAATCTGTGTCAAAGAATCAATATCATTCTAAGTTCAAAGCCACAAATATGTTCTGTTTTCAGGGTGCCTTGTGATCAGCCTTTGGATACTCTTTGGTGGGATTTGTACAAGCTCTGCAACAAGTAACAAAATCACACCTTATACAGACATAGAAATTCAATGTATGCACATCCAGTCCCATGTTCTTTTACTACACAAATGTGTAACCTAACATAAAATACAGGTGGTCAACACAATGTCTGATTGCATATTTTTCATTGCTATACAGTTATCCATTAAAATGTCTTTGTATAGCTGAAATTTAAATTTTTTACTTTTACTCCTTATGAGAAGGTGATTTGTTGTTTATGCTTAGGTTTGCTAGACTGTAAGTGCCACTCAAGCCAACCATGGTTGTTCACTGCAGCCATGGTTATGTACATATGGGTCTATCTCTTTGTATGATCAATAGATTCTTACCGGCACACACCATTACAAGTGCAGATTCTCGTACTCATCAGCTAACTTTAGCACGTGGGAACATTCCATCAACTCGGGAAAATATCAAACTTTTCTTACAAATAACTCAAAGTTTAAACAAAATTAACATCTAATCATATAGGCAATGTTGGAAAAACCTTTGTCGCCGTCTTCTGCAACATTGACATTCGCTAAAAATGAGCACCAATAAAGTCACGATAGATGTAGTATCAACGCCTATGCATGTCCTGATCCTACAAAAAAAATATTATGAGCAAATTCATGAGAGATGCCATACCCAAAAAAACACATGGACACTAATTTGGTAATTCTTCAATAGATCTCATAACAGATAACAAACATTACCGATAACGCACAAAATGGTAACGCACCTGTTGTTTCTATCTCCCTCGTTGTTCTTCAACTTATGCATCTCCAACCCTTTGTAACCAACCGACCTACCCAAAACAATAAATAAAACGACATTCAAACCATCTTTATCTTATTACACGCAAACGAAATCCACATAAGATTGCTATACGTAATTTTTACATCACGAGGTCTGGCCAACAAACTCTCTCGTCACAAAACTGGAGGTGACAAAATTACAAAACGGTTAAATCTAACTATAAGTCATTGTATCTTCAGAATTCACAAAAACATAAATCGGTAACACTAATATCATGTTCCATACTATAATATATAGAAATGATTCTTTACCCTTTTATAAAGTAGGACTATTAAATAGGAATGATCACAAAAATTATAATGGTACATTCTAAGAAAGAAATCACATAACGAAATGCACAATACCTGTATCACCTTTGTGCATAGTTCATAAAAACCTCCTTTGTTGGTCACAACCGATGCAGCCTTGTTGGATCGAAAGAAAATATCAAGATCACAAAATCGAAAGAAAATATCAACATCGCGGTCTCCGGTGACATTAAACAGGCTGCAGCGATGGAAAGTGAATCGCGACAAGATCGATGGCTGCGAAATAATGACAACTATGAACAACCAAGGAAAGGTATAAACCCTTCAAAAGTTAAATCTTCTTTAAAAAGCTAAAAATCGAAATACGTTAACAAAATAAATACAAAAATGAATCTGAAACCAAGTAAAACACCAATAACGAATCCAAAACAAATCACTTTTTTTTATCAATCAACCAAAAACCTATGGAAAACCTTCAAAACTTAATTAATTCATAGATCTTAAAAAAACTTAAAAATAGTTCAACAAAAGTTAACAAAAACCTTTTTAATGGGCGGTTTTCTTGGTGGTCGTGGTTTTGTGGTGGTTGGGCTTTTGACGGAGGTGTGGGTTTTGGCGGAGGGTTTAGGTAGAG
Organism: Glebionis coronaria; assembly: GCA_025667525.1. NCBI lineage: Eukaryota > Viridiplantae > Streptophyta > Magnoliopsida > Asterales > Asteraceae > Glebionis > Glebionis coronaria. The sequence goes on along the minus strand of CM046877.1, from coordinate 72,085,174 downwards.
GGAGGCATTTGGTGATGGTATGCTTCGATGGTGGAGAGCTTTGGTGGTGAAAGGTGTGGCAGTGGCGGTGGGTAGCCAACCTCTTCAACGTCACCTACCGACCAGCAACGCCGCACACCATGAACGGAGGCAACGAAGAAATCAACGGCAACGAAGTGAGTTTTGGCATGTGGGTATGTGGTTTGAACCAGAAAGAATTCTCAACTGGAGATGTTGGCTCAACCGGAGATGATGGCTCAACCGGAGATGGTGGCGGCTGTGTATGTTTTTACTGTTTAGAGATGAAAAATAAGTTTTGTATGTGTTTTGCAATAGAGATTGTGGTTTATAGGAAAATAAGATTTAAATTAGCCTGTGATGTCAACCCTTTAAACATGGAAAGTTAGAAAAAGATTCCTATACTTTCCTTTATAATTTCCTAATTTCTCTTTATAATTTCTTAGTTTCGTTGGATAAATTACTTAAAAGAAAAGTCCTATACCCTTTATAAGTAGTAGGGATATTAAAACTTGCCATAATTATGTAATATTTATATTTATTTTAATTTAACATATAAATTTAATTTAGATTATTATTATTAATTTCTATAATTATATAATTTTTTTTATTTTAATCAAAAATGTGAATTTAATGTAAATAAGTCATGACTTTCCATAATTATAAAATTTAAACCTATATTTAATTTCAAAATACACATTTAATATATATGCAATATTATTTTCAATTTAGTTATTTGTTATTTTTAAGATTAATGAAATGTTTTTTTTTACAAAAAACAACAAATTAATAAACCTTGTTTTTTAGTTTAAAGAAAAAAGGTTGACACCAATGTTTCAAAGCATGTGATTGTTAGAGGGCTAGGTATGGTGGCGAGGGAGGCTCACCACTTATAGGTGGCACCTCGTCACAACTCACCACTCTACCGCCTACGCTCGCCAAAGCCTCGTCAAAGCCTTCTTCGTCACCCAAGTGAGGAAGAAAAAAACAAAACCAAACGGACCCCACTATTTCTAAAGTCTGTTTTTTATTTTCTTTCTTCTTTCTTTGATTTTCTCTAGGTTTTTCTTTTTGGATTTGCAGGTGTGGCTAGGGAAGAAGGTGGCTGGGGGAAGAAAGTAGATGAGGAGGGGGTGGTATGTCATGGTAACTTTGTTTGTCAAATGTCGTGGCATCCGTGGGACCAAATTGAAGAGGTTTTTTTTTGTTCATGACACATAGCCCTCTTAGTTAACATTTGGACTTTTTATTGAATTATTTAAAATAAGGTTTTTAATTGTTTGTAGCTTAAAAATATTGTACATTAGAAGTAATTTAGGAAATGTTTTTAATTTATTATTAATTGTTGTGATTATAAACCTTGATACCAAACCGGCTATTTAAAAAGAAGGCGCATCAGTTGTGTATACTGTATAGTCGGTGTAAAGTGGGTCCAAGAACAAATTCGAAGCAGAAAATAAAAGGATATAAAGATGAAGGAAAATCAAAAAATCAAAGTTGTGAATCAATCGATGGAACGAACAAAAGTGCTGGATGCATTGGAGGAACACTCGCACACGAGTTCGGCAGTTACAAAAATCGACGAGGTAAGAATTAGGGTTTTTTTTAAAGGATATAATAATAGTACAAGTAGGTAGATGATATTAATAATTTGAATTTTTTTTTTTGACAATTGTAAAGGAACTCTCTCTTGATGATGATGATGATTATGATCTTCCTGATGGGCTGCCTGATGAGGCGACCAAAAAAAGGTTGTGGCGTATGAGGGTGTGTTTGTTGAAACTAGCAGTAGCAGTTAGCGTTAGCATTTAGCATTAGCAGTAAGCAGTTAGTAGTAGCAGTTTCAGTTAGCAGTAGCAGTATAATTTATAAAAGTGTTTGGTAGGATAGCTGTAACTGTAAGTTTTAAATGTAAAATGATAAAACGCTAATATTAAATGCTAAATGCTAATTCAAAGAGCATTGAGAAATTAGCATTTTTACAATTTATAGCTAACTGCTTTCTACCAAACGAGCTTTATAATAAATATGCTAAATACTAAATGCTAATTGCTAAAAAATGCTCTTAAATGTTGTCTGCCAAACACAGCCTGAGTCTGCGACCTTGTGAACGCTGGAATTTTACCAAAATCGAACCACCACCGCTTCCCAAGGAGGGTGAAGTTTTTGTAAGTCTCTCTTTCTCTCTACTTAATAATAATCTCCTAATTGTTCTAATTCATTTATATGATTTTTAATAGTATTTGATGTCCGAGTTTGAATCGCCACCACCAACTCCACCACCAACACCGAAACAACTACTCCCATATTATCCAACTCCACCATCCCTGCAGGCTTACAATGATGTTGGACAACATGCCGACGACATTCTTAAGTCACTCGATGAACAACTTAACCAACTTTGGATTGAGATTCAGGTACCATACCTACTTCAGCTTGTTTCCTTCTTAAATCATTAATTACGTTCCCATATCATTGGCTATAACATGTTTCACTTTCTTATTTCACTCCACCACTTCCTTAATGCTCACATGAATATCATAAACACTCGACACTCTCTGTCTAAAACACATTGCCTTATAAGCTTATGTCACCTTCAACGCTTCAAACTCTTTACTCTCGCTTTTATTACCCTTCCTATTAGCTTTCCCATCTGTTGATTCAGTCTTTAGTTTCTGCATATAATGGACTCTATTTATTTACTCTAGTATTTTCAATATGTAATATGCTTATTGTTATTATATATATGCTCTCCATCATAACTTGCTTCATTCTCTCATTAATTACCGAATCATTTTCTTTAACAAAATATCTACTTAATAATACTACTGCATCAACTATCAAGTTATGTTATTGATATATACTACTGCATCTACTTAATAATGGTTTCTGCTTCAACCAGAACCTAGGAGCTAAGTTTTGTCCATTGGTATTAGGCATTCACAAACATTCTCAGCCTCCAAGATTCTCGTTCTAAGTGATTCAGCTTCCCAAGACTTGAATGACTCACTCTTGTTATAAACTGAATAAGTTTAATGTCATATGGAGTCCAATTTTTACTCCACCACTTCCTTAATGCTCACATGAGTATCAATAAACACTTAACAGTCTCTAATACACATCGCCTAATATAAAAAGCTTAAGTGACCTTAAACGCATACTCTTTACTCTTCAATCAATCATTTCTTGAATTCAGTATACCTGCTGATCGACTCGTCCTAATAACGACTCAACATCTTAACTTTAACATAGGTTTTTTTTTAATCTAACATGTTGAATGTTTATAATTTGCAGGCCATCCAGCCCATTTCTCTCGTCGATCCACTACTGGCTGCTTAAAAAAGAAAAGAAAAGAAAAAAAAGCTACTGCTTGCTTCTATTATCTTTTTCTTATTATCATGTGAAACAATACTGAATGTACTTGAGTGTCCGTCTTGTATTTTACTTTACATTTGGTTGCCGTTTTACAAACTATGACGACTCCGCCAAATGCTGTTGTTTTTTCGTCCGTACAATTTCATGGATGGAACCTGTTCTCATGTTCTCTTCTGCTGGTTACTGCATTTATTTACTTGAACAGTTGAACTACAACGATTGTAGTAACTAAATATATGTTAGACCATGCCTGCTGGTTTGGCTGTGGTTTTTTTCTTTCTTCTTAACTTCACAGTGTCTGTTTTTTTTTTGGACGGCGATTTGATTAACACACTAGCAAGATGCTAGGGGAAAAAGAGATTACATGGTGTTTTTATATGAAATTTTAGGATCCAATATCCATTGAAACCAATCGATATTGACTTCCTACTCCTATTAACTATCCAACGATACGAAAGAACCTTGATGTCTTCCAAAAGAGTATCCTTTCTTGGCGGTTTCAAGTCGAAGCAAATACGATTTCGATACCACCATAGAATCCAAGATGTTGTTTGAATTACAACATCGAAACAGATTTTCGTGTGGTTGTTGAAGGCAAAAGAATCAGACCACATGATTAAGCTGTTTATATATTTAGGAGAATCATCTATATCCTACCATCTTGAAATCGAATTCCAAAGATCAACGGCCACTGAGCAATCCACAAAAATATGGAGAGTAGTTTCGATGTCACTATCACATAAGGGACATCTAGTAGAGTGAAGATCTATTCCCCGAATGTCAAGGTTGGCACGAGTTGGTAGACGATCCAAGCGCATCCGCCATGAGTGAATATTAACCTTTATAGGTAGAACCTTGTTCCATCTAACCAAATCATCATGTGAAGATAAAAAGGAATCATCAATTATTTTCCTCATAGATGCAACAGTGAAACAAGTAGGGTGAGTAGAGATAAATTCCCACCCGTCACATGAGGGTGATAGTTTAATATTGGACACGAGGTTTTGAAGCTCAAGAAATTGATTTCTTTCATGCCCATCTCTGATTGGTCTTCTCCAGTTCCAGCTTATTGAATCCAAGCCCAAGCGATCATGTATACAACAATCTTTTGAGATTTCCAGAGCATACAATCTTTAAAATTCTACTTTGAGAGAGTTTTCCCCGATACACAAATCATTCCAGAAGCTAAAACTTCGGCCATCTCCAATCTTGCGTGTGAACAACGAATGAATATTGATATGAAGTCTTGATAATTGCTTGTGTAAACTTAATATATTCTTCTAAGGGCTTGGTTTTACATGTGTTGATGAGGATGGTACAGTAATAATTTTTCCATCCACACCGTGAATGGAAGTTATGACTTCTTTCCAAAGAGAGTTGTTTTCTGAATGAAATCTCCACCACCACTTTGTTAACATTGCAAGGTTAGATGCGTATAGGCTTCCAATCCCTAGGCCTCCACTTGATTTTGGTGAGCAGACATTTTTCCAAGCAATCCACGCCAACTTACTTTTTGAATCAACCAAACCACCCCAAAAGAAATTACGTCTTAATTTTTCTAGGTAGCAAATCACACTTTTTGGAGCTTTGAAAAGAGAAAAGAAGTATGTACCTAGAGCACCAATGACCGATTTAACAAGAGTTAGTCTTCCACTATATGATAATGATCTTGCTTTCCAACCAGAAAATCTTTCATGAAACTTGTCAATGATAGGTTTCCAATTGCTAGCTTTATTCATGTTGGCACCAATGGGAAGACCAAGGTAGACACAAGGGAGGGAGGAAGGTTGACAATCGAGAAGTGAAGCAAAGTGACTAATTTCTGATTGTGTCACACCAATACCAAAGAATTTGCTTTTTGAGAAATTTACCTTCAAACCCGACGCCATTGTGAAGCATCTAAGAATGCGACAAAGATTTTTTGCATTATCCGTGGACTATCTTCCCAAAACTAATGCATCGTCCGCAAATTGGAGGTGCGACAACTCAACCTGATTATAACCCACTTTGACACCTTCAAACAGATTTTTTGATTTTGCTTCTTGAAACGTGACATGAAGAGCTTCAACGGCGACGATGAAGAGGAAAGGTGATAAGGGATCGCCTTGACGAAGACCTTTGTTGATTTTAAATTCTTTGGTGGGTGAACCGTTCACAAGAACTGAAGCATAAGCCGATTTAAGGCACCCTTTTATCCAATTTCTCCATTTAGGACTAAAACCCATTTGTTCCGTGATATGGTCTAAGAAGTTCCAATCAAGCAAGTCAAACGCTTTTCAAAGTCAACTTTCAGGATAAAGAGTCGTTCTTCATTTTTTTTGCCCATGAGATGACTTCATTAACCATTAATGGACCATCGATAATTTGCATATGATACGATCCTCTCGGGTAGCATCGGGATAGGGAACCACTTTTAGCGTGTGCGAGCTCCTTAAGAACGGTAGATGAGAAGACCAGACATTTGTGTAACTTTTACTTTGATTGATTATGATAATATGATTACAGGAAACCTTAAATACTAGTTAAGGGATAAACACTAAGACAACTTATAAAAATAAAAGATGCTAAAGATTTATCCTAAACAAATAGAAAGATATGATGTTCCTGTGGATATGCATAGGCGTATCATTCCCCACTCCTTCGAATTCACCTTGCCCTCAAGGTGATATCTTGAAAAGCCCGTGATTCCGGGATCCCATAATCTTCTTTGAACCACATCGCACTCCATTCTTTCACTCATGTAGTTCTTCACCCATATAGTTCCCCAACCAAGATAATTCTCCAACACATTTAGTACTCCAACATAAATAGTTCTCCAAGACAATTTATTCTCCACCAAAATTTGTTCTCCATCATCCATGAGTTCGTGAAAATAAACATCATTAACAACCTCATTAACATTCGATTCTGTTGCCGACTCCTCAAACACACTAAACCCTTTTGTCCCATTATCATCGTCATCATTCACATTAGGATTTTTCATAACTTCTTGATGACAAACAATATTAACGACTTCCTCCTCTTTAATGGCCTGTACATTCTCCTCGATTGACTCAAAACGAGCCTCCGTTATACGGGCACGAAAGAAGGTTTCTCCTAAAGTGGCAGGATTCGACCTCAATAGTTCTGAGAGTTCTAGATTCGTGAATCGTGCTTCTGCTTCACGGGCTAATGAAAAAGCTTTGTCTAGTGTTGTGGGCTTTGACCTCAAGAGTAAACATTGTAGAGCCGGTTTAAGTCCAGAAATATAGTAACATTTAAGTAAACTTTCTGAGATCCCCGTTATTCGATTTGAAAGTGTTATAAACTCACTTTCATACTCGGCCACCTTACCCTTGTGCAAGAGCTTAGATAGCGTGTGTCGATCGTAGTCGCTAGATACCATAGCAAATCGAAAATAAAAACAAAAAAATAAATTTTTTTATTTTTATTCGGATGAACAGTGTTTTCGATGAACAGTAACTTCCGACGAACAGTGGGATGGTGAACAGTGCGCGGTGAACAGTAAAACGTCAACGAACAGTTTTTTTTTTTTTTTTTTTTTTTTTAAGATTGGAATCTTAGATCAAAAATCCCCCAACGAATTGAGGGCTCTCAATGAAAGCACCAATTGATACGACCCTCTCGGGTAGTATCGGGATAAGGCACCACTTTTAGCGTGTGCGAGCTCCTTAAGAACGGGAGATGAGAAGACCTGTAACTTTTACTTTGATTGATTATGATAATATGATTACATGAAACCTTAAATACTAGTTAAGGGATAAACACTAAGACAACTTATAAAGATAAAAGATGCTAAAGATATATCCTAAACAATATGCATAGGCGTATCAGCCTATCTTTAATATAAGCCGTTTGAACTTCACTGATTACAGAATGTATCACTTGCTGAAGTCTATTGGCGAGAACCTTAGCAAGAACCTTGTATTGACAACCGATTAGGCTAATGGGTCTAAAGTCTTTGACGTTGATGGGATCATTTATTTTGGGGATTAGAGAAATAAATGAAGAGTTGCAACCACGTGGGATGAAACCATCCATTTCGAACCGCCTTATCACCTCAATAAAATCTTTCCCAACTTTATCCCAATATTTTTTAATAAATTTAAAAATAAAGCCATCGGGACCTGGTGCTTTAGCTCCCCCACAATTCCAAACCGCATCTTTTATCTCTTGAATAGAAAAAGGTGCATCTAAAAGATTTATTTCGAATTCGGATAGAGTTTTGAAATTGTTGCTATGAAACCGAACTCTATCAGTAGACGTACTTTCAAACTTCTTTTTGTGGTAGTTTTAACTCTTTAACATTGAAATTTGTCTCTGAGTTGGTTAAAAGACCAACTCAAGATATATATTTAGCCACTAAACATGGGCCGTTACTTTTGTAATTGCTGCCCAGGTATAGCATTACTCATTGCTTTTTAAGGTTCAGTCTGCTGATAACCCTTTTTTTTTTTTTTTTTTTTTTTTTTTTTTTTATTTCAAGGAATCTCATCAATCGCTTCATGTTTGTGTTTAGCTGATTCTGAAGAGTAGTATTGTTTCTTATAATACTAGTCTTTTCGCCTTATATAAATCACTCGGCACAAGCAACTGACTAGCCGCTGTGAACTCTTTTTCCAAGAATTCATGCACTTCCCTTTACTCCATTTCGGTTTTGGACTCAATTTAGTTGGGGTAGCAGTAGAGTGAAGATGAGTAAACCATCTAGCAAAAGAAGACTTGGCAGTGTAAAAGGTTTCACATAACCAAGATAACACGAAAAGATGACGATCTAAAAGAACACGAACTGTCTGGTGAAATGTTGCCAGATTTAGTTATTTAAGTGACTGTAAAGATGAAAGTAAAGTGAGTGTGAATCCCGGTGATGTTAGAAGTTATGTTGAAAACTCAAAAGTGAGTGAAAGCTTATTGCTCATGAAGTTCTACTCATTGTCAATTGGGGTCGTCAGCCATTTGCTTTCTGGTAAAGAAGTTGATCTTCCTATGCAAGTCACTGATGAACAAATGGACATAATTTCATCTCGCAAAAGTTCATTTATAATTGGGCGATCAGGAATCGGAACAACCACTATATTAACAACGAAGTTGGTCCAACACGAACATAAATTTCGCATAGCTTCTGACGGGATTTTTGAAGGGGAATGCAGCCAATCTAGGGGGTGCTGATGAAGCTGTTGATGATTGTCAGGATAGCAAATTGAGTGTACTTCGACAAATTTTTGTGACAGTTAGCCCAAAGTTATGTTATGCTGTGAAACAAAATGTTTCTCACCTTACAAGGTTCGCAAATGCTCGTTTTTTTAATTCTTTTTTTCCATCTTTTATTGTCTTGTTCTTACTTCACATTTGATATATTGACAGCATTTCAAGTAATGGGAATTCGTTAGCAAAGAATAATCTTGACGACATGGATGTTATTACATCAGAATGCAATGATATTCCAGACACATTTACTCACATCCCCATAAAAAGTTACCCTCTCGTCATAACTTTTCAAAAGTTTCTAATGACGCTGGATGGTTCCTTGGGGAATACGTTCTTTAAAAGATTTCTCAAGGCAAAAGTTTCTAAGATGATAACCTTAAAAGTTCAAGATCTGTTGCATTGCAAACTTTCATTAGATTAAGGGAGGATACATTTGACATATTTTGTTCAGTTTATTGGCCTCGTTTCAACTCAAAACTTACACAGAAGCTTGATTCTTCCATAGTGTTTACTGAAATTATTTCTCATATAAAAGGAGGTTTGCAAGCAGGGGAACGCAGTGATGAAAGGTTAAGTTGCGAGGGTTACTGTTTATTGGCCGAAAGTCGTTCTTCCACTTTAACGAAAGAGAAAAGAGAGATCATTTACACTCTTTCAAGCCTATGAGAAGATGAAAACTGAGCATGGTGAGTTTTATTTGGGAGATCTTGTAAATGACATTCATCATAGGCTTAAAAATGGAACTTACGGTGGTGATCAAATGGATTTTGTGCACATCGACGATGTGCAAGATCTTAGTATGAGGCAGATTTCTCTTTTCAAATATATTTCCAAAAATGTTGATGAGGGCTTTATGTTTGCGGGTGATACAGCACAGACAATTGCAAGAGGGATTGACTTTAGGTTTCAGCTAGGATATACGACATATTTTCTATGAGGAGTCCTTAAGCACTGAAACATCTGGAAAACAAGAAAAGGGTCTTCTAGCTGAGATTTTTCATTTAAAACAAAACTTCGGAACTCATGCTGGTGTGCTCGATTTAGCTCAGAGTGTCATTGACATTATACTGTTCTACTGGAGTCTGGTAATGACGAAAATGCAATTGTAACTATCTTTGGTGGCGGTGGAAGTGGTGGAGAAGTTGCGGGGTTTGGTGCTGAACAAGTTATATTAGTACGTGATGAATGCGCAGAGATGGAAGTTTGTGAATACGTTGGACGACAAGCTCTTGTCCTCACTATATTCGAGTGTAAGGGTCTTGAATTTCAGGTAAGGGCCTTAATCATCTTTTGTAATAAACTGTGTTTAACAAATTTATTACTGTATTAATAAAATTTACATATTTAGGATGTCTTGTTATACGACGTTTTTGGGACATTCCCTTTTAAAGACCAAGTGAGAGTTATCTATGGATACATAAAAAAGTTTGATTGGCTTGATGAGAAACTTCCTCAATCTTTCCCGACATTCAGTGAGATAAGACATGGTGTTTTATGTTCTGAATTGAAACAATTATACGTGGCTATAACTCGAACAAGGCAAAGGCTATGGATATGTGAGAACAAAGAGGAGCTCTCAAAGCCAATGTTTGACTACTGGAAATTGAGGGGACTCGTTCAAGTAAAAAAGTTGGATGATTCAGTAGCACAGGCTATGAGCGTTGCTAGCAGCCTTCAGGAGTGGCGGGAGCGAGTTAAAAAGGTAAATTTTTTTATCCATGACCGCTTTTGTTATTTTCTGATTTATTATCTTACAGTATTACCTTATTTGACGTGATCATCATTTGTTTTTCAGTTTTTTCATGAGAGCAATTTTGTGATGGCCACAATGTGTTTCGAGAGAGCTGGAGACACAATGTTGGAAACACTTGCCAGAGCTTCTGGTCTGAGAGCATCTGCTGATCAAATGCGGGGAACAAATCATGAAGCTTTTACAAGCTATGTTAAAGAAGCAGCAGGATTGTTTGAGTCTATTGGGAAACTCGAGTCTGCTGCTTCATGTTACTGTGATTTGGGGGAGTATGAAAGAGCCGGTAATTTTCTTTTAGAACATTAATCCTTGTCTGTAGATGTACATGTAAATGTTTCTAAGTGGGCTGTATATGATATCACATGGGTCAAATACAAGGGTCAATTTAGTCAATAAAAAGGAATTAGCTAACGGGGAACGGGTCGAATGGGTCAAACTGTTGAATATGTTGCCACTTTTAATTTGAACTCTTGTGTTTATGAAGGAAATGTCTATTTGGACACATGTGGAAAGATTGATCCAGCAGCAGAGAGTGTTTCACTCTATCAGGCTGTTATAGTGATGCAGCGGAAGCTTACGCCAAGGGAGATAAGTTTTCCAACTGTCTGTCAGCTTGCAAAAAAGCGAAACTTTTTGATAAAGGCTTACAGTATACTGAATACGGGAAAGAACACGCTAGTGCCAAAAGTAAAGAAATACGACAAATTGAGCAAGAGTTCTTAGAATATTGTGCTCTCGATTACCATAAGCATAAGGATCTTAAATCCATGATGAAATTTGTCAGATCGTTTTGTTCTGTGGAGTCTAAACGTGTATTCTTGAGGTCTTTAGGCTGTCTCGATAACCTTCTATTATTGGAAGAAGAATCAGGTCATTTTCTTGAAGCTGCTAACCTGGCAGGTCGTTTGGTGATGTTTTAAAAGAAGCCGATCTTTTGGAGATGCTGGAAGTATTATAGGGGCAGCGGCTCTGTTACTTTGGTATGTGTTTCTTTGCTCACTGTGGGGAGATGGTAACAAAGGTTGGCCATTGAAGAAGTTTCCTAAGAAGGAAGAACAATATTCAGACCTTATCTATGATATTTTTTGTAATGGAAGGTCTCTAAAAATCTGTCAAAAGTATTTTGATCTTGTGTACAGAGATTATTATGATCTTATGTTTCCATTAGACCGGCGAAGATCAATGTCTCAGGACTTGATTTCTTTAAAAGAAACTGATCTGTTTGTCAACTTGCTTGATGCGATTATTCTCCAAAGTGTTAACTTCCAGACTGATTTCACCTATCGGAGTATTGGGAGGGTGATGATGATATGTATTGCTCAATAATATCGTCAGTACTCTACAAGCATATCATTAATAAGCTTAAATGGGAACCTATGTGGAAGTCATTTGTTGAGAAACTCCGGGATGTTGGCTTTAGAGAGGATATTGCTCTTCCAGTATTCACGCTTGCTTGGGGTGGTACTTTTAGAGCTAACTGGAGGAATGTTGGCAACATTTCACCAGACAGATTCGTGTATCTTTTAGATCGTCATCTTTTCGTGTTATCTTGGTTATGTGAAACCTTTTACACTGCCAAGTCTTCTAGATGGTTTACAGGGACGGAACCAGGAGACAAAACGACCAGGTGCACTTATAATAAACTGTACAATACTACAAACAACGTTTTAAAGTACCAGGTGCATTTAGCACAAATCTAACAAAAATCGATGTTTGTTAACAAATTTAACACTACGCAACAAAAATCCATGGGTGTCCTGGGACCCCCGGGACCCACCCTGGTTCCGTCCCTGGGTTTACTCATCTTCACTCTACTGCTACCCCAACTAAATTGAGTCCAAAACCGAAATTTTCAAAGCCTCTGGTAGACTTCTATGTTGGAATAGTCCAACAAATCCTCTACAATAGAGTTGATACAGTATCAGGGTTAGAAAGATCTAAGATTGGTGGAAGAGCCAGGGAAGGCCAGGTCATTTGACGGAAATGGAAGGCTTTGGACTATGAACCTATTTAAGAAGGCCCCATGAGTAAAGGGAAGTGCATGAATTCTTGGAAAAAGAGTTCACAGCGGCTAGTAAATTGCTTGTGCCGAGTGATTTACATCAGGCAAAAAGACTTATAAGAAACGATACTACTCTTCAGAATCAGCTAAACACAAACATGAAGCGATTGATGAGATTCCTTGACATAAAACACGGGTTATCACCTGAATGAACCTTAAAAAGCAATGAGTAATGCTAAATATATATCTTGAGTTGGTCTTTTAACCAACACAGAGACAAATTTCAATTTTAAAGAGTTCAAAGTACCAGACACTGAAGTTAAGAAGAAAGAAAAAAAACCACAACCAAACCTGGCATGGTCTAACATGTATTGAGTTACCTGCACAATCATTGTAGTTCAACGGTTCAAGTAAATAAATACAGTAACAAGCAGAAGAGAACATGAAAACAGGTTCCATTCATGATATAGTACGCACTAAAGAAAACAAAACCAGAAGTGGTTCACACAGACAGGAAAAAACAACAACATTTGGCGGAGTCGTCATAGTTTGTAAAACGGCAACCAAATGTAAAGTAAAATACAAGACGGACACTCAAGTACATTCAGTATTGTTTCACATGATAATAAGAAAAAGATAATAGAAGCAAGCAGTAGCTTTTTTTTTCTTTTCTTTTCTTTTTTAAGCAGCCAGTAGTGGATCGGCGTGAGAAATGGGCTGGATGGCCTGCAAATTATAAACATTCAACACGTTAGATTAAAAAAAAACCTATGTTAAAGTTAAGATGTTGAGTCGTTATTAGGACGAGTCAGCAGGTATACTGAATTCAAGAAATGATTGATTGAAGAGTAAAGAGTATGCGTTTAAGGTGACTTAAGCTTTTAATATTAGGCGATGTGTATTAGAGACTGTTAAGTGTTTATTGATACTCATGTGAGCATTAAGGAAGTGGTGGAGTAAAAATTGGACTCCATATGACATTAAACTTATTCAGTTTATAACAAGAGTGAGTCATTCAAGTCTTGGAAAGCCGAATCACTTAGAACGAGAATCTTGGAGGCTGAGAATGTTTGTGAATGCCTAATACCAATGGACAAAACTTAGCGCCTAGGTTCTGGTTGAAGCAGAAAGCATTATTAAGTAGCTAGATGCAGTAGTATATATCAATAACATAACTTGATAGTTGATGCAGTAGTATTATTAAGTAGATATTTTGTTAAAGAAAATGATTCGGTAATTAATGAGAGAATGAAGCAAGTTATGATGGAGAGCATATATAATACCAATAAGCATATTACATATTGAAAATACTAGAGTAAATAAATAGAGTCCATTATATGCAGAAACTAAAGACTGAATCAACAGGAAGGGTAATAAAAGCGAGAGTAAAGAGTTTGAAGCGTTGAAGGTGACATAAGCTTATAAGGCAATGTGTTTTAGACAGAGAGTGTCGACTGTTTATGATATTCATGTGAGCATTAAGGAAGCGGTGGAGTGAAATAAGAAAGTGAAACATGTTATAGCCAATGGGAACGTAATGATTTAAGAAGGAAACAAGCTTAAATAGGTACGGTACCTGAATCTCAATCCAAAGTTGGTTAAGTTGTTCATCGAGTGACTTAAGAATGTCGTCGGCGTGTTGTCCAACATCATTGTAAGCCTGCAGGGATGGTGGAGTTGGATAATATGGGAGTAGTTGTTTCGGTTCTGGTGGTGGAGTTGATGGTGGCGATTCAAACTCGGACATCAAATACTATTAAAAATCATATAAATGAATTAGAACAATTAGGAGATTATTATTAAGTTGAGAGAAAGAGAGACTTACAAAAACTTCACCCTCCTTGGGAAGCGGTGGTGGTTCGATTTTGGTACAATGCCAGCGTTCACAAGGTCGCAGACGCATACGCCGCAACCTAATTTTGGTCGCCTCATCAGGCACCCCATCAGGAAGATCATAATCATAATCATCATCATCAAGAGAGAGTTCCTTTACAATTGTCAAAAAAAATTCAAATTATTATTATCCTTTAAAAAAAAATCAACAAATTCAATTCAATCTATTATGTTTCATAAGATTGAATTGAAAACTAACCTTATATAAAAATCTAATTTAACAAATTCAATTCAATCAATCTATTACCTCGTCGATTTTTGTAACTGCCGAACTCGTGTGCGAGTGTTCAGCCACCATTTTTGTTCGATTGATTCGCTTTTTTTGTTTCATTTTTTGATTTTTTTTTTATGTTCCCTCTTCTTTTTCTTTTTATAGCTGCTGCTGCTGCTTGTTGATTGATTTGCTTTTGTTTGATTTTTTAATTTTTTTTTATAGCTGCTGCTGCTTGCCGCCCTAATTTACACCGACTATTACATACAATTGCTGCTGGGCCTAGCCTACATTAGAGATAATCGTAAAAATGGTTTTAGTAAATTGCACTTTCTAAAATATGCAAAATTAGGAGGTCTCCTACATAGATACACAAGTTAAAAGATCTTTGTTCAAGTTTGTCAGGTTTGATCTGCTTAAGAAAAGTCTCACAAGCCGGGCTTGCCCATGACATACCTCTTATGGTTTCTTTTCAACCATTTTTATAATGCGAGCAGCCTTCCAACATCTCGCACTTAAAACCCTTCAAACATCTCTTTTTTTTTTTCTCTCTCTCTAGAATATATAACCCGATCATACAACCCTCAATGTTAGTATGGTCTTGATTTCCAAGCTTCCACAATCGGTATGAGTCGCCATATGGTGATCATACAACCCTCAATGTTACTTTTTAAGGTTTCGTAGGTTCAAACTTCACCTAGATTCTTGGTTTTAAAGTTTTGATGTTAAAGTAAGGATTTTAGGGTCCAAACCAGCGGAAAAGTGGCGTTTTTTTTTGGGATTAGTGGCGTTTTTTTTTCTTTTCGGAATAGTGGCAAGTTGACACCAATTCAGCAGAATAGTGAGCGATTTCGGCCGAATATGGGTTTTAGCTAGCCATAATAAACCTTTTTTAACGCTTGAGACTTTAATTATTAGTAATCGAAAGTAAAACGCAGACTATTTTACCATATTTTACGCATAAGTAGACCACGACGGAAACAATTAAGGTGTACGCGAATAATGCTTGTGCCGAGTGATTTACATCAGGCAAAAAGACTAGTATTATAAGAAACGATACTACTTTTCAGAATCAGATAAACACAAAAATGAAGCGATTGATGAGATTCCTTGAAATAAAACACGGGTTATCAGCAGACTGAACCTTAAAAAACAATGAGTAATGCTATACCTGGGCAGAAATTACAAAATTAACGGCCCATGTTTAGTGGCTAAATATATATCTTGAGTTGGTCTTTTAAGCAACTCAGAGACAAATTTCAATTTTAAAGAGTAAAAACTACCAGACACTGAAGTTAAGAAGAAAAAAAAAACAACCACCAAACCTGGCATGGTCTAACATATATTTAGTTACTACAATCGTTAGTTCAACTGTTCAAGTAAATAAATGCAGTAACCAGCAGAAGAGAACATGAGAACAGGTTCCATTCATGAAATTTTACGCACTAAAGAAAACAAAACCAGAAGTGGTTCGCACAGACAGGAAAAAACAACAACATTTGGCGGATTCGTCATAGTTTGTAAAACGGCAACCAAATGTAAAGTAAAATACAAGACGGACACTCAAGTACATTCAGTATTGTTTCACATGATGATAAAAAAGGATAATAGAAGCAAGCAGTAGCTTTTTTTTTCTTTTCTTTTTTAAGCAGCCAGTAGTGGATCGACGAGAGAAATGGGCTGGATGGCCTGCAAATTATAAACATTCAACACGTTAGATTAAAAAAAAAAAACCTATGTTAAAGTTAAGATGTTGAGTTTTATTAGGACGAGTCTGCAGGTATACTGAATTCAAGAAATGATTGATTGAAGAGTAAAGAGTATGCGTTTAAGGTCACTTAGGCTTTTAATAATAGGCGATGTGTATTAGAGACTGTTAAGTGTTTATTGATACTCATGTGAGCATTAAGGAAGTGGTGGAGTAAAAATTGGACTCCATATGACATTAAACTTATTCAGTTTATAACAAGAGTGAGTCATTCAAGTCTTGGAAAGCCGAATCACTTAGAACGAGAATCTTGGAGGCTGAGAATGTTTGTGAATGCCTAATACCAATGGACAAAACTTAGCGCCTAGGTTCTGGTTGAAGCAGAAACCATTATTAATTAGCTAGATGCAGTAGTATATATCAATAACATAACTTGATAGTTGATGCAGTAGTATTATTAAGTAGATATTTTGTTAAAGAAAATGATTCGGTCATTAATGAGAGAATGAAGCAAGTTATGAACGAGAGCATATATAATACCAATAAGCATATTACATATTGAAAATACTAGAGTAAATAAATAGAGTCCATTATATGCAGAAACTAAAGACTGAATCAACAGAGGGGAAAGCTAATAGGAAGGGTAATAAAAGCAAGAGTAAAGAGTTTGAAGCGTTGAAGGTGAGATAAGCTTATAAGGCAATGTGTTTTAAACAGAGTGTGTTTATGATATTCATGTGAGCATTAAGGAAGCGGTGGAGTGAAATAAGAAAGTGAAACATGTTATAGCCAATGGGAACGTAGTGATTTAAGAAGGAAAAACAAGCTTAAGTAATGGTATATTGAGAGAAAAAAAAAAAGTAAAGTAAAGATGTAGTAGGTACGGTACCTGAATCTCAATCCAAAGTTGGTTAAGTTGTTCATCGAGTGACTTAAGAATGTCGTCGGCATGTTGTCCAACATCATCGTAAGCCTGCAGGGGTGGTGGAGTTGGATAATATGGGAGTAGTTGTTTGGGTGCTGGTGGTGGAGTTGGTGGTGGCGATTCAAAATCGGACATCAAATACTATTAAAAATCATATAAATGAATTAGAACAATTAGGAGATTATTATTAAGTTGAGAGAAAGAGAGAGAGACTTACAAAAACTTCACCCTCCTTGGGAAGCGGTGGTGGTTCGATTTTGGTAAAATGCCAGCGTTCACAAGGTCGCAGACTCATACGCCACAACCTTTTTTTGGTCGCCTCATCAGGCACCCCATCAGGAAGATCATAATCATAATCATCAAGAGAGAGTTCCTTTACAATTGTCAAAAAAAAAAATTCAAATTATTATTATCCTTTTTAAAAAAAAAATTAAAAAAAAATTAACAAATTCAATTCAATCTATTATGTTTCATAAGATTGAATTGAAAACTAACCTTATATAAAAATCTATTAAAATAAATAAATTTAACAAATTCAATTCAATCAATCTATTACCTCGTCGATTTTTGTAACTGCCGAACTCGTGTGCGAGTGTTCAGCCACCATTTTTGTTCGATTGATTCGCTTTTTTTGTTTCATTTTTATTTTATTTTTTATGTTCCTTCTTTTTTTTTCTTTTTATAGCTGCTGGCTGCTGCTGCTTGTTGATTGATTTTTGTTGTTTGGCCCTGCCTAATTTACCTATAATCGTCAAAGTGGTCCTTGTGGTTTTTTTAGTAAGTTTCACTTTCTAAAACTTAATACATCTTTCTTCATGTTTGTCCCGTTTCATAAGCGTATCACACTCTTTACCCTTCTTAATCACACCGAAACGGCAAACGAAATTTTAATGGACGGATCGGACCTCACACAACAAGAAAAAAAATAAGCTGCATGACAAGTTTTATAAGCCATGTTAAAACTATAAGGATTAATATTGTTAATTTTGAAACCTTGAGGTTAATATTAAAAGCTTGAAATTATAAATATTAAAAATATATGGGTTAAAATTGTAATTATGCTAAACTTAATCTAAAAAGACCATTTTTGCTAATTTTGAAACTAAAAGATATAAAAATACTATACTTATCATCTTAAAGTAATAATGTAATATCATTTCAGTAGGAAACTTTGTGCAAAGATGTTCCATCTCGATATTACGTCTTGACTGGGTGGTTGGGTTTACGATTTAAAGTGTCGTCGATCCTCAAACGTTTATAGAATGGCTTCTGAGTATGATAACCCAAACAATGATGCTATAATTATTGAAATTTATAAATCAAAGAATACCTAATTAAATACTTATAAGTATTGAACTGAAGATCAAAGACTTGATACTATATAAAATGTGTTAATCCAGGTTTAAGACCAAGTTGTTATATGTGAGACCTAGCTGTTTGTTTATGAATGAAATATATCTGATGTAGCTCAGAATTTACGGATGCCATGTGAGTTCATAGCCTCACTTTTTAATTCTTTTTAAATGATTTGAAAACCCGTGAGGGAGATATATACTAAAACTGGAATACATGTATTTTTGAACTGTATGATTTTACTGAAATATGTTATTGCACGGGTGCCCAAACTGTTACTTATTTCCTAAATTTCATGAGCCATTAAACACATATGTGTGCGCTAATATGGTGAATAGATCTATTGCGTTTAACGAACCATGTTTCTGTTACATGTCCGTGTGGGTAATCGAGCATACTTTATTAGAATTAATGGGTAACCTGGACCTGTAGGTTACTTGTCATGATATCCTATCATGACGGTCAATAGATGAATTCTCGTTAGTTTTGATGTTATGAGCTTAGTGCAATAAACTATTGTTTTATGTGAGCGAATAGTAACGTAGCTCGATGTGGTAGACATGTATTCAAAAGTGTTATTGCAAACCTATGAATTCACTCAACCTTTGTGTTGACATTTAAGCATATATTTCAGGTAATTCTGACTGATAGCATGGAGCAGCATAAGGATGACATTAAAAGGCACAAGCTTGAATTATTGATATAGATTTTGAGAACCTCATATTGTAAAACTTTAATTTTAAATGATATGTAAAGAAAGTTGATTTAATTACTCTTTTGAGTTGTTTTTTTATCATTATGACTTGTGTTCTATGAAGTAATACCACAGATTAGTTTTCGCTACTATAAGGTAAAAATGTGGGTGTTATAGGTGGTGACGAATTTCGATATGTTTGGTTGGAGAATGGAGGATGGGATTTGTTCCGTTTTTGTTCGTTCCATCGATTGATTGATTCGCAACTTGTTTCTTTTGTTTGATTTCTTGATGTTCTTTCTTGTTTTTTATCCTTTTATTTTCTAGTGCTTCGAATTTTTGTTGGCCCTACTCTACACCGACTAAACAAGTGATAGGCCTTCTTTCTAAGAAGTGAGTTATTTTGGATATAATATTTATTTTGGATACTAAGAGACTCATCTCCACCCCATCTAATAAATAAGATTAAAAGTATTTTATCATTTCATCCATTTTTATGATTTAAATATCTCCTAAAGCGTTAAATGTTAAACGAAAAAAATATACCATCGCGACGAGTATTTAATTAGCTTCACATAACGATTAACGATTTAAGAGATATTAATTTTTGAAAAAAAAGGTGGAAATGGGTTTTGGGTCCATAAATAATACTACGATGTAATTAACTATAAATGTACTTAGCATATAATTGGAAAACGTATGTAAAAGAACATCTTGAGGAAATGGATAGACAGGCTTTGGAAGAGCTTCTAAGAACTGAGGCTGAACAAAAGGCAAAGTGGGAAGCTGATGAGAGACAGATAATAGATGATGTAGATGCTTGGCAAGACTACTTTAGCGAGTTCAAATCATGGGAAGTAATGGGTCTTCAGCTAGGGATATACCTCCAAAAACTCCTATAACAAGATACATGGATGAAATGAGAAAGCATAATGCACCAGTTGATGAAATATTTATGTCTAACCATCAAGATGCAGCAGAATACTTTGATACACAAGACAAGTTACATGGAGATGAATCTGACTTTGGTGCTACATCTCAATCAATCCCTTCTCAAGGAAGCCACTTTATACTAAGAGATAAAGGTAAACCTGGTGTTTCCAGTGCTCCTGTACCAAAAAAAGAGGAAGGCCAAAGACTAAAAAGGACTTAAAAACAGACATAAAATTTGCTTTTAGGGTTACGCATAAGAACAGAGGTATATCTGAAAGGATAGCTAAGATGAAGTCCAAGAAACTGAAATTTGATGAAGCTACAAATGGATCTACACCAGGCAAGGTTGTTCATCTTAATGATTGAATTTATGAAGCTGTTGTAATAGGTTGTTGTAATCTGGATATTGATTATGTACCTAATATGTGATGGTATTGGTATAATGACCTAAACACTAGAACCAAGCTTTTGTATAGGATAAGCTAGGATGATGTTGTTGTCTTATGTGTGATTCATAGTAATGGGTCCACAAATTTTCTGGTCTAAGTCACATGCCTTTAAGCATGGGAATCTGTTATGAAAAGTGACATGTTTTGTTTTATATGGTTTTTGTATAATATCTTTGAATAGAAACCAGGAACACCTTGTCTCCCATTTGGAAAATGCTTTGTACAGGTAACATTATAAACAAATAATTTGTGACACTCCACATGTTTTCACCCACGACCAAAAATCTAAACACAACATTACATACCATGGTTTAAAATCAACCAAGTCTTGAAGATAAACACAACATTACATACCCTGGTTTAAAAGCTACCAAGTCTTGAAGATAAATAAAGCATTACATACCCTGGTTTAAAAGCTAAAAATTTAACCTGTTTATTCAGAAAGCATTACATACCAAGTCTTGAAGATAAACATAGCATCCTAGGTAGAAATAAGCAAGAAAAGTTCATAGAAGAAGGTATCAAGCCTTTGATTTTCCCTTTCCTTTGCCTATAATGTTAGGACCTTTCTTTTGTCCACATATTTGCAGCCAAGTCATTTGATTACAAAGACCAATGACACAACCAGTGGGTGCAACAGGACTTTTAGTGATCTGTTTTGAAGCCGCATTCACAGGTATGTATTTACCTTTGATAGCATCATGAGCTTTGGGTGCAAATAACCATTTTGAGTTATGCGCAGGGCTTTCGCTATGGACACTAAAATCATCACTATCACTTGATTCTTCTGTATCATACCCATACCATTTGAGAAGAGCTGTTGGGATTTCATTATCATCTAATATTTTAGATCCATGTCCTTTCCTTGATCCACCAACATATGATCTTTTTATAACCTTGCCTTTTTTAGATCCATGCCCTTTACATGAATCCATGCTTTCTAAAGAATATCCATCAGTCATAGCATCTCCAGATTTACTGTCACTACTAATTTCATAGATTTCTGAAAAAATAAACCATTACATACAAAGGATGACATAGGAATTAGGATGAAAACAAGACTACTAATTCGACACCATACTTACCTTTCCTTTTATCCATTTTTTGAAATCTTTGGATAACTATTGATGTTTATGTTGTTGCCTATGTTATTTTGACCAAAACTTAAAAGGAAATAAATGTTATATCGTTGATGGGTGAGATTCATTTATATCACATTCATAGTTGGTGGGAGTATGCCATAAATATGGCTAATACATTTAGTCAACAAAATGGATATATTTAAAACAGTCGGGCATATAACATACCATGACAACAAAAATTGATATGCAAATACCAAAAAAGTAACATAATCTAGCAAGAAACATAAAACAAAACATCTTAAATTTAGCTGGAAACAAAATAGGTATGACAAAATATGGCAAGAAAAGATCTTCATAAGTATATTCATTTAATGAAAATGTAATAATATACTTTGATTACATTACCAAGTCAACAAGTAGAACGATTGTTAAAAACAAAACACAAACTGAAATCACTAACATAGCCTATCATAAACTACAAATTTGGACTTCACAATCTTCATGTCCTCTGTGATGCCTTTAAGCATTTGAATATGTGTGTCATGGGGTAAGACTCTCTCTGATCCATTGCTTGAACCAACCGAGATGGCCACCCTCCTCAAGATTTTATTCTCTTCCTGCAACCCATACAGCGATGCTCTATAATATGGAGACAATTCAAGGTCTAGAAAACCATACACACCACATTTTAGTGTTTTGTCTTTAATTGGACAAGACCTAAACCTTCTGCCTGAATTTTCTGGATTCCAAGATGTTTGAATAGGAATTGGGTGTGGGGGGTCACAATCATAATGCGTTTTGTTTGTGACATCTTGATTCCTGCCGTATATCCTTATCAATGAAGAAGATGAACTTTACATAATGGATAGACTGGTAACTTTTAATTACGAATTAGGGTTTAGGGTTTCGATCGTATTGAGAAACGGAGTATTTGTGGATTAGGGTTCTTGTAAGCTCATTATCATGTGAAAAAGAAACGATTGAAATCTAAACTTAAGTAACAGTGTTTTGGATCGGGTATTTGTTTGGAATTTGGATCGGTTTTCGGGATAACCCAAGTGATGTGGATGCCCAGTCACCAAAATTCAAACAAAATGGGTTTGACTACGCCACGTCAGTAGGTAACCTATTATATCAAGTTTTAGTGTGACTTTCAGACATAAAATAGTTCAGTGGGCATAATAGACCAATTTAACAAGTACATTGTGTACTTATGACTTTTACCCTATTTTTTACATCAACTAACTTTGTGTATGTTTGACAAAACTAATTGTAAGTTGTATGCTATAAGCTGTTAATTGTAATGTGTAAGTTATTCACTGTAAATTGTAAGTTGTTAACTAAAAAGTTTTTAACATGAATTATAAAATGTATTTTTTCAATAAAGTTTTAATTAGTTGTTAACTGTAATATTAAAATTAAAAAATAATTAAAAATTTCATATTTAGATAAATTATAATATTGTTGGAAGATATATCAGTAATTTACAGTTTTGATAAATCTTAACAATTTAAAAAGCTTCATAAACCAACTTTTAATTTAAAAGCTACTTGTTTAAAAAGTTGACATATTCAAACAAAAACGATTTTTGTTTTAATTTTCTTAAAAAAAATAAAAATGTTATTGATTATATATACTGTTAACGTAAAGTGCCCCGTTAGTTAATAATTATATATTGTTAACGCAAACTTATGCTTGTGACAATGTTATTAAACGATTTTTTGTGTGATTATTATATCTTTAATAAAAGGGGGAATCTCGGTTCCCAATGAACAGTTCCCCCCTCACATACAATCCCTTTGTTTATTATTTATCTTCTCACACCTCCTCTCCTCACCCATTTGTTAAATAATAAAACTTCCTCTCACAGATCAAGCCTTTGTGTGTGTGATGGTTCCTGTAGCTACTGTGTATCCTTTATGTGTGATGAGTTTCAGCCATTTATCTTCTTCATACACGATAGCCACCGTTGATAGGATAATGCTTTCTGAACCGTTGATGATGGCAGGTACTCGATCATCTCATCCGTTAACCTGCTCAATATATCAACTTTCCACCCATATCATCTCCACCTAAATCTATCCCCTTCTCCACTAATTTTCATCTACTGTTTAAGATGCACCAAAAACTCCGATCAGGATTTATATCCTTCGATAACGCAGATCACTTCGTTGGCTCCATTTATGGTGAGCGACATTGGTGATTTGGTTGGTGACGCTGGGTACCTTACATCGGTGGTTCTTGGATTGTACTCATTTATTGATGATTGTTGGGGAGATCTTTATTGATCAGTCAGGTTTGATCGAAAACTTTGATCCAAGTTTTTATAGTTTCCATTTTGGTGCGGTGCCCCTACCTCTTCGTTTCCGCTGCGCTGGGCGACGGGGTTGGTAGGATGGTAACGCTTTTATGGGCCAATTGTATTGATTGCTTTCGATGGCTGAAACAATCATCCCTTGGGTTTGATGATTTGTATTATGGAAACAAAACATTTTCTTGGGGTTTGATGGAAACACTAATTTTATTGGCTCATTTGAATGGCATGCTTTACTTATGGGTTAGTGACTTTTCAGTTTTCATTTAGCTTTCCGCCACTTTTATTCATTGATTTTTTCGGCTTATTGATGTGATAAAAGGCGGTACGTTTTAATATTGCTTTGTGACATGATTTACTGGTCATATGAAATCGTGATTCCCTTTATTGGTAAGTTAAGTTTACAATTAGAATAATATAATGTGAGTATGCACATTCGGAGTATGCAATTAGTATGGTTGTTCCTAGGCCTTTTGATCGTTTGATAAAATTGTTATAACCTGCCGTTTGGCGTGGCAAGTCTTTGGATTTGCAATAGCGTTGGTTTATGGTTCCCACGGTATGCGATTATATGGGCTATGATGAATTGCAGCAGGTCGGGTTAAAGATGAGATCAAACGTATGTTGGTGGGGCACCCTGTCGGGGTTGCAGCCATGGCGTGTATGATTGTTGATGATCAGGTGGAATTGGCCCGTGACTTGCCGGGGAAGCACGTTGTCGTGCTTACAGCCATGGCGGGTCACGTGCCCTTTCTGCCCGTCCCGGCCTCACATATCTGAGCCTCACGTGCCCTCTCTACCCGTGTGGGACAGTATGTCGTGCATTGTGGTTCAGATCGGTATTATTTCTAAATGGCCCTATTGCTTGAAGTAAATGCTCAAGATTACCAGGTATGCAACACACTAATTTGGTTTTTAACTTTTGGAAATAGTATTTATGATCAAAGGTTATACTATTTGCATTACGTTTTCTCGATGGATACTTATTTGTTGTTCTTTTAACAAAATGTTACTACCAGAAGGTGCGTGTCTACGAATGATCTCATCTCTGCCTTGGATGAATGGGACGAAGCTGCAAATTGGTTCATTTAATTCACTGAGAAATTAAGTCGATAGGTACGCTTAATGAAAGTTGCATAAAATAACATATTGGTTTATTGGCATTCATAGGTTTTCACTTCCACGTACTAATGAAAAAAGTAATCACAGGGCATAAGAACGCGAAATGTTGTTTTTTTTTGGAAATTTAGGTTGTTGGTATGTTAGAGAAGTTTTAACTAATATGAAGTGTTTTTGTTATGCTAACCTTCACTCATTTATTTGTTCCAGATGCTGGCGAGGGTACGGAAACAAGTGGCATGAGTTCACAAGGAAACAATGATCACAGGCAGATGTAGCCCCAAGTAAACGGGTCGCTGTTATTTATGTACCAGGCTACCCCGTTGTTCTTTCTGTCTATTTGCCCATATGTGCTTATCACTTCCTTTTTTAGCTAACCACACCCACTTATTGTAAGCGGTTAAGGTGTTTAAAACAGAATCGTATATACATAACATGTACGCAATGATCTTGATTATTCTCACTTTTTTTTCAAACTGCTATTACTAAAATTGTAGATAAAAAGACCCGGTCACGGTTTGGTGAGACACATAGAAATACTGGGAACTCCTCTTTCGGACATTTCTTTTTAGTTATGTCTGATTTAATATTAATTACTTACCGAGCTTATATTTACAGAGAGTTAAGAAGGCCATTGACGAGAAGTTCTATTACTAATATCATTTACTAGATGTGCAATATTGAAAGTAAGTAACCTCAAACCTATTTTCATCTTCATTTTCTTTAATATCTGTTCCAAAACTCAGTAAGTTTATATCAGAAATTTACTTGCAATGCAGAATCTTAGGAATAAACTAGCACGGGTACACAGAACAATAACCGTAAGAGATTAGTAAACAAACGCACAATACTTGACTGAACAATTTCCCTACATTTATGGTCACTGCTAAATGCTAATTTCTGCTAATAAGTGCATGAGTTAAATGCTAATTCACGTTGGGAATAAAAGAGATTGCCTACTAATAAGTGCAGAAGTTAAATTTGCGTAAATGAAGTGACTCATATGGTAATATTTGTGAGTCTTATTAAAAAAGAAGTCCTGTTAAGGATGGTTTAATTTGGTCAATGTAGTTCTATGCTTCGGATGTGAAAAAGTTTAAAGACGGAAGTTTAACGAAGTCGAAGAACCAAGTCTAATTAATAAAGAAATTAGAAGACGAGTTCATTTTATTTATCGACAAATCCCGAGACAAAGTCGAGAATGACGAGTTTATTATCAAAGACGAAAGACGAGAAAGAAAGAAAGAAAGAAGGAAGCTTCCAACCAACCATACACTCCACTCCTATAAATACCCTCCTAATGACACATTAGGAGGTGTTAGCTAATTTGACACATTAGTCTTTCCAATTTATTTTCTTGCACTTTCATATTGTCATTTACTTAATTGTTCTTAATTTGAAGATTATTTCAAGTAAGTTTATTGAATCTTTATTTTTAATATCAAGTTTTTCATTAATCTCTCATTCTACCTTTCTTGTCTTGTTGTATATTATTGCTTATTTGCTTATTGTCATGCTTAATTGATTGTTTGTTATGTTTTTATTGTGTTTGATTGTTTAGCTTATTGATCTTATAGCTTATTGTGTGTTTGTTTTAATTTTAGTTAAGTGTTTTTAATAGTTTATTTTTATAAAAACTTGATTTTTAATATTTAGATTATTTAGTGTTTTTAAAAGTTTTTAAATTTTAGCTTATTTGCTTTTTCTAGAAATCAATTTGGTTAAGTTTTTGGTTGAGTGCTTATTAGATTCTAGCTTTTTTTTATTTTGATTAATTTTGTTCCTTATCCAGGTTTTCCAAAACCCTAGTATCCCGGATAAGGAATTTTCTACATATTCCGGATTAGCCTCTATTTTTAGTTTTCCCGAATAGTGAAAGTAAGTGTGGAGCCCGGATAATCAAAAATTGGAACCCGGATAACACCTTAAACTAAAAACCCGGATAAGTGAAGAAGTATATAACCCGGATAAGCATTTCATGCCATTACCCGGATAAGTGAAGAAATATGTTACCCAGATAGTTGCCAAAAAGTCCATTTCTCCGGCAGCGGCTCCATTTTAATACACTTATTAAGGATTTTTACTCGTTAAAAAGTTTATTGGATTAGGCTCGGTGTCTAATCGAATTGATCTCCGGTTAAAAGTGTGACTCAGTCGTTCTTGGTGGATAAAAGAAGATGTCGTTGTTTATCTATAGCTAATTAAAAAGTAAATGCGAAAAGTAAAAAGAATAAACTAAAGACGAATGACAAATAATAAAGAAACGTAAAACAAGACGAATATTAGAAACTAAAAATTAAAACGATATTAAAACGAATATTAAAACAAATATTAAAAGAAACAATTAATAAAAGTAAAAGTGAAAATAAAAATAAAAATAAACTTTTCGAATTAAACATAAAGACTTACCTATTAAAAATAAAAGAAATTGGATTATAAAACTATTTTAAAAAGAAAAGAAACAAATATTGAAACGGGCAATTAATAGAAGTTAAAACTAAAACTTTTCGAAAAAATACTAATACTAAAATTTGACGAAAAATATAACTAAAAATAACTGACTTTCAAAATAAAAATAAAAACGACTTTCGGATAAAACTAACGACTAACGGAACACATGTTACTCTAGTGGAAACATGCTTCCCCATGGGGGACAAGACACTTTGGCGGGAAGAAATACTAAGCGTGCATGCATGCATGTCAAATTCATTTGTTACTTATCCGGATAGTTATGCTATATTGTCTTATCCGAGATATGTGTTTTAGTTACTTATCCGGATTCCGACATTTTTTTTATCCGGGTTTTAAGTTTATGCAACTATCCGGGATATTATTTTTGACTTTCTTATCCGGGTTATGTTTTCTTATCCGGGAAACATGTTCTTGCACTTATCCGGGAAATGGGCCATACTTCTTATCCGGGTTCCGTACTTTTTTTGCTTCTCCAGGTTTTGCAATATTTGCTTATTCGGAATCCACACTTTTCCTAACTATCCGAAATATAAAGTTTCTACTTGTTATCCGGGAAACTAAAAACTACTTATCCGGGATACTAGGGTTTTGATAACCCGGATAAGGAACAAAAATTAAGCAAATCTAAAAATAAGCTAAAAACCAAATAAGCACTTATCTAAAAACTTAACCAAATCAACTTTAAGAAAAAGCTAATAAGCCAAAATTTAAAAACTTTTAAAAACACTAAATAATCAAAATATTTAAAATCAACTTTTAATAAAATAAACTTTTAAAAACACTTGATTAAAATTAAGAAAATCACACAAAAAGCTATAAGATCAATAAGCTAACACAAACAAACACATAAAAACATAAAGAACAATCAAATAAGCATGACAATAAGCAATTAAGCAATAAGATTAAACAAGACAAGAAAGGTAGAATGAGAGATTAATGAAAAACTTGAAATTAAAAATAAAGATCCAACAAACTTACTTGAAATAATCTTCAAATTAAGAACAATTAAGTAAATGACAATATGAAAGTGCAAGAAAATAAATTGGAAAGACTAATGTGTCAAATTAGCTAACACCTCCTAATGTTTCATTAGGAGGGTATTTATAGGAGTGGAGTGTATGGTTGGTTGGAAGATTCCTTCTTTCTTTCTTTTTTTCTCGTCTTTCGTCTTTGACATTAAACTCGTCATTCTCGACTTTGTCTCGGGATTTGTCGATAAATAAAATAAACTCGTCTTCTAATTTCTTCATTAATTAGACTTGGTTCTTCGACTTCGTTAAACTTCCGCCTTTAGACTTTTTCTTCGATAAATATTCAGAATAGGCCTTGGACTTACGTTCTTTTTGCACTCTTGATCTTTTGACTTCGTCTTTTGTCTTTTTCTTCGATAAAAGCCCGTGAAAGCCCGTGTTTTCTTCCCTTTTCATATTTTGGTCCTAAATCATAACAAAAACACAAACCACGCATAATTCCGACATTTACGACATTAAATACACGTTTTGGCTTAGTTATTATTATAATTAAGTGGTAAAAGGATAAGTGTTTTCACACTTATTATGACTCACCATTCTGCATACTTTCGTAATAACGTTGATTGTACCAGAAAAGAAGGTATTTCGCCGTTGTTAAAGTGCACCTCGGCAATTCGTCAATTGGCATACGGCGTCGTTCCTAGTTTTCTAGATGAGTATCTGCAAATGAGCATAAGAACTTCTCGAAAATCACTTGATCATTTCTATAGTGCTGTTATGGAAATATTTGGGGCTGAGTATATGAGAAAACCCACGTATACTGATGTTCAGAAACTTTATGCGTATCATGAAGCAAAGCACGGGTTTCTAGGGATGACAGGAAGTCTTGATTGTACAGACTGGGAGTAGTTCGTGTGACAACCGTGGTTTTGAGGTTCGTCACTCGGTCTTATTTTTGGTTATTTTATGTGTGATTATTTGATTTCGTGTTTACATGTTTATTTTGCGTGAACGAGGTTGGTGTGGACATCGTATATGGGTATAAAGTACTCATAAGTAAATCGAGGAATGGTTATTTCATGTTCATGAGCTCACAATGTAGTGACTATGAAATGAGATGGTGTTATTTGGTGGTTTTACGTATACGTATATGCATTATAGAAAATCGTATTTTTACGGTTTAGGGTTTTTCATTTAGGGGTCTCGGAAGAGGTATTTAGTCACGGGAGTATTTTTCGGGATG
The DNA here is from genome assembly GCA_025667525.1 of Glebionis coronaria. NCBI lineage: Eukaryota > Viridiplantae > Streptophyta > Magnoliopsida > Asterales > Asteraceae > Glebionis > Glebionis coronaria. The sequence goes on along the minus strand of CM046877.1, from coordinate 72,055,475 downwards.
ATTTTAAGTCATTTAGGACTTAGTTATAAAGTTTATTTCAAAATTTGAGATTTTTTTTAAAACTGTATATTTTACATCTTTTACGGTATTCGCGTAAAAACTGACTAGTTTTACGGTTTTGAGGTTTTGGAGGCTTTAGGAGCTGAAATAAATTAAGGAAAATTAAGGTAATATTATTAATACATATATCAATAATAAAAAGGAAAAAAAAACGAAATTAGGGGAGGGTAGGTCGGTTTTGGACGCAAGAAAAGGAGGAGAAAAAGGAAAAAAATTAAAAAAGGAAGGTTGGGTTTGGGTTGGACTAGGACTCACCCACACCCTATATATTATATTATTCACTACCAAAAATCATAAATCCCTGGAGATAATAAAAAAAGGGTCGACGGTTTGTAGAGAAGAACTGGGGTTCTTCATAAAATTGGGTTTTTTTCATCTTCCATTAATCTAAAGGTAAAACCTTCATAACCCTTTTCAATTTAACTATTTTAATGATTTCTTAATCATCTTATGATGGATTTAGGTTAGGGTTTAATTTAAAAACAATATATTAATGTTATAATAATGATGTTATAATGATTACATAACATCATTAAAAAAGGAAGGTTGGGTTTGGGTTGGACTAGGACTCACCAACACCCTATATATTATATTATTCACTACCAAAAATCATAAATCCTTGGAGATAATAAAAAAAGGGTCGACGGTTTGTAGAGAAGAATTAGGGTTCTTCATAAAATTGGGTTTTTTTCATCTTCCATTAATCTAAAGGTAAAACCTTCATAACCCTTTTCAATTTAATTATTTTAATGATTTCTTAATCATCTTATGATGGATTTAGGTTAGGGTTTAATTTAAAAACAATATATAAATGTTATAATAATGATGTTATAATGATTACATAAATTAGGGCTTGTAATTAGTGGGGTTAGGGTTAATTAATTAGGTTAATTAGGTTAAATTCGTTTTTAAAAACTGGGCAGAATTTTGAGTCAATTTTTTTGATCATATTGGGAGTTCTACAAACTCTTATTTTACGATCCAAGTATCCCTGAAAAGGTAATTGAAGTGGCTTTCCAATGCAAGAAACGAGAACTAAATTGGAGGTTGGGAAGTGGGTCAGAAACATGTTACAACAGTCGGAGGTCAAAACATTTTTGAAGTCAGCCTGTTTTCTTTTTAAGTTTTGGGCCGTTTGGGGTACTTAGGGTTGCATTGGGATCTTCTAAAAAACGTGAGAGATGGTTTATATATTATAGTAAGTATATGCATTGGGGCTAAGGTTGTGGTTTAGGGTAAGACCCCCTAATCATAACAAACTTTTTGTATGTTTAAAATCAGTAAATCTGGAATGACAAAAGTATATATATATATATATATATATATATATATATATATATATATATATATATATATATATATATATATATATATATATATATCGGGGCCTTAACAGTAGCTTTAAGGTTAGGGAAAGTGGGCGGTCTTAGTTAACATATGTAAGGGAATAAATATTACCTTTACAAAGGTCAGTGGTGTGTTTAGGTGGGCGTTTGGCTTATCGTTTGGAGACCTAAAACTGGGACTGTTTTTGGTAAAATTTTAACGAGATGTGTTATGAAGTAAAACGAGTTAAGGGCCTTATAGAGGGGTGTAATGGGATGCTTAGAGCATATAAATGAGGTGTATATACAGGAGTAGGTTAGATGTCCATCATAGGTTGATGAGCCATCTTGGTGATTGGTTCATGTTTTGATTATGTGTTTTTGGTTTGTTAGCTTTTTGCTAGTGCGATGACTTTCGGAGAAGCTCAATCAGGTGAGTTTCATAGTCCCATGTTTACTAATGTTTATGTCTTCCAGATGGGATGGAAGAGACACTGTTTTGTTATTTATAAATTATGTTGTGAATGTTTGGCGTTGGTAATGGACTTATGTGTGCATACTTATGTGATTAACTGCTAGTTGATTCTTGATTGTTTATGTTTTGACTTGGTACCAAGGGGATATTGGCAAGGCGGGGCCTTGGGGATTGGATCATAGGTGTTTGGATGCCTATGAGAGTATGGTGTTTGGTATGGCTGGGAGCCTTAGTGTTGGTTTGATTAATTCTTGAATGATAGTTGTTAATACATGTTAGTATCACATTGTCCATATGTTTTAACTTTTGAATGTTACTCACAGCTTTTGGTATGAGTTTGGCGTTTGAGTCTAAACCTATGACTCTCACCAACTTTATGTTGACGTGTTTTAGTGTCTCTTTCAGGTGATACTATGGTTAAGCATGAGAACATAAGTGGCTAGGATTTGGAGAGCGTAGGAATGCATTTAGATGGAGATCCCCGTTTCCTTCTTAGTTTTTATTTGGCCATTTAATAAGTGATACTGTTGGCACACATATGTTTGTTTTGGTTATGTTATTTGTTTGTCTTGGGTAAGAGGTAGGACTGTTACCTACTTACCTAGACTCCTGCATTGTTGAGATATTGTCATGACTTTTGTGTCATCATTTTATGACATTTCTTATTTCATATAGTTATCTCTATAGACACGCCATGTTGTGATGATATCCATACGTCGCGCCCCATATTCCGCCATGGTGGGGTGTGACAGAATGGTATCAGAGACAATGGTTATAGAGAATTAGGTTGCCTAGTCGCGTAGCCTAGTCTATAGCTTAAGGGTCCCTACATACAGACGTCATAGGAGTATGTGTGCATTTTATAATAATTGATGTGTTTGGATGTTATTTATTGTGATGTTTTGACTAGTATGAATCGAATCATAGTAAGTTCATACTTAGCCACATGTTATTTTCTTTTCGGGTTGCGACTAGTGAAGGTTGAACCATAATCATCCACACTAGTCATTGTTGTATTTTGCCTAAATTGTATATTATAGTACATTACATGGTAGTTTCTATCTTTTGTTGGGTTATTTTATGTACGTGAGGTATGGTATTTTTCTTTTGAGGTTTAAGTCATGTTCCCTAAGAATCATGTGGTGATTCGAGTTATTGGGAGTAGGTGGATATGAAGGGTTTTAAGCTGTTTCCACTCTTATGGGCGACATGACTTATAACTGATTATGTTTTCGTTTTGGATTTAGTCTAGGCTGTTTTATCTAGACTATGGATTTCTGTATTCCAAGAGTTTTACTATGTTATTTTAATAGATGGAGTTTTGGACCTTATTGGTTATGTGGTTATGAGCTTATGTGAGTAGATAGATTTATGTGTTATATGTTGTATTGATTCTTATAAGTGTCATCATAGGAGGGAGTGCATTGGGGAAAGGGTAATTGTATAAGTATGGTGGCCAACATAGTTATACAAGTACCACAACTTCAATGGGTTCTCAAGTATGATTGCATGAAAGAGGGTTAGTACATGCTTGTATATGATGAGATGTAGAATTTGGGTATGCGTATAATATATGGGTTTATGTAATGGCTGCCTATGAGATGGCTATTGTTCTTTTTGTGTTATATGTTTTGGGTTATAGTTGTGTTGTGTGATTATGGGGTCACACGATATGGTTTAGTTTTGGAGGTGGGCTTTATGCCTTGTTGTGGCACGGTGAGAGGGTGATTACTCGTATGGAAAAACGAGCGTATAAAGCGATTGATTGACTTGACATATATGATAACGAGTATGTTTGGGAGATTCGATAGGTATACATATGCGGATGTATATATACTAATAGATGTTATGTTATGATTTACGGTCGTTCAGTAGTTATTATAACTTGAACGTACCTAGTACTCTCTTGTGTTTAAACAATTTATTAGAGCTCGAGTTTGGTGGAGTTTCAACGACGTTTTGAATCTTTTGAAGTATGTCTTGTAGCGTATTCTTTGAGTTTCGTATTTCACGTGTACGTTTTAAAATGGTGTTCTTGGTTTTAAGTCTATTGAAATAACTTGGGACTTCTTTTGAAATAATGAAATCTTTTGTGTTGGGTCTTACATTTCTTTTGGTCGGTATATATTGAGAAAAAGGGGGACTTGGAAATCTATTATAGGGTTAGATAGTTGGTTGTATTCGGTAAAATAAGGGTAAGGTGTTGGAGTCGTGTTTGAAACAAGGTGTAACATAAGATTTCTTTTTAATCACAACTTATTTATTTCAAATTCTAAAAGACTTTCTTTAAAATAAAGCGAAGTAAAATTTCTTTCTACTTACATTGTTTATATAATTGGATTTAATCGATTCACGTCATTTATAATTATTAATACGAGGTTAAATTGAGTTTATGAAGGATACACATACAATTATATCTTTCATTTAAAAGGATTGCATTAATAACTAAGTTTAGTCTTTAGTTTTTAAAACAACTACTATAAAATTGTTTTGGTCGTAACTTGTTCATTTTTAAAGCTTTTTAGGTGATTCAAAAGCAAAAAATTATGTACTCGGAACGTACTTTTCAAATATTCAGAATGTATAGTCATGGGAGGTCAGTATCCTGGCCGGAATTATTGTACAAGTGTCGGGTTAAAGGTTGAGCTTTGAATAGTAGTCTATTTTTATGATTTGGGATGCACGGGATACCTAGTCTTTGAGTTGAGTTTTGAGTTCGTCAAGAGGGTTGTTTGTAGATTGTTTGAGTCACATAGATGTGGGGAGGTAAAAAAATACATATATTCTTTTGGAAAAGTCGATCTTTTGCGCGGTTTAAATAATATGTCGCGGGGCGTAATATGTTTTGGTTGCCATTGGGTGTTTCTGGGATTATTTTTTTTCGTTGTCATGGGTCATTTTGAATTGATACACGTTTTCGGTTTGAGTTTTCTTTTGAGTCTCGTGGATTTTGATTTGTTTTAATTGGTGCACGTGAAATGTCGTTAGTTATCCGTGGGTTTGATTCGTTGATCGTATCTGGTGGATTCAGGATATAGTTTTGGTTTCGTATTGTTTGGGAGCGTTGAGGTAGTCATATGAAAGACTTGGTCGCGCCTACACGATTAAGTAGGTGGCCATGAGAGAACGGTCAGAATGCCCTTAGTGGGGAGGGAAGAAGTTCGTAGACAAACTAATGTGAATATATGGACTCTTTGGAGTACCAGGGAGAAGAATAGAGATTTGTATAATGTATGGATATTGGCACAAGTAACGCACCATAGAGAGTTGTTAGAAATTGCAAGGGATTCAGGATAAAGGTTGAGTTGCCTGGTAGTAAATGTGATGTGGAAGTGGTTGAGTGGTCTGATAAGAGGAAGTATTGGTCTTATAGAATACGTGTAGATTTTCGCGAGTAGAACTTGGTAGAAATTCATTTCGTATTTCCGCTGAGAGAGGATGCAATGAGGACGTAATTGAAACTGCTAAGGATGTTGTATGAACGCCTTGGGTTTACGGTTATGCATTTGGCTTCGCCAAAGCACTAGCGGTTTTCATGGAGTCAATGAACCGAGTGTGCATGAACGGGTATAAACGAGTTGTCATCGGGAGCATCGACGACATCTTGATCTACTCAAATCTTAGAAAGAGAGTGAGGTAAAATATGAGTTGGTTTGGAGTTGTTAGGAAAGGGAATTATACGTGAGATTTTCAAGTGTGAGTTGTAGGATTAAGTTGGCCAGGACGAGTAGTCAGAGATGATGCCATATCGTGGAACCAGCAAGGGGCGAAGTAAAGAAAGGATGAAGAAGCGCTTTGGAGGCTGAAGAGGTGGATTGGATAATGAGCCGATCTTGGCATTATCGGAAGGACTGGATGAATTCGCGAAGCATGACGATACGTGGAGCAAGGTTGGGAGGTGTACGAGAATGACAAAGAAAGGCGATTGCTTATACGACGCAGAAACTGAAGATTTGGAAGAACTAGATAAGACTTAGTCAGTGGAGTTGGACTGTTACATCTTCCTAGAATGCTAGAGGCATTTGGGGTACTAGACGTAGAGAATGGTCTATACGGATCATGAACGTCTCCAACACATATTTAATCATCTTGATTGAACCTTTGGAAAAGGTGATGGGTAGAGTTAAGTGATGGAAGAAAATTGCAAGGCCAAGTACCATCTAGGAAAGGCAAGCATGGTTGATGAGACTTGGAGTAAGAAGAATGAAGTGAAGCTGAGACAAACTCGAACTATATGGATGACGTATTAGGGTGGTTTAGATGAAGGATGTAGGTTGCACGGGTTGAGTTGTCTAGTGAAGAGAACGCGTCAACATGTATGTTGCGTGGCTTGGACAATCATATGGGGAAAAGGGACGTAGACTATACTTCCTACATAGATAGGAGTAGCTTAGAAAGGGCGATGTAAGGACGAAGTTGGTGAAAGGGATACATAATGGGGTGGAGGAATAAGTACGACGAGAGTTGAGTGATAGTCGATAGACTGACTAATTCATCTCGGATTTCAGGAGGAACGAGAAGTCACGTAGTTGAGAAGTTGGAAGGATTGCGTACGGATGTGATGGAATAGAGGGTTTTACGTAAAGGTTAGTCTAATATGTATGGAATGCCTTATGAAGGATTATGGCAAGGGAAGAAACGATGGGAAGCAAGCGTAGTATACCGTTGATAGACTAATGTTGGTATGAGTATACTATAGGGGGTAGTGAGAAAGACGTCTAGAGCATTGGCGCGAGATTTGGAGATAGTTGAAGGACGCATTATATTAGGAAGAATTCTCCTACAAAGAGAGAGACACCGGTGAGAGGGGCATATTCCCCATTGATGAGAATGTAGGGAATAAAGGAGGAAACGCCTAAATTATAGGCTGAAGACGGGATATAGGATGGAATGGAAATTAAGATTGTGGAGAGACAAGCGAAAAGTAGAATGGAGGAAGAATGATTCGAGGAAGCAAGAGGTTGTGAAGATAGTGGGGTGATAGTGAAGAGAAACCGTTAGAGCAAGAGGTTGGTAGTCACGAACAATGGACCGTTCACCTAGAGAAGAGGTGTAGCATATGTTAGTATGAAGTATGGTTAGTTACTTGGTGCCGAGCATGGGAAAACTATGGAGGTGGTGGCAGTGACTAAATAGAGGTTGAAAATAGCAAAGAACCGACAAGAGAGCTATACGAACAAGAGGCGTAAGCCATTGTGATTTGAGATAGAGTTATGCTAAAGGTTTCACCATGGAAAGGGGTGATGCGGTTTGGAAAGAAAAGGGAAGTCAGCACCTAGATTCGTGGGTCCATATGAAATCCTTGAAAGGATTGGGCTAGTGGCGTATAGGTTGAGACTACCAGAGGAATTGAATAGTGTGCCTGACGTATTTCATGTATCAAACGTGAGGAAATGCTTAGCAAGAACCGACTTGCGGGTACCGTTAGATGATATTAGTATGGATACGAGTCTTCGTTTTATCGAAGAGCCGATAGAGATTTTGGGTCGTGAAGCTAGGACGTTGTATAACAAGGGTAATATACCGTAGTTATGGGTAGATGGAATTTGGAACGTGGACTAGAGTTCACGTGGGAACGGGAAAGAGTTCATTTAGAACAAGTATTCATGTGATTTGTTGGTTGTGTGTTTGATCCTAAGGAGTAAATCTCGGGATGAGATTTCTATTAGGAGGGAGTGATGTGACAACTGTGGTTTTGAGGTTCGTCACTCGGTCTTATTTTTGGTTATTTTATGTGTGACTATTTGATTTCGTGTTTACATGTTTATTTTGCGTGAACGAGGTTGGTGTGGACATCGTATATGGGTATAAAGTACTCATAAGTAAATCGAGGAACGGTTATTTCATGTTCATGATCTCACAATGTAGTGACTATGAAATGAGATGGTGTTATTTGGTGGTTTTACGTACACGTATATGCATTATAGAATATCGTATTTTTACGGTTTAGGGTTTTGCATTTAGGGGTGTCGGAAGAGGTATTTAGTCACGGGAGTATTTTTCGGGATGGTTTTAAGTCATTTAGGACTTAGTTATAAAGTTTATTTCAAAATTTGAGATTTTTTTTAAAACTGTATATTTTACGTCTTTTACGGTATTCGCATAAAAACTGACTAGTTTTACGGTTTTGAGGTTTTGGAGGCTTTAGGAGCTGAAATAAATTAAGGAAAATTAAGGTAATATAATTAATACATATATCAATAATAAAAAGAAAAAAAAGAAATTAGGGGAGGGTAGGTCGGTTTTGGACGCAAGAAAAGGAGGAGAAAAAGGAAAAAAATTAAAAAAAGGAAGGTTGGGTTTGGGTTGGACTAGGACTCACCCACACTCTATATATTATATTATTCACTACCAAAAATCATAAATCCCTAGAGATAATAAAAAAGGGTCGATGGTTTGTAGAGAAGAATTAGGGTTCTTCATAAAATTGGGTTTTTTTCATCTTCCATTAATCTAAAGGTAAAACCTTCACAACCCTTTTCAATTTAATTGTTTTAATGATTTCTTAATCATCTTATGATGGATTTAGGTTAGGGTTTAATTTAAAAATAGTATATTAATATTATAATAATGATGTTATAATGATTACATAAATTAGGGCTTGTAATTAGTGGGGTTAGGGTTAATTAATTAGGTTAATTAGGTTAAATTCGTTTTTAAAAACTGGGCAGAATTTTGAGTCAATTGTTTTGATCATATTGGGAGTTCTACAAACTATTATTTTACGATCCAAGTATCCCTGAAAAGGTAATTGAAGTGGCTTTCCAATGCAAGAAACAAGAACTAAATTGGAGGTAGGGAAGTGGGTTAAAAACAGGTTACAACAGTCGGAGGTCAAAACATTTTTGAAGTCAGCCTGTTTTCTTTTTAAGTTTTGGGTTGTTTGGGGTACTTAGGATAGCATTGGGATCTTCTAACGAACATGAGAGATGGTTTATATATTATAGTAAGTATCTGCATTGGGGCTAAGGTTGTGGTTTAGGGTAAGACCCCCTAATCATAACAAGCTTTTTGTATGTTTAAAATCAGTAAATCTGGAATGACAAAAGTGTATATATATATATATATATATATATATATATATATATATATATATATATATATATATATATATATATATATATATATATATATATATATATATATATATATATATATATATATATATATATATATATATATATATATATATATATATATATATATATATATATATATATGTATATATATATATATCGAGGCCTTAACAGTAGCTTTAAGGTTAGGGAAAGTGGGAGGTGTTAGCTAACATATGTAAGGGCATAAATATTCCCTTTACAAAGGTCAGTGGTGTGTTTAGGTGGGCGTTTGGCTTATAGTTTGGAGACCTAAAACTGGGACTGTTTTTGGTAAAATGTTAACGAGATGTGTTATGAAGTAAAACGAGTTAAGGGCCTTATGGAGGGGTGTAATGGGATGCTTAGAGCATATAAATGAGGTGTATATACGGGAGTAGGTTAGATGTCCATCATAGGTTGATGAGCCATCTTGGTGATTGGTTCATGTTTTGATTATGTGTTTTTGGTTTGTTAGCTTTTTGCTAGTGCGAGGACTTTCAGAGAAGCTCAATCAGGTGAGTTTCATAGTCCCATGTTTACTAATGTTTATGACTTCCAGATGGGATGGAAGAGACACTGTTTTGTTATTTATAAATTATGCTGTGAATGTTTGGCATTGGTAATGGACTTATGTGTGCATACTTATGTGATTAACTGCTAGTTGATTCTTGATTGTATATGTTTTGACTTGGTACCAAGAGGATATTGGCAAGGCGAGACCTTAGGGATTGGATCATAGGTGTTTGGACGCCTATGGGAGTATGGTGTTTGGTATGGCTGGGAGCCTTAGTGTTGGTTTGATTAATTCTTGAATGATAGTTGTTAATACATGTTAGTATCACATTGTCCATATGTTTTAACTTTTGATTGTTACTCACAGCGTTTGGTATGATTTTGGCGTTTGAGTCTAAACCTATGACTCTCACCAACTTTATGTTGACGTGTTTTAGTGTCTCTTTCAAGTGATACTATGGTTAAGCATGTGAACATAAGTGGCTAGGATTTGGAGAGCGTAGGAATGCATTTAGATGGAGACACCCGTTTCCTTCTTAGTTTTTATTTGTCCATTTAATAAGTGATACTGTTGGCACACATATGTTTGATTTGGTTATGTTATTTGTTTGTCTTGGCTAAGAGGTAGGACTGTTACCTACTTACCTAGACTCCTACATTGTTGAGATATTGTCATGACTTTTGTGTCACCATTTTATGACATTTCTTATTTCATATAGTTATCTCTATAGACACGCCATGTTGTGATGATATCCATACGTCGCGCCCCATATTCCGCCATGGTGGGGTGTGACAGTTCGGTTGTCCAACTGCCTTTAAAGGGCAATATGTTAGACGAGATCATGGACCGAATCCATCCATTTTACTTGAAGCTGTTGCGTCGCAGGACTTGTGGATATGGCATGCATTTTTTGGTGTTTCTGGGTCGAACAACGACATCAACGTTTTATATCAGTCCCCTTTATTTAATGATTTCAAAACCGGACGAGCACCTGAGGTGGAGTTTGTGGCTAACGGTGTACACTATCCATGGGGATACTATCTTACGGACGGAATATATCCGGAATTGGCAACACTTGTTAAAACAATTCCCGAACCATCATCTAATGACCATAAGAGGATTTTATATCAGCAGAAACAAGAATCCGCAAGAAAAGATATTGAAAGAGCTTTTGGTGTTTTGAAGAAGAAATGGGCCATATTAGCCAATCCTGCACGACCTTTACGGAAAGAAAGAATCATGAATATGATGTACACATGCATCATATTACATAATATGGTTCGAAAGTTCAAAAAAAGCAATATCTCCTAAATGGTTCCCAGAAGAAGAAATTCAACCGGACGATGTGTTTCAAACCCAAGAACACATGCTACAAGTTATGCGGCATATCAGCTCCACGCAAGAACATCACAATCTTCGAGCATATTTGGTCGAGCATTTGTATGCCAATGCTTAATTTATTAAGTTTTGTTATATTTATGTTTTTTTAAATGTTGTTTTTAAATTTCCTATGTATCGTCTTTTAATTTCGTACTGTGTTTTAATTTTTTATGTATCCGTGTTTTAATAAAATGTATGAATAAAAAATATTTAATAAAAAGATGGGGTGATGTGGAGTGAGTTTGGGTGAGTTTGGGTGAGTTTGGGTGAGTGTCATTACCTCCTATGGTGAGTTTGGATGAGTTTGGTAAAAAGCTGAGGTGGCGCTGAGGTGGAGGTGAGTGAGTTTTCACCCACTCCCGACAGCCTTAAGGTTAGGTAACCAACGATTGAGTAAAGCTTTTTAAAAGGTAAAGTTGTCATGTAAAAAGAGGATTCGAGCTTTGTAATCTTGAGATCATGAGCATGGTGAGTTGACCATTTTTCTACCTTTTAAGTTAAGATTTATATATACTCTTAAATTAGCATAAACATATTCAACAAATCATAATCACATATTTAAAAAAAACATTTCTCACCACTTTTTTAAAAATTAAATATCTCACAAACGATAAATCGTCAAACGAAAAAACATACACCATTGCAACGAGAATTAAATCATCTATTTTTTTTTACTTTTTTTCTTAAGTCACGTATGAGAGAATCATATATGATTCGTCACGAAACATATACGATTCTCTCATACGCAACTTAAGAAAAAAAGTCAAAAAAAATTTCGTCGAATGTATATACATGTGCCCCTCGATAGATAGATGATTTAATTCTCGTTGCGATGATATGTTTTGTTTTACGTAAAGATGAACGGTTTGTGAGATATTTAACTTTTAAAAAACGAGTTTTTTTGTTACATGATAAAAATGATTGATTGTGATTGGTTGATTGAGTATATGCTAAACTAATAGTATATGTTAAACTTTTTCCCACCTGACGAGAAATGTCGAGTCTGGCACCCCTGCCTCATCCTCGCCAAGAAGCACGCCCCCTTATCCAGTCTCATTCTAAAGTCTTTTTTCGATCTGAAAATGTGTTACGCATATAGTCATTGTACTATGAGCAATAAAAATGGGTTTATTTTAATTTCTTTTCAAAAATGACTAAATTTTCTTAAAGCTACTCACAACGATGGGATTTGTCTCGGTCGCGACTTAGGTCGAACTCGGTCGGCTCTTTGCAGTGACCGAGTCGACAAAGTTTTCTCTCCCAACTAGATCGTTCCTACGACCCACCTATCCAAATTCCTTTCTCTTATTTATTTTCTTTTTATTTTTTTAAATTAAATTTCTTTAGTTTAAATTAAATTTTAATTAGATAAAATTTAAAATAAATTTCCCAAATTTTATATATTGAGCGCTTTGTTTAATTCCTCACAACATATATTAATTTGACCATTTTTAGAGTTAGTTTTAGATAATACATTTTACCCTCTCTATCACTAATTAAGTTTTTTTAATCATTTTTTAGCAATATTTAAGAATAAATATTATTGTAATATTTTTAGTTTATTTAAATAATTATTTGTATAAAAAAGATATTTGAAAATTAGACTAGGTCTTCTTGTTGGGACAAATAGGTCGCACTAGATCGTAGAAGAGAGAAAACTAAAAAATCAAGTTTGGACCGGATCGAGGACCAAAATAGTCCGAAACCCTGGACCGAGACCCGACCGAAATGGTTCAGTCTGATTCAAATCGGTCCGGTCCGGTTCGATTCTCGGTCCAGTCCGGTACTATTAGGCATAATCGACGAGATTTTTTATAATAAGGCCGAACTTGATAGGACTGGACCAGACAAAGGACCCAAATGGTCCAAACCCTGGACCGATGATCGAACCGAAATTATCCGGTCCAAATCGGTTTTGGGTCTGTCATGCTCAGCATGCAACATATTTGTTTTTTCTATGCGTTTGTACGATAAAATTAATTCTATTAAAAAACACTTTTTACTTTATTTTGTAAATTTTTTATTTGACTTGCACTTTAGATATTTTATAAGAAAATTAAATATTTTTTTACAAATATTAAAAAAATATTACTCGTATAAAAACAAAATATTTTTATAAAAAGAAAATATTTTTTAAAAGAAAATATTTCGTTTAAAAAATAAGTATTTTGTGTTTATTAAAAAATATTAAGCTTTTTATGAAAATAATATTTTTTAAAAAAAATATTTTCTTTTTATACAAAAATATGTATTTATAAAAGAAAATATATTTTTTTGGAAAAAATTATTAATTTTTTTTTAAAAATATTTAAAGTATGAATATGGTGCATAATAAATGATACTTACACATACATACGGGTATTTTTACTTACACAATTGTACTTTTTTTTAACATATTTTATAAGGAATAAAGTGCATTTTTATTATTTTTTATTGAGTTGGATAAGTCGCATTAGTCGCACATGGTATATAGATTAAAAAGAAATTTGGTTTTTGTGGATGAAAAAAAAAATGGAATTTAGGAATACAAACTTTTTATCAAAATAAAGGACATAAAGTACACGACCCTTGTTCAAGAATCTGATCGAGCACATTTTTAACACGATTCTTTTAAAACAGAGTTGTTATCTATACGCCGTTTCTTTTTACAACGGTAGAACACTACGTTGTATTGTCAGATGTGACCTATATGCAAGAATTTCTCATCGGAGTAGCGACATGTTTCAACTTTCAGTGAATGCTAACTATGCGATTCCGTGGTTTGATGCTAGCTTTGTTGGGTGTATTTGATGTTTCATTCAATCATTTCCAGCCTTCTCCATTTTTTTTACGTTTCTTAGCTTGTGTTGCCTCAATACTCATTCACATTACCTTCATGTTATGGTCACATATTTATTCGTTAATGGCTGCATGTTAAAGTTATAAAAGATAAACCCGCTTATTCCTTGATTAATGTCTAAACCTGTTGAAAAACATGAATCAAACACCTCAAACACTTTTCCTTCTATTAAATAAGATAAAGAACACAAACAAAATAAGAAAAATATTTAAGACTACCAGTGCTACTCACGTGTAGCCCTATGATCTACATGATCATAGTTTTACAATGACAAAACAATAAAAGGATTAACTACGGTTTCTGATATGAAGAGTTTTAGAGATAGTATAACTGTGTGAGAAACACACAGTCAAAATGAGGCGATATATCAAGAGATACACGCTCCTCACTATAAAAACCGTAAGGCTAATAGAGCCGTTATGTATGGGCTTCAAAACATGGGCTCACATGGGCTGAGCCCAAGTCCAGTAACAAGAAAGCAATCTTCACAACAATAGTCCACATAGTCCAAAAGTCCTTCATTCCATATCCTTCAGCTAACTGAAAGTTTACAAGTTAAACATAATGAATCCTTATGGTTAGAATGGGTAGGCAGATTAGGTCCTCAATTTTAACATCCCCCTTAATCTGATTACACATACAGGTTTATCATTCCAAGTTTGTTAACAAACTTTTGATGCAGTTCAATGTCCAACCCTTTGGTTAGGACATCTGCAATTTGATTTGTAGAGTCCACTTTGACAGTTTTAACAACACCATTTAAAATCTTTTCCCTCACAAAGTGAAGGTCTATTTCAAGATGCTTAGTTCTCTCATGAAACACAGGGTTGGCTGCGATTTTCATAGCAGAATTGCTGTCACAAAACAGATCCACAGGCAAAAGATTATAACATTTCAAATCCTTTAAAATTTTGAGGATCCATATGACTTTACTAGTCACAGAAGCAAGAGCTTTGTACTCTGCTTCTGCTGAAGATTTAGAGAGTATGTTGTTTTTTACTCTTCCATGAAATCAAGTTTCCAATTAAAAAAAACACAATACCCAGTAACAGACCTCCTAGTCACAATGCATTTTGCCTAGTCATCATCAAAAAAGGCTTTAAGAGACATACCAGAGTTTCTTACAACATTAATACCAAGGCAAGGAGACCCCTTTAGATACCTCAGGATTCTGAAAGCAATTTTCTTATGAGACAACAAGGGAGAATGCATAAATTGACTCAAACAGTGAACAACATAAGAAATGTCAGGTCTGGTATTGGTGAAATAGATCAACTTACCCATAAGCTTTTGATATTCAACAATATTATCAAGAAAAGGGTCATTTTCAGAAGGTTCATTGGAAATAGACATCTTAGACACCAAGGGTGTCTTAGATGGTTTGCAGGCAAACAACCCATATTCAAACAAGAGATCAAGCACATATTTCCTTTGGTTTAAACAAACACCTGACTCAGTCTTGATAACTTCAATCCCCAAAAAATACTGCAAATTTCCCAAGTCTTTAATTTTAAACTTACCCTTCAAAAACATTTTGAAGTTATCAATCTCAGTCTTATTATTCCCAGTGACAATTATGTCATCCACATAAACAAGAACAACAATGAAAAACTTATCATCAGACTTGGTGTAAAAAGAGTAATCAGATTTGCTTTAAACAAACCCATTCTCAATAAGGACAGATGTGAGCTTAATATTCCACTGTCTAGGAGACTGCTTAAGACCATAAATAGATTTTTCAGCCTACACACAAGATTTTGGTTACCAGTATAAATCCTTGTGGAGGTTTCATGTAAACAGTTTCATCAAGCTCACCATACAAGAATGCATTGTTAACATCAAGTTGGTAAAAAGGCCAAGACTGGTTAACATCAAGATTAATTAAACATCTAACAGTGACCACTTTCACAACAAGAGAAAAGGTTTCCTCATAATCAATCCCTTCCTTTTGACCACAACCCATGACAACAAGTCTAGCCTTATACCTTTCTATTTCACCATTGGATTTAAACTTAAGCTTCTAAACCCACTTCGAGTTAAGAGCATTTCTACCATGAGGCAACTCAACTAAATCCCAAGTATCATTTTCAAGTAAGGCAGCAAACTCTAAATTCATAGCATCAACCCATTGAGGGTTTTGGGAGGCTTCAAAGAAGTTCCTAGGTTCACTATTTTTATTTAATTGAGTAATAAAACACAAAGCATCACCCTTGATCCTAGAATATCCCACAAACCTCTCACTCCCATACTTTACCTTTGATTTAACAACAAAATCATTATAATTTTTTGGAAAAATAGAAGGTCTAGAAGACCTTCTTAACCCTTCCTGAGCATTAACATTAGAATTATCACCCAAGTCTTCTCCCATGCTTTGAACATGAGGGGGAAGACTTTGGTTGATTTCCAAGTGACCCTCAGAATTGTGATTATCATCAAGTGTGGCAGCCTCATTCCTCCTTTAACTGGCATCTATGGTATCATTGCCTGGGGCAGTGTGTCCACTGTCACCTAGACTCATGGGTGGGCTGCTAGCACTTGGTGACCCATGGTCACCATTATGTGCATTTGTTACTCTCTCATCATCATAGGGTAGCTCAGGGTTTTCTAAGTCAAAAAATGTCAAAGCCTTATCATTTTGGAAAACATCAAATTCTTCATTATTATTCTTGTTATTCAAAACACCATCTTTAAAAGGAAAAATGGATTCAAAAAACTTGACATCTCTAGAAACAAGAAATTGATGTCTGTCAAGACTATAAAGCTTGTAACCCTTTTGAGAGTTAGAGAAACCCATCATAACACATTTTTCAGATCTATTGGAAAATTTATCATGACTATTTAAAATAGTAGCAAAACAAAGACATCCAAAGGTCCTAATATGAGAGAGGTTTGGGGATGAATTATAAATCATCTCATAAGGAGATCTACCATTTAGCACAGAAGAAGGCAATCTGTTAATAAGATAAGTAGTAGTTAGAATGCATTCAGTCCAAAATCTTAAAGGAATTCCCCCCTGAAACATAAGGCATCTGGTAACATTGAGCAGATGCCTATGTTTCCTTTCAGCAACCCCATTTTGTTGTGGAGTGTAGGGACAAGAGGTTTGGTGTATAATCCCATGATTATGACAAAATTTTTGAAAACCATGATTAATAAATTCAGTTCCATTGTCACTTCTAAAGATTTTGACATTAGTTATAAACTGATTTTTTAGCAGATTGAATAAAATTTCAATGTAAATCCCAACTTCATCTTTACTTTTGATCAAGTACACCCAAACAGCCCTTGTATAGTCATCCACAACAGTCAAGAAATACCTATGACCAGTGTGACTGGTCACCCTATAAGGACCCCACAAATCCAAATGAACAAGATCACCAAGAACTTTAGTTTTATGATCACTTAAAGGAAATGGTTCTCTAGTTTGTTTAGCTCTTTGACATATTTCACACAAATCATGTTGACCAAAATCAGATATGTTCAAACTCTTTTTAAGAACACTTAGAGCAGGGTCAGCAGGGTGACCTAATCTAACATGCAAGTCATGTTTGGAAAGAGAACAAGTAGGAACACAGAAATCATGCACAATCTTAGTACCTTCTATATCTAAATAGTAAAGACCATCACATTGTCTACCAGTCCCTAAAACAGTTTGGTGATTCAAATCCTGATTCACAAAAAAACATTTATTCTTATAAAAAACAACCAAGACTTTATTATCCTTAGCAAGTTTATGAACATAAATAAGAGTAACACAATAATCAGGAATCACAAGAACATCAAACAAAACCAGCCCATTAGGAAGTTTTAGGTTACCAATCTTAGAAATGATAGCTTTAGTCCCATTGGGATGAGCCACTTTAATGTTTAAGTGAGAGATGTCAAAAACATTGTCCAAATCAGATTCATTATTGGTCATATGTTGGTTTGCCCCAGAATCAACAACCTTCCCCTTATAATGCAGTTTAGATTTGATGTTAGTGCTACAACAAAAGAATTTCTCAAAATTATCATTAAAAGCTTTGCTGTTGTTGAAATAAATACCTGCCATATTGGCATGAACCACCTTTTGAGAGTCATTAGCAGAGCTTTTGTTATCCTTAATAAGAGAGAGCAAAGTGGTCAATTGTTCATCAGTGAACCCAGTAGAAGAAGATGTCCCAACAGAGTTGTTGGAGACACTTTTCCCTTTAAATTTTTGCCCCCCTTTCTTTTTCCAAAGTCACTAGGATAACGAATGGTTTTAAAGCATCTATCAATGGTGTGCCTATTATAACCACAGTTTTCACAAAAAATCTCAGTATTACTAATACCATTAGGTCTATACCCATTGTTGTTAGGAGCATTAGGTCTAAAACCAGTGGTGCTAGACTTAGGTCTAAAGTTGCCATTGTTCCCAGGGTTAGGTCTGAAATTACTAGCTTGAGAGTTTTGAGGGTTTTGAGGTCTTTGAGTATTGTTTCTAGCAGGCCCATTAGAGAAAAAAGCAGAGTTTTGAGTCCTTTGAGAGGACCCAGAACTACTACCAGAAGCCATCCTGTGAGATTCCTCACTAGAAATGATGGCATAAGCTCCCTTAACATCAGGGAGATTCTCTCTAGACAAAATAGAACTTCTTATAGTCATGTAAGAATCATCCAATCCCATCAAAAATTGCATCAACTTCAACAACTGATTATGCTTTTTAAAGTCATTGGAAGGAGAACACACACAAGCAGGTAATTCAACCATGACATCATATTGTTTCCAGTAAGCATTCAACTTATGATAATAATCAGACAAATTAGACCTATTTTGCTTCAAAGTATTAATCTTGTGATGCAAATTAAAAATAACAGGCTCATCAACCTTATGATAGGTCTCTTTAAGTTCCTTCCAAACATGTTTAACCTTCTTTGAAAAATTTTGACCAAGAAAAAGTTCCTTAGGAATAGAGTTAAGGATCCATCCTAAAACAACAGCATTCACCCTGTCCCACTGTTTTCCCAAAATCTCATTAGTAACAGACCTTTTACAAGCTCCATCAATAAAACCAATTTTGTTTTTTCCTTCCAAAGAAAGTAACATGGCATTAGCCCAAATTTGATATTTTTTAGTTCCCTTAAGTTTAACAGTAACAACAGTCAAGACAGCAGAATCATTTGGGTGCAAATGCAATGGGTCACTTAAATCAAGCTTACTGATAAGAGTAACTTGGTCAGTTACAATCTCAGTATCAGTATCACCATGCTAAGACATGGTGACAAGTCAACAGGTCAAATAATGTTGGGAATCTAAGTTTGTTAGATTCACTGATCATAGATTTAAACATAATTAAGCTGTTAAGATAGTCCCTTGCCTATGCCTAGGAGGCAGGCAAGTATCGCAAGACTCACAGAGATCCAAGTCCCTGTGAGCAACCTCAGAGGAGTCCATGTCAGAGACATTGTCAAGGAAGTCAAAGATTACTTGAAGACATACTCATTGGCTGTGATGGATAACAGCCAAGATGTATCAGGGACTCTGAGGGGTTGAGGGTTAACAGGGGTGGAAATACCCTGTTAACACTCAGCACACTTTGGACATGCCATTTGTGTGTTCGAGACAATGAAGAAAAAGGAAACTGTTTCAAGAACTGTTTCCTTAAAGCATAATGGCAGACTACCAAGAATAGAAGAGCATCATGTGACTGATGTCTGAAAAGTGAATATCTTGTGTAGTCACCATCAAGTACTATTTAGGTCAACCTCGTATCACTATAAATAGGATGTGTATCCCAACATTAATGTTTAACACTTTGAAAATATTCATAACATTAATGCTTAGAACTTATTGAATCAAACAACTGCGACTGTATTCATAAGTTAGGGTTTATAGTTGTTCAAAGTGTGCACAACACATTGTCATCAAACGGTGTTATCCAAAACACTTGTAATTCTTTATTATACAATAATAAGATTACGTTTGAAAAGTATTAACTTGTGTTGATTAGTTAAGTTTAGTGTTTCTAGCAATGATTAGGGACTTTCAATTGGTATCAGAGCGGTGTTTGATATTAAAACCTTCAAGAAACATCGTTCTCAGTTTTATAATCAAGATCAACCATGCCAGAAACTTCTAACCCACCACATTCACCTTCTGGTAACAATAACAATGCAACACCATCTTCACCAAGACTCATCCCTCCTCCCAATGACGATGATCTACCCCAACTTCTTGACTCAAGAGGTGGATCACATGTCACAAGTGTACCAGTCTTTGATGAAGAAGATTTTGCTAGTTGGAAGAGTCAATTTCTTGTGTATCTCGATGGAGTTGAACCATTTCTTCTAGAAATTTTAGAAAATGGTCCTTATGTTCCCATGGCGCTTACCTCCACTGAAGAAAACCCTCTTCCCAAACCTCTCAAACAATGGACTCCAGCTGATAGAAAATTGGCAAACCAAGATAAATGTCTCAAAAGCATCATCATATCCTGTCTTCCCAAACACATCATGAAGTCTGTCATTCAATGTCCCACAACCAAGCAAATGTGGACAGACCTCATCCTTGGCCATGAAGGACCCTCTGAAACCAGAGAAACAAAGATTCAGGCTCTCATACTTCAGTTCAATGCCTTCAAGTCACTTGAAGGTGAAAAGGTTCAACAAACCTATACAAGGCTGAAGATTTTCTCAATGACCTAGCAATGAATGATGTCACCATTGGTCAAGCTGAGATTAATGCCACATTTGTCAACAGCCTTCCAAGAAAGTGGCTGAGTATGAATCAGACTCAGAGAGCAAATAACTCAATCAAGAATGACACCTTAGCTCAGCTTTATGGAAAGTATAATTATGAAGAAGGGTTGATTGATACTATTTACAAGTCAAAGACTGAAATATTTGTAGTTCAAGGAGCATCTTCCAAAGCCTTGATCTCTGCACCACATCCTCATGACCGCGACTCTGATGTTGAAGAAGACACCCGCAGCAGCCAAGAGTTCTTAACAGACCTTAATGCAGAGTTTCATGAAAGAGCCTTGCTAGCCAACCAAAGAAGATTCTTTAAAAGATCAGGGAGAATAGGATCAGCTAGTAAACAAACTGACAGATCAAAAGAAACTTGCTTTGCCTGTGGAAAGCTTGGACCCTTCCAAAAAGACTGTCCTTCCACCAAGACATCCTCACCTTCCTATCCATCATCTTCCTCCAAACCTTACAAGTTCAAACAACACAACAACTCATCTCACCAATCCAATTCATCAGACAATGAGAAGAAGGATTACAAAAACAAGTACAAGGCACTTAAAGCTGAGTTAGAACAGATGAATTTGAAGCTTGAAGCTCTATCTACGAAGAAGGGAGGTGATAAAAAGACAGCGAAAGGGTTGGTAGCTAAAGCTTATGATTGGAATGATGAGCCACTGACTTCAGATGAGGAAGATACTACCAGAGTCAGGGCTTTTATGGCTATAGATGAGGATGAACCAGCTGTTAGAAAAGGTGATGCAAGATCAGGACAATGGGTTGACATCACAATGAAAAAGGTACACATGATTTTATCTATGTCTGATAGTGATGAACGCAAACATGTCCTTGACTACACCATTATTGACTTACACTTTGTTGAGGAACAAAGAAAGAACCTACTTGACAAGTTTCACTCTATTAAAACTGAACTGTTAAATGCTAAATCTGAATGTGAAACTCTCAGACGGGTTAATTTAGAGAAAATGTCCCTTCAAAATGAAGTCACTAGGTTAACCTTGAAAAACATTGCCTTAAATGATCAAGTATCTGAATTAAACAAGGTTATTGAAAAATGGCTGTGTGCTAGGTTCACTATAGATCAATTGCTTAATAATGAACTGCCTGCTAACATTAAAAGGGATATATCTGCTAAGAAAAATAAGCTGAGAATTCTCACCAAACCCAAAGAAATTGTCTTCAAATCTACAGAGACTATTCATATGTCAGATACCACTTTGAGTGATGACCCTGTCTCTGAAGATGTGGCTAAGTTACCACCTTTGCCCAAACTCTCTGGAGTTGAACCTAGCAGTTCCTCACGAGCTGCTAAGGGTGAACTTAGAACAGATGTTGAGAAACCACCAGCTAAAGTATATAATGTGCCTGTTAGACAATCTGGTAAGCAAGTTGCTTTTAAGCCTGTCTCAACTAAAGCTGTGAACAAGGTTGACCCTTCCACTGAAGAACGCCTGTTGTCTCTAATGAAAGAAGTAGAACTCTTGAAACAACACATTAAGCCTTCCGCTGAATGCTCTACTTCTCGTGAACCTAAGTCTATCCTAGGTGAACCCAAAGGGGAATGATTAGTCAAACCTTATTGCAATATATGTAAGAACTCTCACCACATGACCTTAGATCATGATAGACATATGGCAGTTAAGAGAGCTCAGACACCCTCTAGGGATAGACAACAGGGTTCAAAAAGACAACAGGGAAACTACAGACCTTATCCTCCCTGTAAATTATGTGGATTCACAGACCATCACTCAGACGAGTGTGGTGACTTCCCTAGGTGTGATATCTGTGGAAGTTTTACCCACGAGACAGCCAATTGTCCCTCCCATCGCCAAAAGTTCTATAGGAACACAAGAATTGCTAATCAGCAATTCAGGAAACCCACTGGAAAGTGGGTTCACCATAGGAACTAACCTGTTTCTATGTATCTGTGCAGAAACATCTCAAGGAATCGGTATGGTATCTAGACAGTGGCTGTTCTAGACACATGACAGGGATTCAACAATACCTGCACAGATACTCAAGGGAGCCAGGTCCTAAAGTGGTGTTTGGAGATAATTCTTCAGGTGACATAGAGGGATACGGCTCAATGAACTGCAATTGGATAATGTTTACCAGGGTTGCATATGTGAATGGTCTTAAACACAGTCTTATTAGCATCAGCCAATTGTGTGATGCTGACTACAAGGTTTTGTTTACTAAGACTCAGGGAACCATATTCAACAAAAAAATGATGTTGTGCTTATTTCACCTAGAAGGAGAGATGTTTATGTCATCAACATGGTTTTTTGCTCTGAAGACAGCTCAAATTGTTTTCTTGCTAAAGCCTCTGAAAGTGTCAATTGGCTGTGGCACAAAAGACTGTCTCATCTCAACTTCAAGAACATCAACAAGATAGCCACACAAAACCTGGTTGCTGGTCTACCTTCAGTGATGTTTTCTAAAGACAAGACTTGTTCTGCCTGTGTCAAAGGAAAGCATCACAGGTCTTCATTCAAGACTAGGCAATCATTCTCTATTGACAAGTAGGGGTGTTATCGGGTAGGGTTGTCAGGTTATCGGGTTGATCATGTCGGGTTGAATCGGGTTTTAGTGTACCAAATATTGACCCTAACCCGACCCTATAAGATATCGGGTTATAAGGTTTCGGGTCAAAACGGATCGGGTTGAATCAGGTTGGGTTGTCGGGTTCTTATCGGGTTGAACGTTTAAAACTGTAAAAGAAAAGCAACGTGTGAAAAAATTTGCCTACTGGAATAAAACAAACTTATTGAGACATCATGCATACTTAAACATGCAAAAGAAAATCCTCACCTCATAATTCAATACATCTCTGAACATCATACATATTTGAAACATACTCACAGTGATATATTTGAAAGTATACAAAAGAAGAACAATGTCATGCTCGAATATATGTGAACATTATAGAAAACAAACCACACTGGATATCTGAACATGTAATAGTGTAAACACAGGACATTAGTTTGACTTGAAATACAAGTGATGCAAACAAAAAGGAAATGCAGTAACGTAAAAAGTTGTTTTGTTTAACTAGTATTTTGGTTAACATTATACAGTAGCTATTCTTCTTATGCAAATACACTATGACAAGTTTTAAGATCCAATTTATAAATTTGTTCAGGATCACAACTAGTGGACTATAATAAACCAGCATTAGTTAAGAAAACTACAAATTTGGTAATGGGTAATTATAGCTTATCGGGTCAACCCGATAACCCAATAACAAACTAATGAAAACCCTAACCCGACCCTATTAAGTTATCGGGTCTATCGGGTTGACCCGATAAACCCGATAAGCTAAGTTGAACCCGAATCAACCCGACCCTATATGAGCTTATCGGGTTCGGGTCGGGTTCGGGTCGGGTTGGGTCAACCCATATGACACCCTTATTGACAAGTGCTTACATCTCCTTCACATGGATTTGTTTGGGCCTGTCAAACCTCAGACCATTAATCACAACAAATACACCTTGGTCATAGTTGATGAGTTTTCAAGATACACATGGGTGTTCTTCCTCAGAAGGAAAAGTGATGCAGCTGATACCATCATGTCCTTTATCAGACAGGTTGAAAATATGAATGATGTTAGAGTCAAAGCTCTAAGAAGTGATAATGGTACTGAATTCAAGAATCATCAACTTGAATCTTTTTGTGATGAAAAAGGTATTTCACAAAACTTCTCTTCAGCTGGCACCCCTGAACAAAATGGTGTGGCTGAAAGAAGAAACATGACTTTGATTGAAGCAGCCAGAACCATGTTGAATGGTGCAGCCTTACCAAAGCAATTTTAGGGAGAAGCTGTTCACACTTCCTGCTACACACAAAACAGATCAATCATTGTCAAAAGACATGGTAAAACTTCCTATGAAGTTTTCAGAAAAAGATCTCCAGATGTCAGCTATTTTCATGTTTTTGGATGCCCTGTGTTCATTTACAACTACAGGGATAAACTTGGAATTTGATGAAAAAACTGTTGATGGTTTCTTCTTGGGATACTCTCCAACAACCAAAGCCTTCAGAGTATTCAACATCAGAAGACAAGAAGTAGAAGAAACCTTTCATGTCAGATTCAATGAAGATGATGAAGTCATACAGAGAACTGGAACAGAGGGTGATGAAACTGATTTTAATGAAAATGTGTCTTACCCAAGTGATGAATTCTCCGAACCAAGACCTGCCAGTCATCACCATCATCACTCCAACACTCTCACTCCTTATGTTCCTGCTTTTGATCCTCTGTCTACTCACAACATAGAAGTTCCTACCTCTCAGGAGCTTGATGAAGAAGAACCACAGACCTCTTGTAGTCCTTCCTCTTCTACTGCTATTGATGACTCACCAATTCTTCAAATCCCTGAAGAATCTCCTGCTGATAATGAACTTGTACCTCTTGATATAGCTGAAGTAGACTCTGACACAGAAGTAGTCTTTGAAGAAAGCCCTCCTAGTCAGTAGGATGAAACTCAAATAGTACCAGCTGTCCCCACAAGTGTTCCTGTCCTTGAGTCCCCAGCTCCTCAAAATAAGTGGTCAAGAGATCAACACATTCTTCTTGTCAACATTATTGGGGAACCTAATGCAGGGGTTACCACTAGACAGCGAATTCATGACTCTGAATCTGCCTCAGCCAATGAATGTCTCTTTGCTGAATTTCTCTCACAAATTGAACCTAAGAGAGTAGCTGAGGCTCTTGTAGAAGATGGGTGGGTAGCTGCTATGCAAGAAGAAATCAATCAGTTCAAAAGGAACAAAGTATGGACACTAGTGCCAGCTCCACCTGGAAAGAATATCACAGGCACTAGATGGATCTATAGAAACAAGATGGGTGAAATTGGAAACATCATTAGAAACAAGGCTAGGCTGGTGGCACAGGGGTATACTCAGACTGAAGGAATTGATTATGATGAAACATTTGCTCCTGTTGCAAGACTTGAAGCCATCAGAATCTTCCTGGCTTATGCTGCTTATATGAACTTCACTGTGTATCAGATGGATGTTAAGAGTGCATTCCTCAATGGAGATTTGGCTGAGGAAGTGTATGTTGAACAACCTGAAGGATTTGAGAACAGCGAGTTTCCCCAATCATGTGTACAGATTACACAAAGCCATGTATGGGCTGAAACAAGCTCCAAGAGCATGGTATGAAACTCTTTCTAATTTCTTAACTGAAAACAAATTTGTCAGGGGTTCTATTGATAAAACACTCTTTACCTTCAAGGATAAGAGTGATTTCATCATTGTGCAGATTTATGTGGATGATATCATCTTTGGGTCAACAAATGTTAATCTTAGTAAAAGATTTGCTAAATTAATGACCAAGAAATATGAGATGAGTATGATGGGTGAATTAACTTACTTTTTGGGTTTTCAAATTAAACAATGTCCTAAAGGGATTTCAATTTGTCAAGAAAAGTATGTTAAGGATTTACTTAAAAAATATGACTTAGCTGATTGTGCATCAGCGAAATGCCCCATGCTTCTACCCAACAACTTGGGGCCTGATGAGTCATGGGTCTCTGTTAATGAGACTTTATATAGAGGCATGATTGGGTCACTCATGTATCTGACAGCTAGTCGCCCTGATATCCAATTCTCCACATGTCTCTGTGCAAGGTACCAAGCTAACCCAAAAGAATCCCATCTAGTGGCTGTTAATAAAATTTTCAGGTATCTCAAAGGAACACCATCCCTAGGTCTATGGTATCCCAAGGAATCAGGCTTTGATATCAAGGCCTATTCAGATTCAGACTATGTTGGATGCTGTATTGACAGGAAAAGCACCTTAGGTAACTGTCAAATCCTAGGAGGAAAATTGGTTGGATGGAGTGCTAAGAAGAAAAACTCTGTGGCTATGTCTTTAGCTGAAGCAGAATAGGTCGCTGCTGCCAGCTGTTGTGCTCAGGTGCTCTGGATGAAAAGTCAATTGGCTGACTATGAAATTTTATATGACAAAGTGCCAATCTTTTGTGACAACACCAGCGCCATTGCCATCTCCAACAACCCTGTTCTTCACTCTCGTACCAAACACATTGATATCAGGTATCATTTTATCAGGGATCACATAATGAATGGAGATATTGAGCTGCACTTTGTTCCCACAGAGCTGCAACTGGCTGATATTTTCACAAAGCCTTTGGCTGAACCTTCGTTCAACAGGCTAGTTGCTGAGCTAGGGATGCTCAATATCTCAAAGCCTATGGCTTGATAATAAATGTGTTCATTAAACGACTGATTCTATATTAAACATTTTTCACATGAAACTAGGTAGTTACTTTCCAAGTAAATGCAAAAAACATTCTCAATATTTAATCATTTATTTTTCGAATAACGAGGAGACAAATAAGTTTTGAAAGGTCAAGGGACCCACATGAGCAGTCATTTTCCCACTTAGCATTAAATGCGGTTCAATAACTGTTTACTTATTTGAATATATATCTTGTCTCTCGTCTCTCCTCACCTACCACTATTCTCATTTCACAAATCTTTTTCTCTCTCTAAGTTCTTCTCTCTCTAAAACCATCCTCCATTTTCATTCTTCTTAGACCTTGAATCCATGGCTTTTCCCGTTCCCAAGGCAGCAAACGTTAACTTCGAACTCAACGAAAGCATCCTTGCATCAAACAACTCCATTGGATGGATCATGGCTCTAAATGACACCTACTCAGATCTGGTTAACTTCATGCTAAATTGTGATGTTAGTGAAGCATTCACAAAATCACCAACCACCTTCTACCAAGAATACCTTAGGGAATTCTGGTACTCTGCTGAAGTAGTTGATGACACCATAACCTTTAGCCTCTCTTGCAACGAACACCCATTTGCCTTCTTACTCAAATATTTCTCTAGTGTGGCTGGTTTAAAACATGGTGATGAATGCCTAAAGGTGGTTGATAAAAAGGCTGTTAAGGATGCTCTGGCCACACTTAAACCCTTCCATGATGTAAACCCTGCTCTTACACCCGCTGAGGTCCTCTCGAAGTCTCCTCTGAAGATTAAGTACTTTACTCCTATGTGGCAAGTCCTTTTCACCCACATAGTCAAATCCCTGGGAGGAATGCAGGGATCCCAAGATCAAATGTCCTTCAACCACCAATCTATAGCTTATGGGATGATGTTGGGTCCACTAGATGTGGATCTTGCAGCCTGTCAGGAACGGTGAACGACTTCTGTAATCATAAGTCTATTCACAGAGAGAATCTATACACAATATAAGTGCGGAATACAAATACTATAAAGAAGAACAGAATAACTATAAAGACTTGATCCTTTCTAAGGATTTCTAATATTGATAATGACTAGAATTACGTTTTATGAAGGTGTCTCTAACCCTTCTGCCTAAGGTTCCTTTTATACTACAAGGAAACCCTAATACATCATTAAACAAAACGTGTAAAACTGATATGCATATCATTTCCTAACATATCTCATGCATATCTTAACAGAATAATAAATAAATAATAAAGTTTGACTTTAACTAGGACCAGGAGCACGACTTGCTCCTACTACTACTAGGACCAGGAGGAACTACATACCTCCTAGTCTACCTATTACAATTAACTATTCCAATGGTCCTAACAATCCTCCCCTAAACTTGAATTTGACCTGTTGAGTTCAAGCTTCCTGGTAAAACGTGCAATAAAGCTTGAGGATTGAAACAGCAAAAGAAACAGCAGCATCAGCAAGATAAGAAACACAAGAATTGCCGCAACATGGAACACTAGAAGCTTCTCCAAAGCTTGAAACAAATCAGCATTGTGTTGAATCTTTACAACAACATGAGCAGATTTGATGAGCCTTTACCAAGTAGCTGCTCGCTCTTGGGCTAGCCAGTCTTTCTGGTGGAATAAGCATCACCCTGGGAGACCAGAACCCAGCCCAACTCTTAGAACGTGAATCAATGGTGAGTGGTGGTACCCTGATGATTTTAGGCAAACCATCACAGCCGTCAACGGATTTGATATGTCTTTACCAGAAGCCGTACCCCTCTGGACTTGCCAACTCTTAGCATTGAAGCATCGGTGAGTTGAAAACCCTATAGCTTTAAGCAAGCTATTACAGCTATCAACGGATTTGATAAAATCTTTACCAAGAGCCGTACCCCCTTGGATTAGCCACTTTTTAGTCTAGGACCATGGCAAGTGAAAACCATCCAATTTTGGGTAACCTGGCAACCATCAACGGATTTGAGAATCACACCAGGAGCCGTACCCTCATATGAATCAAATCTTTCTTGTCGGTTAGACATGGTGAGTTGAGGACAATTTGTTGTGAGGACCAAGTCTAACACCAGATGAAACCAGTAACCAGCACAAGTATGAATCAGCAACCGGAACCCAAAGTTTGAATCAGCAGATGGTATTGTATTCACAAGTGTAAAATCCATGATTCATTTAAAGTATAAGCAGATATTATATAAAAAGTATATATATATATATATATATATATATATATATATATATATATATATATATATATATATATATATATATATATATATATATATATATATATATATATATATATATATATATATATATATATATATATATATATATATATATATATATATATATATATATATATATATATATATATATATATATATATATATATATATATATATATATATATATATATATATATATATATATATATAGAGAGAGAGAGAGAGAGAGAGAGTTAGGTTATTGTGGTGTAGTAGTTTAAAATTGTTAAAATAAAAAGTAATTTTAACCGTTAGATTTGTTAATTGATACTTGATGAGATTAATAATAGATGAATCACATTTGTGTACTAAACATTAGATATAAGGGCATTTTCGTCTATTTTCAATGCATTTGTTTAAATAAATCTTAACATCTTAGTTAAAGATTTTATAACACAATTTCCAAACAGCTGTAGAGTATCATGATACACATTTTCAAATTTTAGTTATTTTAAGGATACACACCAATTTTTAGTAACTTTTTTTTGTATACACGTAATATTTGTAATAATATATACTGATACATTCTAATTTTTTTACCCATTTTTTACATTGACACAAATTTTCATACACGTAATATTTTTATGATACATCTTATTTTTTTTAATACCTCTTCTTTTCATTCATATAAATTTCACGTAACTATTAAAGATACACCTTAATTTTGTTAATACCTTTTTTTTATCACACAACTAACAAAAGTTTGTTTTATAATTAGGGTGAAACACATGCACAACTATAATGAATTTTTATGATTGACTAATATTTTAAATATTTAGTAGCAGAACAATGCACAACTAATGGTCAATAAAGATGATACATCACCTACTAACACATAAAAATAATCTAAAACGACACCAAACAAATAAGATACAATGATACATAAGACTTTTTTTTTGAACTTGATACATAAAAGACTTTTTGTAACTTGATACATAAAAGACTACTACACAAAAAAAATACACCGATGCACTTTAGCAACCAATACACTATGACTTTCATTTCGAGCTTGAACGAAACGGAAATTAGAGTATCGCTTCTGATACACACAACGGCTTGAACGCGGCGGTTAGGATTTTTCGACACAGAGACGACCATATGTGAAGATGAAAACGACGGCATGTGCATTTTCCTATTGTTTGAACATTCGCTGGAGACCATATAAGTCACGATAACTGTAGATCCAATGATAGCTCGTCATAATTGGATGGTGAATTCCAATTAATGTTTTTAGTGGTGTTGGCGATAGAAAAAAGAATGCTAATATTGAGAGTAACCAAACAGAGACATGGATTCTTGAAGATTTATTATGGATCTAAAGGAAAGATAATCTGAAAGTGACGGGTATTTGGCCTAAAATAGATCTAAGAATGGAGATTTAATTTTTAAAGAAGAAATTATGAGATACTAATGGAGAATGACAACAGTTATAGACTTTTAATGGAAATAATGGAGTGTTGAAATGCCTAAAACACCCTTAATCATATACAGAAAATTAATTTTATTTTTAAATTTCTTTTAACTGAATTAATGTCATCTTAAATCAAATAAAAGATCTAAAGGTTCAAAGTGCTTTTCATTTTAACAATTTTAACACACTACACTATTTTAACTAAATTCTATATATATATATATATATATATATATATATATATATATATATATATATTTTATCTTATATTAATGGTTTTTTTCTTTTTTTTTTGTAATTATGATGAATGAAAGTCACCAATCACTTTACATATTGGTGAAAAGAATTTCAATATTAAAAAATGATCAAAAACACAAAACAGAAAAACTTACAAACCAACCATATCACAGACCAGAAGCAGCTACCTTATCAGCTTGCAAACGAGCTTGGATCCCTTCCACCAGCGCAGTTGCCATAGAAGACTCATTCCCGGAAGGGGCATTAGAAATCTGAAAGTGACAAGCAAGCATAGCCTCCATCGAAGCAATCGTCAACGGATAATCCAAATCTGTGAGCATGAACACCATAAGACCAGACTCCAACTCTAACATATGCACACCACAGCCAGCATATAACTTCCATCACTAAATAACCCATTGTGGCTGATCCTTCCAGACACCAGAAACCGGAGCATGGGGAGGGGCATCAAGCATCATCTTCAAATCAGCCCATACTCGCAGACCAGGCCAGGGGGGCACATCATTAGGATGAACAGGCATGCCAGCATCCACAAACCCATATAAAGCCATAAGATCCTTACGATCCGCCCAGGACAAAATGCCTTGCAGACCCGAAGCAAACCGAACAGAACCATCGCTAAGAGTAATCCTATGAGAGACAGTACTAGGGAGAGTCGTGGAAGACGTAACCATCCAACCTGTAATATATCCATTACCCAATGGCAAATCGGAGTCACTATCGGAAGCTGCATCAATAATATTTTCGGGAGCACGCTTCTCATAGGGAACAGCCTTGCCACGTCTAGCACGTCTAGCCAATTTCTTGCGAATGGAACGACGAGGAGTGGGATCACTAGGCGAGGGTTCAACCTTTACCTTTACCTGAGCAGCAGGAGTGGGATCAGTAGAAGTAGAATCAATAGTTTACCCACCCAAAGGATCAACAGGAGCTGCACTAGAAGAAGGAATAGGTTGAGGACCAGGCATGGGTGGTGATGGTGATGCCATAGTAGGTGTAGCAGTGGTGGTGGTGGTAGTGGTAGCATAGGTGGTGGTGGTAGAAGGAGCCAGAGAAGAAACATGAGGAGCAACCGAAGGAGTAGAGGTGGTACCAACTGTAGAAGCATCAACACCTGATGGAATATCAGCAGAACCAGGAGTAGCATCAGATGTAGAACCAGTAGCAACAGCAGGTTGAGAAGTAAGCACCACACGTGGAGAAGGACGATAGATGAATCGCTCCGGAATTGGGGTGCTCTGATGCTTGATCATTCGTTCATAGAGCGCCTTAAGCTCATCAAAAGTCAATGCCCTAACCCGTTCCCACGTCCAACCAGTAGTGAAATAGGCAGCCGACTGATACTTCACATACCGCTGCATCTGCTTTCGCTCCTCAGCTTTCGACAGAGGCCTGTTCTTACGCTTCTCACGAAGTTGTGCAGCAAGCACCAACTGCTGCTTGCGCATTAACACCATCGCTCAAGGAATACAGTTATGTTCATTCACATCAGAACCCAAAAGATCAGTGAACTGGGAATAATCCGTGCTAAGAATAGTCAACACTCGCATCCAATCGCTATCATTCCAATGCATAGCACCATGCTGCACCTGTTCACGTCTCTGCTGTTGAAGCGCTTCCTCCTCAGCCCGAGCAGCTTGATCAATTTCTGCTTGCATCCTTTGAGCAGCCTCCTCACCTAACCTATCCTCCTCAAGTTGTCTGCGTGTACGCTTGCGAGGTGGTGAGGGAGCATCAGGCATGGGAGCCTTCCCCTTTGGATCATGAGATGGACCAACAGTGGAACCAGCAGTAGGACCAGCAACACCTTCCATTGGTGTAGGGACAGCAGCAGGAGAAGGAATGCTGGAGGAAGTAGGAGGAATCGGCAGATCATCATACAACTTATCAGCAAAGGCAGCCTTTGCGAATAAAGTCAAACCATCCTCAACACGATCCTTAACCTCCTCATCAGAATCAGAGTGAGCCACATGCTTCTTCCTTCGCCTCTACTGTGTCTCCAAGGCTTTGATCCGCTCAGCTATGGGAAGAACAAATTCCCCGGTAAGCTTACGGTGTTGATTCAAGTCTGCTTCCAAGGAAAGAATCCGTTCATGGTACCTGTGCATGAGATCAAGTAAAGAAGTAAGTGTAATAGGCTCCTTCGCTTTCCCACCAAGAGGAATTGGATTTGGGAAGGCTTAAGTGGAACCAGAAGCAATAAAGGGGTCATCATTATGAGCACCAGCACCAGAAGGCTTATCAGAAGAGTGTGGAGCAGGACTAGGAGGGGGATTATCCACAAATGGAGACGAATGTGGTATTGAAGAAGGAGCAGCCTTGGAAGTGGATGGCCTTTCAACCACCACTTCCTCAACCGGCTCTTCCACAACCACCTTAGAAGCACCACCAGCAGGATGCTCCTCCTCCATTGGGTCATCACCTAATAGAGGTTCCTCCTCGGCTTGTTCAACCGGAGGAACAACATCAGGAGGACCCTGAGCAAGGCCCAACATGGCATCAGTAAGGGGCCTCCACTCCTCGCTAAACCCATGGGCCATGTTATAGTATACTTTAGCAGTAAGCTTAGAAGGCTCATGTTCCGCCCTATCACGAGGTATACAAACAAGTATCTGTTGTAAAAACCTAGGATACATCAGAAATTTCTTCCTAGAACCAGCACTAGACAGATTGCTAACCATCCCATCAAACAAATAACGAGAGAAATTAAATACCCTACCCTATCCTAAGCAGATTAGACTAGTAGCCAAAGGAGTAGGAAAAGCATCCCAACTCCCAGACTTGGGGCTTAAACAATGAATCAGAAAGTGCACTAGAAGCTTCCATTGGGGGGAAAACCGATTCTTTTGGAAGTTAAACTTCCCCCCATGATTATACCCAATAGCAGCCATCCCCTCTAAAACCTCCGCATTGGGGATGAAAACAACACCACCTTCATCTTGAAGATGAAGGGAACTACAAATAGAAGCTTCAGAAACCACGTATGAACGTCCATCTATGGTAGCATGGAGTTCACGTGGACGACCAACCACAACCACAAGACGAGCAGAAGCCCAAAACTGACGAATGACACTATCATAAACAATGGGGCACACACTAAAAGCATACCTGAGGTTAGAAGCCTCAATGAATTCCAGAATGTCAGTGAAATCATCACGGTGTGGACCATTTCCTAGATAAGCGACCATATTATGAGCAGGTTGGTATACCAGGGCAACCATGGATGTTGATGAGTAGGAATGGAAGATGATTTGTTAGGGTTTGAGAGAGTAGGATCGGATGTGTATGTGTTATGAGTGAGATGAATAAGTCAAGGAAGGTTAATTGGCCATAAATAATGGTGGGAGTAACTGTTCATTGACCCCTAATAATGGGGGTTGCCATTTCAAATTAGGGAGTTAATGCAAAGTAACCACTTGCCCCTTTTAACACCATTTGCAAATTCCAATTTACCAAAGTTAAATAAGAGGATATATACCAGAATTTACATGCGTTGACTAAAAGTCAAAGCGCACAATGGTCAACACTAGAAGCAGAATGTGGTCAACGGAAGTCAACAAAGTGAATAGTTTCCCAAACTAATACCAGAAGTCAACCATCACTTGACAAAGAAGTATTTTTATCCACTAGAAGCCCACCAGAAATGACTAGAAGCTAACCAATAAGGACTAGAAGCCAGTCATAAATGAAGACAACCATCAGAAGTGAGCAAAAACCTCCACCAGACGTAACACACACCACCAGAACCCATTCAATATGTTGTTAAAATCTACCAATATGTAAGTCTGTGCAAATAAATATGTACACTAAGCCTCCCCTCAATCCTAGATCTCAAGGATTGACCATCCCAATGTGAACCACCAAGTGGTTGAACCGAGGACCATCAAAGGCTTTTGTCAACAAGTCAGCAACATTATCATCCGTATGAACTTTAAGAACCTGTATCAACCTCTTCTCATTGGCATCCCGTATAAAATGGTGCCGAATTTCAATATGCTTTGTACGTTGATGAAAAACAGGATTCTTCACAATGCAGATAGTGCTTTGATTGTCAATGAAAATTTTGGTGTTCATAAAATTGAACCCATAATCCAACATCTGATTTTGGATCCATAAAACTTGTCCACAACAGCTAGCAGCAGCAACGTATTCAGCTTTTGTTGAAGAAGTAGCTACGATCGTCGGTTTCTAGCATTGCCATGAAATAAGTCTTCGACCCAAAAATTGACAACCACCAGTAGTAGATTATCTGTCATTATTAGCACCTGCATAGTCACTATCACTATATGCTTCAAGAACAAAAGGTGATTCTTTAGGATACCACAAGCCAAGCTTGGGTTGAGCCTTGATGTACTTGAAAATCTTCTTGACTGCATTCAAGTTAGAAACCGTTGGAGCCACCTGATGTCTAGAACAAGCACTTACTGCAAACATGATATCCGGACGTGATGCAGTCAAATACATGAGTGAGCCAATCATAGACCTGTACATGTGAACATTTACCGGGGGATCTGGCTCATTCTTGAGTTTGACTTTAGCAACTTCGTAAGGAGTTGCTGCTGGTCTAAGAGGATCCATGTCAAACTTCTGAAGGATCTCATGAACATATTTATCTTGACTGATGAAGATCCCATCCGACTGTTGCTTGACTTGAAGACCAAGGAAGAAGGAAAGCTCTCCCATAGCACTCATCTGAAATTCGCCTTTCATTAGTTGTTCAAACTCATCACACCATTCCTTCTTAGTAGAACCAAAGATAATATCATCCACATAAACCTGAACAAGGATAATGTCCTTGGTGTTCCTCTTAAGAAATAGTGTTTTATCAATTGTGCCTCTTCTATAGCCATTCTTTAACAAGAAGGTTGAAAGACGCTCATACCAAGCTCTAGGAGCCTGATGTAGTCCATAAAGAGCCTTGACCACCTTGTAAACTTTCTTGGGATGAAGTGGATCTACAAAGCCCTTAGGTTGAGTGACATAAACTTCCTCATCAATCTTGCCATAGAGAAATGCACTCTTGACACCCATCTGAAAAACCGTAAAGCCCACATAAGAAGCAAAAGCTTAAAACAGACGAATAGCCTCAATCCTAGCAACCGGAGCAAAAACTCCAGTGTAGTCAATGCCCTCAATTTGAGTGTGGCCCTGTGCGACAAGCCTAGCTTTATTCCTTACTACAATTCCCCGTGCATCTTTCTTGTTTTGAGAATCCATTTGGTATTGATTGTTGTCTTTCCATCTGGTAAGTCAACTAGAATCCAAACATTCTGAAACAAGAATTGCTGCATTTCCTCATGCATAGCCTCCACCCAACTTTGATCCTCAAGAGCATGAGTGACTGATCTAGGTTCCACCTGTGAAAGAAAACAAGCAAACAAACAGTGTTGAAAGTACGTATGATTATTACGCTTTTGATCTTCAATATAGCTCACAAGAGCATGATGATCAGACGAGGCCTTCTTATGCATTCTGCGTATCTTGACAGTAGAACCATGATCTCCAATGATTTGAGTGGTAGGGTGATCTTTGTGTGATTGCAACACTGGATTGGAAGCTACCTCCACTTCTGATGCCAGGTTATTGATATCCCCAACAAAGTCATCATCATATGAAGCAACGTTGAAAATGCCATCTATTGGTTGTTTATGAATATCATCCAGCTTGGTAGAAGACTTCTTTTGATGGTTCCCCAAATCAGAAGGACTGGAGAATCGAGTATGGGAAGCAGACTCACTAGCCAGACTACCAATAGGTGTTAAACTAGCACTAGGAGTAGTAGCTGGGGTACTAGGAGCAGCTTTGTCAGTAGGCGTATTCAAGGGAAACTCAAAGCCACCTTGAGCAGCTGCTGTAGTAGCTTCTTGTTGTTGTTTGAGTAGAGTGTCAAGATCTACTTGTGAATCCAATGCATCCAATGGAGTTGCATCACTAGAAGGAGTAGGAGAGACTGTGGTGGAGTAGGATGGAACAACAAAAATATCATCCTCGTCATCTGAGTCGGAAAGACTAGATTGAGCACCTGTACTAGAAGTTGCAAACACTTGTGGACCTGCATCAAGGTTAGTTTTGAAACAAAAATATCCTAATGAATCACTAAGAAAATCAAGATCAAAATACCATTCAGGACCCTTGCCTTGGATGTTTGACTTCTCTTCAAAATACCTGAGATTTATAGTTTCAATTACTCGCTTGGCTTGGAGATTGTAGACACGATAAGCCTGAGAGTGAGCTGAATATCCCAAAATGTATCCTTCATCTGCCTTGCCATCAAACTTCCCCAAATAGTCACTAGTATTCAGAATGGTGACAGGACACCCAAATGGCTTCAAATGAGCAATATTTGGAACTTTGGCTGTTAGGAGCTCATAAGGAGTCTTCTTGTGAGGATTTGTAATAGAAACTCTATTCAAAACATAACTCAGTATTAACAGCTTCTGTCCAGAACATGGTTGGAAGCTTGGAATCGGCAAGCATTGTTCTTGCTGCTTCTATTATAGTCCTGTTCTTCCTTTCTGCCACGCCATTTTGTTGAGGAGTTCTTGCTGCACTATAATCTCTTTTGATGCCTTTAGAATTACAAAGTGCTATGAGGTCTTTATTTTTGAACTCGGTCCCATTATCACAACGAATACCTTTAACCTTCTTGGACAACTGATTCTCTATAAGGGTAAGAAAATCTCTAAGAATTGAGTAGGTCTCACTCTTGGCAGCCATGAAGAACACCCACGTAAACCTGCTATATCCATCAGTTACCACCAGACAGAATTGTTTGTGGTCAATGCTCCTAATAGAGGTAGGACCACATAAATCCATGTGTAGTAGCTGCAATGGTTCAGTTATAAGGCTGAGAGCAGTAATGGTCTTGAAGGATGCTTTATGTTGTTTTCCTTTGCTGCAAGCAATACAATTAATATCATTTCTAAATGACTTGGGAGGTAAACCAGAGACCAGGTTCATATTTGCTAGTTTGTGAATGGTCTTGAAGTTCACATGCCTCATCCTTCTGTGCCATTGAGTGGCTTCATTTTCTGAGGCTTTAGCAACCAAACATGCTAGTTGACCAGTAGGGTTGACTTCATTCAGCTTGATGCTATAGAGATTGTGTCTTCTAGGGATTCTGAGCAGAACTTGTGAGTCATCCGGAAGTTTAAAGTCTTTGGATAGCACAAGTGCATCAATATCCGTAAAGAGAACAAACTGCTTCTTGTCACAAATCTGAGAGACAGATATCAAGTTGAAGTGTTGAAGTGCTTCCACATAGTAGACCTGCTCAAAATTAAGATTGGGCGTCTGAATTGTTCCTTTGCCAGTGATCCTTCCTTCACCTCCACCAAAATAGACCTTGCCGCCTTGAAATGGTACAAAGTTAGAGAGAAGACTTTTATTTCCTGTCATGCTCCTAGAGCATCCACTATCAACAATTCCTATAGTAGGATCTTGGTATGGAGTAACCTACAACAACAAGATAATAAAGATGCAAAAGTTAGTGTCTTAAGGGGACCCAAACCTTTTCAGGTTTGAGCCTGCCTTGTGGATCTTTAGTAGAGAGCCAAGAAGATTGATGAGATCCACCGTTGTTCTTTGGTTGCCTATGCATCATATTGGTATTATTGTTTGACCAAGAACAACCTACTGAGGGCTTAACAGCAGTTCCCAAATTTCCCAAACCAAAATACATGAGGTCAAAATTATGTGGATAAATTGGATTAAAATTCTGAAAATAGTTACTGGTGGTTCTATTTGTTGTTAATCCAATGTTTCTCCAATGATCAAAAGCTAATGGAGAGGTCCTTCTAGAAGAAGAAAACGATTGAGCACTAGGATTGAGTCTTCTAGAAGAATATGGAGCAACTCCTGGTGGACCAGGAGTAGGAAATGCTTGATGAACAGAAGAATGTTTGTCATAAAAATCACAATCTTTAATCAAATGAAATGCACTTCCACAAACAAAACATGTTTTAATCGACCTTTTATTAGAATAACATTGTTTCATACTGCTAACTTTATTACAAACAATTCTAGGAGAATCAATCTTCCTAGGACTCAATAAACCAGGACTAGACACAATTAAATTAAAAGTAACTCTCTCTTCACACTTCCTAGCACCAGTAGCAGCATGATCATTCGACTTTGAACTTGTAGGTCTCGACTCTTCACTTGAACCACTTGATGCAGAGTCACTGGCTTTGTCACTGAAAGTACACGAGACAAAGTCATTAGAATTAGTAGAACTTTTTGGGGACTCATGCATCTGTGATCCATCCAAGTCAATATGCCTAGAAGTGGGCATGAAAGTTCCAGTAAGAGGTGGAGGGACAACATGCATTTCTGCTGCTGGTTTAAACCTATTGTAACTAGGTTCTCCCTATTCCTCTTTGTCGACATCAAAGACACTCGAAAAAGATAAATCAAACACATCTTCTGAATCAATATATTTATCAAATCTTAACCCTCTTTTAGTCCTACCAGACATGTTACTATTGATTAATTTTGAAAGATTTTTAGGTGCCTTTTGCCATTTTTCAAATCTCAACATTGTAGCATCTAATCTTTCTTGCATCTCCTGTTTTTCTTTGATACTGGCATCTTTTACCTTTTCTGTATATTTAAGCATATTTGTTGTGTTTTCTAAATCGATGTTCAGTATCCTAATTTTATCCTCATACTCACGTTGAGTATCTTGAAGCCACCTCTTTTGTTGTTCCAATGTGTTTAAAGAAGCCTATAGGCTTGAACCTCTAAAAAATACTTATCATTCTGATCATTTAAGTCATTATATTGGGTCAACAATTCTGAATATTTATCATGACAACCAAGAGGACAATGTTGTACCTGAGGTGAGATGCCCATAAGAGCAAAATCGTCTGCTTCTTCTGCATCGGATAGATTCCCAGCAATCATTGCAAACACGTCAGTCGAGGACTCAGCTGATTCCAAAGTGGTAGTCTGATGATCATTCCAGTTGACCATAGAGTCAACAGATACCAATGCCTTCTTATCATCTTTTACCTCCTGAACCTTAAAAGCTGAGTATCTGCTCTTCTCTTGGTCATTCTTGCTAGGGCCCTTGCAAAGTGACCTTGCTGCTGGCAGTTATAGCATCGAACCTTGCTTCTGTCGAACCTTGCTGGCTCCCTTGGGTTATAATTGAATTTTCGACCAGCTTTCTTTTCAAACTTGTGAACCCTAAGAGTGAGCATGGCCATCTGCCATTTAAGATCCATTTCATCCAGGTCAAGTTTATCGACCTGTTTGAAGTCATCAAAAGCAAGTTGTTGTTGAGCATCAACATCAGCCACAAAAGAATGAAGAACGACTTCTACCATGCTACCAGACTTGGATGTAGGATCAGGAGCAGAAGTATGCTGAAAAGTATGTTGAGAAGACAAAGTATTGCTTGGGCTACTAGCATAAGACATGGGACTGGATGCCATAGAACTCACAAAGGCAGAATTAGCAGGAGTGGGAAAAGAATCACTTGAATATCCTCTCACATGAGGTTCAAAAGTTTTGAGCTTATGAAATAAATTATCAAAGTTGAGATAGTCAAGCCCACCTTTTGCTTTTAGAGAGATTACCACCTGATTCCATGAGTATGGTAAAGCTCTAAGAAATCTTGCATTAATATCACCATCGTCAGGTTTTGACCGAAGTTGATTCAAATGACTCAATATCTTTTGGAACCTGTCATACCCTTGATGAATACCTTCAGTTTCTGAGATTTTGAATTATGTGAATTCATCTCTCAGCATGGATCTTCGCATTTTCTTTGACTCCTCATTCCCACCAAACGTTGCTTTTATTCCATTCCAGATCTCTCTAGCATCATCCAAATGGTAGAAGTCACCCATGTGATCATCAGGAAGAGATTGAAGCAGAATAGTTTTTGCTTTGACCTCCTTCTGAATGGCTATGATTTCTTCATGAGTTTTAGGGTCAAGAAGAGTAATATTACCATTCTTGTATCTTCCAGTTAGCTTCCTGTTGTTCCCATTCAGAATAACCTTCCAAAGGTCTTGATCAGTGTTAGTGATCCACCATTCCATCTTCATTGCCCAACTATCATACTCGTCCTTTTTGAGAAGAGGGAATTTCCCATTTGTGTTGGAAACCGTAGCAACGATCTGCTGAGGTTGCACAGTTTTAGGAGTGCTATCTTCTCCTGTTTGAGTAGAACTTGAGGCAGACATGATAAAACAAAAATGTTAGTAATAAAAAAATTGATTCTTCTTGTACAGAGACTCTCCCAGGCTCTGATACCACTTGTTGGGTCCACTAGATGTGGATCTTGCAGCCTGTCAGGAACGATGAACGACTTCTGTAATCACAAGTCTATTCATAGAGAGACTCTATACACAATATAAGTGCGGAATACAAATACTATAAAGAAGAACAGAATAACTATAAAGACTTGATCCTTTCTAAGGATTTCTAATATTGATAATGACTAGAATTACGTTTTATGAAGGTGTCTCTAACCCTTCTGCCTAAGGTTCCTTTTATACTACAAGGAAACCCTAATACATCATTAAACAAAATGTGTAAAACTGATATGCATATCCTTTCCTAACATATCTCATGCATATCCTAACAGAATAATAAATAAATAATAAAGTTTGACTTTAACTAGGACCAGGAGCACGACTTGCTCCTACTACTACTAGGACCAGGAGGAACTACATACCTCCTAGTCTACCTATTACAATTAACTATTCCAATGGTCCTAACAGCTGATCTGGGGAGCTGATGTTGATGTAGGAAGCATTCTCTTTTCCAACCTTGTTGAACTGCTGAAAGGAAGGAACCAAGTCAGGGAAAAGAATATTTGCTATGTTCGCTTTTTGTCGCTGATCTTTGAATGCCTGTTGGGAGACAACTATCATAACTCTTCTCTCACTGCTCTGAAGCCCTATCACATCACAGGTGCCATCTACAAAGAAATTGGAGCTGAAGATGTCCCTGTCACCTCCCATATGATGAACGTTGCTAACAAACAACCCTCAGCTGAGAAGTCCTTGCTCCCTTCTTCTGAGAAGGTGATTACCTCTGGTGTGTCTGGCAAGTCTAAGTCTTTGACCTCTGGGCCATGACGTCCAAGGCTTCTTCTGGCCAACAGCCTAAGAAGAAGAAAAACCCATCTTCTTCCCACACCAAATCTGTTGCTAAGGCCAAGGGAAAGAAGACTGTGAACCGAGACACCTCCTCTGTTCCAGATACTCATGTGGAA
This sequence comes from Glebionis coronaria, assembly GCA_025667525.1. Taxonomy (NCBI): domain Eukaryota; kingdom Viridiplantae; phylum Streptophyta; class Magnoliopsida; order Asterales; family Asteraceae; genus Glebionis; species Glebionis coronaria. The sequence continues at coordinate 72,013,652 of CM046877.1, read as the reverse complement.
TCAGAGACTTCGGCTGGCCAACAATAGGGGTCTAGCGTCTCAATGTCAGCTGAGACAACAGGAAACCAGCCAAATCCAGCTGATATCACACAGGTAATCAGTGTAAATTTTTAGAGGTTCACAAGCAGCCACTCTCAAATGTCTGTAGGTGAGAGTGGTGAAGTTAGGGTAATCCTCGACCCATAGAAGTCTGTCTATGCACTTAGAACTCTTTAAGACTTCTGTACACGCTGTCTATGCACCAGGGAATGATTCATTTGTGTTTATAAAGCACCCCAATGACCCTGCACCCTCTAGACAGTATTCATGCTAACAACAACCTGAATACACATATGTCTCAACCTTGATCAGCTGTACTTCACACAGCCTCTTGGTTCCCTCAGAAAAAGAATCCCAAAAGTTTTACTTTTAGGGGAGCTGAATAATCATCCTCAGCTCTTCTAGGGACAGCGTAATAAGACGATCTTAACCCATAACTTTTTCACCTTAAAAGAATCCCAAAGGATTTATCCTTTTCAGGGGGAGCTGAATCATCACCCTCAGCTTTCCTAGGGGCAGCGTAACAGGCGACCTTATCCCACATATGTTTCACTATTAAAAGATTCCCAAAGGTTTCTTAACCTTTTGGGGGGGCTGAATAATCACCCTCAGCCTTCCTAGGGGCAGCGAATGGCGATCCTTAAACAACATATGTTTCACAATCAAAAGAGCCCCAAAGGTTTTAACCTTTTGGGGGGGCTGAATAATCACACTCAGCTTTCCTAGGGGCAGCGAATGGCGATCATTAACCATATAACCTTCACTCTTAAAAGAATCCCAAGGATTTATCCTTTGGAGTGGTTGAGTAATCACCCTCAGCCTCTCTGGGACAACGAAATGGCGACCATTCCCCTTACTTATTTCCCTGTTACTAATTATAACAACTTGCAGGCTGAAATTGTACAGCCAGCCACTAAATCCCAGGTACAACAAGACAAAGAGGCTGATACACTCATTCAAGACCAAACAAATGATGAAGAGCCTTTGCTTAATCTTGAAGAAGAAATGCTGTCATTAGTGGATGATGTTTTTGATCTTGAATCAATGCCTGAAGATGAAATCCCTGAGGGGATGTTTGAGGAGGAGGATGAAGAAGAAGAAGATGATCAACAATCTGTCTCTCCTCCCAAGGAAATAGCTGTGTCCACTCCAGTTGGAAATAATACTCCTCCTCCCAAGGAAGCTGTTGTCACTCCTAACTCTGCTACCTCCACAACCACAGTCTTCCAACGCCCAGCCTATGATCCAACAGTTGAATTTCTCATGTTTGATCAGCCTGCCCAAACCAACTTTGATCTTTTACCAAGGGGGGATGATTATGCTCAACAAAGCCTCAACATACATAATCTTCAACCTGTTCATCATCAATCTGACATCGAACTCTTATCAAGAAAGCTGGATGTGATCAAGTCTGAAATGCATAACTTCATTGTCACATTTCCAGGGATCATACAAAAGGCTGTTGCTGAGGCGGTTACTGAACCCATCAAGGATGGTGAAAGAAAAGGTGTAGCACAAGGAATTAGTCACTTATCCACAAGAATCAAGGATGTAACTGACACAGAGGTCCCTGCCTTATTTCATGAACATGAGTTAACTATGCACAGACAATTTAAAGCTATTCGAAACAGGCAATATCGTCATGCAAACTTCATTGTTAATCGAGTTCAGGGAAATACAAATGGAAACTACAACCTTCTGCTGAAGATTGCCAGAGCTTCAAGGAAAAGGCAACGTGTTATGGCTGCCTCTGTTGAACAGATTGCAAGGCACTTTCAAACACATTCATCCAAACGTCTGCGTAGCCAGGATGAACGTGAGGGGGAGAAGGAAACAATACTTAACCTTGAATCTGCTAAACAGGGATCAACATCCGCTGACAACACCATTTCTTCACCTGTCCCCCTCCAAGTCATCACACCTGTTACCATATCTGATGATGAGGATAACACTCAGGGGGAGCAACAGAATCAAGATGGAGCTGATTCATCAAAGTCCCTGACTTTGGTTAACACCAGCGAGTCTGGGGATGATGGTGAACCAGCTGACAAGAAGCTAAAGTTCACTGTTAGCTCCCTTCCCAAAGCAATACAAACTCAGGCTCAGACAGCGTTCATCAGAAGACCTGAAGTTTTGAAAAACATGAGTTTGGAATTCTCTGTCTCAAAGAAAGGAAAGGAGATAGTTTTGGTTGACACAGACACCAAACTAAAGAAGATAGCTTCGATGCTAGAGACAGGAGGATCCACCACAGACCTTTCCCAATTTTCAACCTTTACACCTTCCAATGAGAATCCTTTAACACCTGAAGAAATAGAGAAACAGGCTGAGGAATTCAAAAGACTAAATGAACTCAAGACAGCCAAAGAACTGAATGAGGCTACTCTGAGGAAGATGACTCCAACTGAAAGGGAAAAGCAGAGACAAAGGTTGAGGGAAATGGAAGCTAAACGCGTAGAGGCACTAAGGAAAGTCAAAGCTGATTATGATGCCTGCGTTAACAACAGGTATGCACTTGGCAAGATAACCAAGTTCAAATACACAATTCATAAATCCACCAACACCCCACAGATGATCTTGTGGAGAGACAACCAACAGGGAAACATGAATGTATTTGACGAATTCAGGCTAAAGACACTTGGGTTATCTGAATGGTTTGAACTTGAAGCCTTAGCTGCCAAAAGAACTGGACATGCTAATTTTCTTCTGCTTAAGAATCTTAAGGCTAAGTTTACCTGGATCAAAGAAACGGCTGCCAAACTCAAAATAGATCCCCCACCACAGCTTTTTGAACAAGAACCCCCAAAGACTGGTAAGAAAAGAAGAAGAGTTTCTCAACTTGTTAAGGAAACTTTTGTCACAGATGATGTTCAAGTGGATGGAATGCACAGGGATTTGATCCTACCAAATGGCATAGTTGGCCCTGTTGATGGTCAGACATACACAGAGCCTGAAAGAGGAATGGCATTCATGAACAGAGCTTGCCAGTATGCATTTCAAAGAGAAGATGAGCTTGGCTTGGCATCAACAATTCAGCTGCTTTGTCTCAAGAAGGGACTCAAGATTAACACAGAGTATTCCAAAGTTTTTGCAAAAGCTTTGCAAGCAGAATTGGATACTAGATCAGACATAGCTGAAGCTTAAGAAAAGATAAAAAATGATGACTATTGAAGAAATTCACAGCTCAATTCTACCTTCACATTTTATTTCACTTTTGTAATGTACTTGTAATTTTTCTTTAAGTATGAATAAAATCATGAGGTATGTTTGTTTAGATCTGTTATGAGTAAGAAGAAGCTGTTATCTCACTTACCTTAACTTAGATAGATATAGCTATATTTATGTTTAAATAAGGGGAGATTGTTGGGAATCTAAGTTTGTTAGATTCCCTGATCATAGATTTAAACATAATTAAGCTGTTAAGATAGTCCCTTGCCTGTGCCTAGGAGGCAGACAAGTATCGCAAGACTCACAGAGATCCAAGTCCCTGTGAGCAACCTCAGAGGAATCCATGTCAGAGACATTGTCAAGGAAGTCAAAGATTACTTGAAGACATACTCACTGGCTGTGATGTATAATAGCCAAGATGTATCAGGGACTCTGAGGGGTTGAGGGTTAACAGGGGTGGCAATACCCTGTTAACACTCATCACACTTTGGACATGCCATTTGTGTGTTCGAGAAAATGAAGAAAAAGGAAACTGTTTCAAGAACTGTGTCCTTAAAGCATAATGGAAGACTACCAAGAATAGAAGAGCATCATGTGACTGATGTCTGAAAAGTGAATATCTTGTGTAGTCACCATCAAGTACTATTTAGGTCAACCTCGTATCACTATAAATAGGATGTGTATCCCGGCATTAATGTTTAACACTTTGAGAATATTCATAACATTAATGCTTAGAACTTATTGAATCAAACAACTGCGACTCTATTCATAAGTTAGGGTTTATAGTTGTTCAAAGTGTGCATAACACATTGTCATCAAACGGTGTTATCCATAACACTTGTAATTCTTTATTATACAATAATAAGATTACGTTTGAAAAGTATTAAGTTGTGTTGATTAGTTAAGTTTAGTGTTTCTAGCATTGATTAGGGACTTTCAAATAATAACTCAGTCCTAAGCCAACAAAGTTCCCAGGCTTCCAAACCACTCAAGGGTGGCAGGTCAAGGGCAAGGCAAAGGGTGAGGATCCAGTTAAAGGGTAAATAAAAAAAATAAAACAAACAACCAACAAGCAGAAATAATCAAGGAAGCAAGTAGCAAGTACTAAGTAAAAGAGAGAGTGTGAGAGTGTTACCAAACCCAAAAATAAGCACAATCGAACTGTTGCTTCTAGATTCACTTAGTCTAGAAGACAACAGAACCTCCAAAATCACAAACCCTAGTTTTCCTTCAAGGTAAAAATAGGGAAAATGACCAAAGAACCTCGAACCAGCAACAGAGATGCAAATCCCACTTAGGAAATCACCACAAACCAAGAACCTCTTCAAAGAAGGTCAAACCCTAATTTTTTTTCTCAAGGAAAATTAGGGAAAAACACTTCAATCGAAGAATAAAGTAACCAATCGTCCAAAAAAGTAACCAGATGAGATGAAACACCAGATCTCAGAAACCCTAATTTTTTAAAATAAAAATTAAGGTATCAAAACTTTGAATCAAGAAGTAATATTAACAGATCATGCTATCTCAATAGCAGATCTAATCAAAAAAGTGTATATCGTATAAAACCCCCAAAAAAAATTTGAAACCCTAAAAAAATTTTCATCGATTATCAACAACCAGGCTCTGATACCATGTTGAAAAACATGAATCAAACACCTCAAACACTTTTCCTTCTATTAAATAAGATAAAGAACACAAACAAAATAAGAAAAATATTTAAGACTACCAGTGCTACTCACGTGTAGCCCTATGGTCTATATGATCATAGTTTTACAATCACAAAACAATAAAAGGATTAACTAGGGCTTCTGATATCAAGAGTTTTAGAGAGAGAGTATAACTGTGTGAGAAACACACAGTCAAAATGAGACGGTATATCAAGAGATACACGCTCCTCACTATAAAAACCCTAAGGCTAATAGAGTCGTTATGTATGGGCTTCAAAACATGGGCTCACATGGGCTGAGCCCAAATCCAGTAACAAGAAAGCAATCTTCACAACAATAGTCCTCATAGTCCAAAAGTCCTTCATTCCATATCCTTCAGCTAACTGAAAGTTTACAAGTTAAACATAATGAGTCCTTATGGTTAGAATGGGTAGGCAGATTAGGTCCTCAATTTAAACAAAACCTGCTTAAAGCGTAAAGTTGTCATGTCAAAACGTCAGTGAGCTATTCTTTCAGCATAGAATCATCATGTACACTGCCGTAATAGATTTCATCTTGAATTGATCAAGATGAAACACCAAGATTGTCTTGGTTATAAACTTCTTAAATATTTGTGCAGTCACCCAGTCTGTGGGACAAAATCAAATTCATTACTGTCTTCAATCCTTTGCTATAAATGTCTATTCACGTTAGCTCCATGTTAGACACACGTAGTATATACTAAAGGTCGGTCGCTTATGATCACCTATAAATGAGCATACCTGCTTAAACCAAATAGTATACACAACCATGATCTCTGAAAGCTTTTGGGACGCTCAACTTTAAAAACGTCACTTCTCGAAAAGAACATACACGTACCTTCTTTAAAAGGGTTAAACTGGTTTAGGTAAGAAATGTTTCCCTTTTATCAAGCTAGATATTAATGTGTCAGTTACCACAGACCCGAAGATCCTTAACAGTGTGCAGCAAAAAGTAGTCAAAGACAAATCCATCGGGGTCAAAAGAACATACAGAACAAACAGCCACCAAAAGACAAAACTGGTAACCATTTCTGATGAGCCTAAATACTAAGAGGGTGTTTGCGATTGCGTCTTGAAAGTGATTATCTAATTATTGCATTCGGAAAACGTAGACATTCAGGAAAAAATGGTTGGAAAATCATTAGAAAAAAGTGATTATCTGCATTTTCCATGAGAGTATGTACATGGTCACTGGTGCTATAAAAGAATCGCTCAATGGAAGCCTACCCTTATATGTACTCAATGCAAGACTTTTGGGCACTCAACTCTTGCTTGTTGAAATCACCCATGAAGACCCAAGGAGCACTTTCAACCACCAAACTATGCTTACAAAGATCTCTCCGTAACTCTTTCCACAAAGAGGTTCATAAGATGAGATACTAGGTAACATCACTCGAACAACAGATGGGTCCCAGCCAACAATGATGCCAATTACACCGGGGCAAGCAACAGAATTACTCAGAATTATACATCCATTACCAAGGACTTTAGAACAAATCTTATTCAGATTCTTCGTCTATACTTTTGTTTCAAGTAAACCACAAACACTGAGACCACCTTTATTGGGCAAATCGCTAACTTTGTTCTGATTGGGAGAATTATTAAGCCCCATTACACATTCCATGGAAAGGCCTTAAATATCATCTGAAACATTGTCAATAGCAGTTCCTTTATTCTCACTAACTGTGACATCAACATCATCATTTTCATGCCTCGTTACATCAGCCATACCATCGTCTTCTGTCTCTACATCTTCCTTGTCAACCAAACATAGAACTATTTTTGTAAAAATATATAATCTAGTTGGGTAAGGGACCATTTTTTAATAACTGCCTTTGAAGGATAAAATATGAGACTTCATTACATTTTCCACCTCCTTTCTTAACTGAGGCCACACAAACACTATTAAAGTCATCTTCAACTGAGTTAAGAAAAGCATCATCCTAATCCTCCATGTCTTGATCACCTAACGCCTGAACAGCGTTAGTAACAGGGATATCCTCCACCATAGCTCCTAAAGAAGAACTACCACAACCACAACCTCTTCCTAGCACCTTAGACAACACATTTTCATTATACTTTGAATTCAACAAAGGTTTTCGAACCAAACCACAGTCTTTCATATGAACAGAATCAGCTTTCTTTTGAGAAGAACTCTTAGGAATAAACGGGAAATTCTTTTTATTTTTCTGTAACATACTAAAACCTCCCATAATACCCTTCGGATTAGCTTGATTACCATTGATCCTACCTTGGAAATTAGGACCTTGTCTTCCAAAACTCTCCGGAATTGCCATCACTTTTTCTACTAAAGTTTTGATGACCCCGGTTTTGACTGAAATTACTCTTGTTCTGCATATGCATGTTCCTTTGGTTCTGAACCACATGTTTATTCTACTTACCCACCATAACAAAATCATCTTCAATACCATTAACATCAGCGCCTTTATAAGAAGCTATATTAGCAGCTAAAATACCATCTATAGCAGCCTTTGCAGTAATTTCCTCCTCAGTTCAAGGCCTTACTTACAAGCAAGAGTTGAGTGCCCAAAAGTCTTTCAGCGAGTACATAGGGGAGGCTTCCATTGATACATCTATTTTCCGACTCTACCAGGCCTATTACCAATATAGCAGGATAAGAGCTCCAAATTATTAGGGAGATCATCCAAAGCAGAAATTTCAGCTAAGACTCTTGCATAGTCAAATTTCTTTCAAACACCTCTCCTTAGTCAACTTGTCCATTAATGTTACACAATTCCACAGGAATGTTATATACGCACACCCAAATAGGTATAGTACTAGGCTCTACTTTTTCAAAACATAAGCCAGGTTTCCAAATATTAAGCACAAGTCCAAAATTTGCAAACCATACGGTTCAGTATCATAATAGTCTCACTAACACTATGATATTTGGGGTTGCTTATAATGATAAAGAGTTGTTGGCGGTTATCGACACCCTTGTTGCCAACTATGGCGGTAGGCCTGCACCGGGGGTGCATAGGGAGGAAAGGGAGCCAGAACGGTGGAAGAGCCAGGGGAAGCCAGGTCATTTGACGGAAATGGAAGGATTTGGACTATGAACCTATTGAAGAAGGCCCTATGTATGGAGTAAAGGGAAGTGCATGAATTCTTGGAAAAATAGCGAGCTATCACAGCGGCTAGCCAATTGCTTGTGCCGAGTGATTTACATCAGGCTAAAAGACTAGTATTATAAGAAACTATACTACTCTCAGAATCAGCTAAACACAAACATGAAGCGATTGATGAGATTCCTTGAAATAAAACACCGGTTATCAGCAGACTGAACCTTAAAAAGCAATGAGTAATGCTATACCTGGGCAGCAATTACAAAAATTAACGGCCCATGTTTAGTGGCTAAATATATATCTTGAGTTGGTCTTTTAACCAACACAGAGACAAATTTCAATGTTAAAGAGTTAAAACTACCAGACACTGTGAAGTTAAGAACAAAGAAAAAAATCACAACCAAACCTGACCTGGTCTAACATATATTTAGTTACCACAGTCGTTGTAGTTCAACTGTTCAAGTAAATAAATGCAGTAACAAGCAGAAGAGAACATGAGAACAGGTTCCATTCATGATATAGTACGCACTAAAGAAATTAAACAAAACCAGAAGTGGTTCGCACAGACAGGAAAAAACAACAACATTTGGCGGAGTCGTCATAGTTTGTAAAACGGCAACCAAATGTAAAGTAAAATACAAGACGGACACTCAAGTACATTCAGTATTGTTTCACATGATGATAAAAAAGGATAATAGAAGCAAGCAGTAGCTTTTTTTTTTCTTTTTTCTTTTTTAAGCAGCCAGTAGTGGATCGACGAGAGAAATGGGCTGGAGGGCCTGCAAATTATAAACATTCAACACGTTAGATTAAAAAAAAAACCTATGTTAAAGTTAAGACGTTGAGTGGTTATTAGGACGAGTCTGCAGGTATACTGAATTCAAGAAATGATTGATTGAAGAGTAAAGAGTATGCGTTTAAGGTCACTTAGGCTTTTAATAATAGGCGATGTGTATTAGAGACTGTTAAAGTGTTTATGATACTCATGTGAGCATTAAGGAAGTGGTGGAGTAAAAATTGGACTCCATATGACATCAAACTTATTCAGTTTATAACAAGAGTGAGTCATTCAAGTCTTGGAAAGCCGAATCACTTAGAATGAGAATCTTGGAGGCTGAGAATGTTTGTGAATGCCTAATACCAATGGACAAAACTTAGCGCCTAGGTTCTGGTTGAAGCAGAAACCATTATTAAGTAGATGCAGTAGTATATATCAATAACATAACTTGATAGTTGATGCAGTAGTATTATTAAGTAGATATTTTGTTAAAGAAAATGATTCGGTAATTAATGAGAGAATGAAGCAAGTTATGATGGAGAGCATATATAATACCAATAAGCATATTACATATTGAAAATACTAGAGTAAATAAATAGACAGAGAGTGTCGAGTGTTTATGATATTCATGTGAGCATTAAGGATGCGGTGGAGTGAAATAAGAAAGTGAAACATGTTATAGCCAATGGGAACGTAATGATACCTGAATCTCAATCCAAAGTTGGTTAAGTTGTTCATCGAGTGACTTAAGAATGTCGTCGGCATGTTGTCCAACATCATCGTAAGCCTGCAGGGATGGTGGAGTTGGATAATATGGGAGTAGTTGTTTCGGTTCTGGTGGTGGAGTTGATGGTGGCGATTCAAACTCGGACATCAAATACTATTAAAAATCATATAAATGAATTAGAACAATTAGGAGATTATTATTAAGTTGAGAGAAAGAGAGACTTACAAAAACTTCACCCTCCTTGGGAAGCGGTGGTGGTTCGATTTTGGTACAATGCCAGCGTTCACAAGGTCGCAGACGCATACGCCGCAACCTAATTTTGGTCGCCTCATCAGGCACCCCATCAGGAAGATCATAATCATAATCATCAAGAGAGAGTTCCTTTACAATTGTCAAAAAAAAATAATTCAAATTATTATTATCCTTTAAAAATAAAAAAAAATTAACAAATTCAATTCAATCTGTTATGTTTCATACGATTGAATTGAAAACTAACCTTATATAAAAATCTAATTTAACAAATTCAATTCAATCAATCTATTACCTCGTCGATTTTTGTAACTGCCGAACTCGTGTGCGAGTGTTCAGCCACCATTTTTGTTCGATTGATTCGCTTTTTTTGTTTCATTTTTTGAATTTTTTTTTATGTTCCTTCTTCTTTTTTTTTATAGCTGCTGCTGCTTGCCGCCCTAATTTACACCGACTATTACATACAATTGCTGCTGGGCCTAGCCTACATTAGAGATAATCGTAAATATGGTTTTAGTGAATTGCACTTTCTAAAATATGCAAAAGGGGATTGATATTTACACGGAAGGAATTTATTTGCACACGGAAATTTGATGTCTAATGACATTTACGCCCTTACTACTTTTACCATTTTTAGTCTCCTTTTTTCCACCCCACTGTGTTGACCTCGTTTTTCTATGGTTACCACCAATATGACTCATATCATTTGCTGAAATTCGTCCATAATTCCACTACCTCACCATGACTCCATAACTACTTCATGCACATCACACGGTGATTTCTGAAGATGCATGAGACTCAACACATCACCCTAAAAACATGTCTTATATAAGTGTTGATTCGTTAGACATTATCAGTATTTATGTTCGATTTTATTTATCTTGATGCATAAGTTTTTGATTTAATTTATAGAAGACATTTACTATTCAAAAAGTTGCAATCATCTCTGCTTAAAGCGTTGTATTATGCGCATTGCCTTGTTGGCAGTGATCTCCTACATAGATACACAAGTTAATAGATCTTTGTTCAAGTTTGTCAGGTTTTATCTGCTTAAGAAGAGTCTCACAAGCCGGGCTTTGCCCATGACATACCTCTTATGGTTTCTTTTCAACCATTTTTATAATGCGAGCAGCCTTCCAACATCTTGCACTTAAAACCCTTCAAACATCTCTTTCTTTTTTTCTCTCTCTCTCTAGAATATATAACCCGATCATACAACCCTCAATGTTAGTATGGTCTTGATTTCCAAGCTTCCACGATACGGTGATCTATGTGTTTTTCTTGGCTTGCAAAATCAAAACTTGTACTTTTTAAGGTTACGTAGGTTCAAACTTCACCTAGATTCTTGGTTTTAATGTTTTGATGTTAAAGTAAGGATTTTTAAGGTGTACTTAGGTTCATAGAGGTTAAAAGTACAAGCCTCATCAAGATTAGACGTAAGAAAGTAAAGATTTTTGGTTTTTTTATGTGTTTTAGTCGTACGTTTATTGTTCTTGATGGCGGAATAGCAATTTAGGGTCCAAACCAGCGGAAAAGTGGCGGTTTTTTTTTTGGGAATAGTAGTGTTTTTTTTTCTTTTCGGAATAGTGGCAAGTTGACACCAATTCAGCAGAATAGTGAGCGATTTCGGCCGAATATGGGTTTTAGCTAGCCATAATAAACCTTTTTTAACGCTTGAGACTTTATTAGTAATCGAAAGTAAAAGGCAGACTATTTTACCATATTTGCATTGGGTTTTACTCTTCGTTGTAGGTTTAATTCGCAAGTGTTGTAGGTTCAATGATCAATGCAGTTTTTAGAAATTAAAGTGAATACTAAAAAACAAGAGATTCAGTTAGGTTCTACCGTTCTAATGAGTGTAATTAATTTGTGTTTGACATATGAGTTTATTTAAAGACCCGCATGTGAGATTATGAGCTATTTTAAAAGGAGAAGAAACACATGCTAAAGAGACAAGAGAGTTCCAAACAAATGTCACTCATCGCTGTATAATTACTCCATTGTCTTAGTTATCAATAACTATAATGTTAGTTCACTCACCTATGTGGGACAAAAAAAAAATACATATATATATCTTTGCGACTAATGAACCAACTCTCTCGTAGAGGCTTGGGAGGGTTGTGTATCGACTGTGGCCCTTTCAAATTATGAAATTTAGCTTCTATTTACATTAAAAGTAGTTGATACAGGTTATGAGACACCCATAGCTATTGAATTTATCATAACTTTTAAACGTATCCATTAATCATGAAAATTGACCAGCTTGTTAATTTCTTTATCCTCGTCGCACCATCAGACTTGAGACAAAGGTTGAGGTTGATTCTGAGGCCTTTTAAGCTGAATATAAGTTCATGAGGTCTAAATATTAAACTGGTTGTGGATCATTCAAATCACCACCAAATGCATCGATATGTTCCCCAAATCAATAGTTTCTTGATGATACGACTTGCAAACTAGATAAAGCATTGTTTGCACAACAATCATAACCAAGGAACCGGCCATGAATAGAAAACAACAAACGATTTGAATTACCCAAAGCCACGCCAACGCTAAGTCCCCATCATTGCTCATACCGAACGCCATATACACAAACACTACACCGTTCATGAACGAATAGAACATAACTGATACCATTAATGCAATTTTCTTCTTCCCATTCATTAAGTCCATTGCTCTCATCGCGGCTTTTAGCCCATATGACTCTTCTAGAACGGACACAACGCTTGCAAGCTCCAAAACAATCAAAATGTACAAAGACCAATACATGTATATGATGACAATAACTATTATAGTGTAAACATACACGAGGCCAATGGCAACGCATAAGTAGACCACGACGGAAACAATTAAGGTGTACGTGAATAATGCTAGGAACATAGCGAGTAAAGTGATTGTGAGTCGTTTCCAAACCTTTGGAACAACTTTCATTGCTTTTGAGAAAGTGATTTCCCGGCCAGTGTAAAGAGAAGCAATTGTGTAAGCTATGACGGACGTTGAGAGGATAGAAAAAAAGGTAATGGTAGCGACTGTGACCATTTTGAAGAGGGCATACTTGAGCCAGATCATGTGGTTGGCTTCTAGTTCGTAATCATCATATGTATAAAAGTTAAGGGTTCCAATGATTAGTAAGTTGAGGCGTCGTTCTATACCACTAAAGAATCCATAAGAGATATCCATGTGAAGTTTGAATATAATCCCAAGCGGGACAATGAAAATGAATGTTACCGTGGCGAAGAGTTTCTTAGAGGTGAATATTGTCTTGAATTATTGAGTAAAAATGCCTATTGGTCCCAAGAATCTCATTTGTTCTTGAGTTTGATCCATTTTGATTTGATTGTTTCGAATTTGCAAGATTAGAGGTTAAGTAAAGTGTGAAGAGAATGCTATATATAGTTGAACTAAATGGAACTGAAGACCTGTAGGAAGAAAAAAACAGATTATTTTGTTCATCATCTCCAAAATGGTGAGTGTCCTTTTTTACTTTTGGTTAGTTTGCATTTTTAACTATCTATCTTCTTATAGTATAATGGAATCAATTCATTTTAGTGGTAATTAACTTTGCTAAAAAATAAAAAGGGTATGTAGAAAAATAGTGGTCATGATTATGATAAAAGACGTGTAAAGTTTTACATCCAGTCTAGATGAAGTTACGTAGAAAATATGCTATACATTACCTAAAATTATATCTATAATCACACATAAATTTTCGTTTAATAACATTTTCACAAGCATTAGGTTGCCTTAACCATGTGGTGCAAAGTACTTTCTAAAAAGGTGAATATATATTTTGTTATTGGGTTTGAATTTAGTTAGACTTTCACATTGGCCGTTAAATATTTCAAGACGAGGGCAGGATATCCAATCATTTTCATGTCCGGTATGTTCTAACAGTGTGAATCGGATGATCATATCTTCTATACATGTGATGTACGTTTTAGTACAAATATGGCGCTTGGTTCATATTTGGTGCGATACTTCTATTCCCTATTTTGTCCTATTTTGATTGGAAGTCTTGGTTCGAGAATCTCCACTTACCAAGTGATTGGGAAAATTATTTACAAATTGCTGCGGCAATAATATGGTGGACCATTTGAAATTATAGGAATGTTGTCATATTTAACTCTCAACGCATGAGGAAATGTGATTTATTTGACACTATTCGTCTTTGTACTCTTACTTAGATAAATGGTAGTCCTAAATGTTTAAGTTAGTCCAATTGGCTTAAAAAAACCATTGTAATTTCCTATAGCTCATTGCTAGGTTTCTATTGCTATTTAATTGCCGTTAAAAAAAAACTAAGGTTGCCTCAACGGTATATTAACATTAACTAATGACTTCATACATATATAAATTAAACGGGACAGCCCATTAAGAAAAAGGAAAAGGTAGTTGTGGATACATGTGATACTTTGTCTTCTACTGATTTAAATTTATTCGTAGGTGTTCCCTCCAAATTGGACAGCCCATTAAGAACATATTGGGTTGACAAAACATGTCCATCTCCTACAAAAGGTCTTCATTTCAGTTTGTAAAAGTCACCAAGCCGAAGAAAAAAGTGAAGTTCTTTGAACTAGTGCAAACCAGTTATTGCAAAAATTCAAAAACTACTAAATTTGTATTTGATGCTTTGAAGATTGAGGAATTAAAAGATATTTCTTCGAAGTTGAGGTCATCCAAAGCTCTCGAAGTACTTCGTCATTTGGCGTTGTAACTTGTGGTATTATAGGAGTGGTTCCTTTATTGATGTTGTAGACGTATTTGGGTTTGTTAGGCATTTGTTTGGGTCTAGGTCGATCTTTGGTTATTTCTTAAGTTTTTGTATCGTGTAATTGTGGCGTTCACCGGGTGATGTTTCTCTTTGTTTGGGTGTTTTTTTATCTAGCTTCTTGCTAGTTTTTAAATATATTATGCCATTTAAAAAATAAATTAAACGGGATACTGCAGTTTACTAGTTTATTTCTTAGAATATATAACTTAGGTGGTGTTGCATGGAAAGACTAAGTCTTAAAAACTTCAGTAGTTCTCCTTTTAAACAATATGCATTAAGGGGAAATTGATCCCTTCATGAAGCTACTTTGATGCATTAACAACCAATAATGACATTTTTCCCTCTTAAATTATGACCAGCTGTATATATTTGTTTTATTGGAGATTTAAATATCAAAATATCAATAATTGAATTACGAAAAACAGATACCATGCATGTAATTTGCTGTGTTCTTCATAGGAGGATTAGGATGTTATAACTTATATATTAGGTTCTGCATACGCACACGGCACAACCAACATTCCTAGTTAGCTGGTTTAGTAATTTTCACTCACTTGCGTACACATATAAAAATGGTGATAATTCATTTCATCAACTCCTTGATGATTATCAAGTATGAAAAGAAACTAAGTTAACCAAGCAAAGTACATCAAGATTTTTGAATGAATATGAAACTTTTACAAATTAGATTGATGAGATGTTAATTAGTACGAAGGGAATGTTAGTAGTAACCCGAGATTAGCATAGAAAGATCTTGGAAATATTCAGCATTTCAATATGCTGAATATTTGTTCTTTATGGAAACGACGACAAGAACCCAAGAAAAATGTTAAACAAGAAAGTTGCTGTAGAAAATGTATGACAAGTAACACTACCACATAAAAGTCTAAATAGAACGGTCAAAATGCCTTATAAAAAGCGGTAATGAACTGATCTAACAAAGGGTGAACTTTTTAAGGCGAGTTACATATAGATCGGTTTGTAACCGTTCTTTTTAAAGTCATAAATAGATCGGTTGTTTCCCAAAAAATATCTATTCAAGGGGTATTTTTAATGTATTTATTAGAAAAGACACATCGGTTTTCAAACCGCTCTTACCAAAAATTATATTGATAAAATTTAAAAAAAAATAAAAATCCATTTTTATATTCTACAAATGTGCAGGTTTCCATAATTTAATTCATTACCAATTTAATATACAAATGTACATGTTTTCCATAGATACGAAATAATATTCTAGTACAAACAACTAGGATAAAGATTAGCATTCGAGTTATAAGCTAAAGTAACATAAACTAGAAAACGACAATGGCAACACAAATTCTAAACCCTCAAAATATGAGCTTCACAAGTTCAGTTACTTAGAGAGTTTCCTTCGTCTGATCTATCAATTCCGAACTGCATGCGTCTATTACTCAAATGAGCTTTTTAGGTGAACTTCCTTATAAGCAACATCAACTATCTGTAAATTACCATAGTATCAGTTAAAGAATGTTATCCAAATTAATCATTACATTTACTCAGTTGGTACCATACATACATGTTCATCACCAAATCTTACAATAAAACATAATTTCACACGTACAAGTAACTCTTACTGGTTAATAGTGGACTATATTCAAATAAACCATTTTCCAAATTACTGTATCTATACTATTGTTACTCTTATTATTACTGCCATCTCACCTTCCCTCCAACCCCCTATAAATTACTTTACAAATCCGCGAATGTAGCAGCCACATGGACAGTATACTAATGCTAGTCATTATACACCTGACACACCACAAGGTGGCAATTTCCCCAGACCGAATCATATTTTTTATGGCAGGGGTTGAAACACTGATAGTTCTCGGCCTGGTGGTTACCATGGTGCAGGAAACATTGGCTACTCTAGGCCTCAACCCTACTTCACCAGTGGTCCAGGACAAGGTGGCGGCTACCCTAGTCCGGGTCCTGGTTCTAGTCCTAGTCCCTGCTACAACCCATATCTTGGATCTGGGTGAGGCTACCCTAGTCATAGACCCAACTTCAAGAACGACACCAACTATGTCTGCTCCAATCAAGGAGGGTGTCTAGCAGTGTGACCGCTAATCATATATTAATCTTATCTGACTACGTGGAACATTATACGCAAAGACCTAAAGACACCTAGACCTTCTTGATAAGCATTTAGCAATATCCCTAAAAACCTTCAATACTATTTAAGTCATGAATCGTAAGAAAGACTTTGTCTAAATTAGAAGCAACTATAACATAAACAAATCATTGTACAATTATTAACTACAACGTGCAATTCGCCTTAGTGCTACTACGTGCAATTCACCTTAGTGGTACTAAATGCAATTTTCCTTAGAAACAAATATGTGAGCAACTATCTAGAGATGACTTAACTATTAACCACTACGTGCAGTTTGCCTTGGTGCAAGAGAATACCTCATCAGTCTGTTCGTGCCATAATGAAAACCACGTATTGACGACAACGTCGATCTCCTTTATACTTAATGACTTGTTATCACCCCAAGGGAAACGGAGGTATATGCAACATGATAAAAATAAAAAAATGTTGCATTAAAAATAAGAAATAGGTAAAAAAGAAAAAAAAAATTAAAGATATCTTAACAATTACTTACTCTATTTGGAAAATCGTCATGCTCATATTTTACCACAAAATCAGGAACCCACTTCATGACGTAGAATCCACATTCCCAACGGTCCTCTTGCTGATTCACAACATGAAGCTCCCAAATCAAGGACCCAACAACTCTAAAAAGGAGAAAATAAGCAAAAAAAAATTGTGTTAATTGTTACTAAAACATAAGTTAACTTGAAATTAATTAAAAACTAATTACCCTTCCACTAGATTAACTAGATAATAATCTTTCTTGGTTTTCTTTCCAGTACCATTATAAGAATCCAGAATAACCCCCCTTCCATGATTCGGGCAAATTATAAGAAGAGCATGATGACGAATGTATACATGTGCAAACAACTTATCATAAAGCAGAAACAAGTAACTTAAAAACAATTTATTAGATAAATATGTTCTTACCTTGTTCAGGTATGGTGCCACATAAAAATCATAACCCCTTAGTGCTTATGTCAAGTAATGTATGACATTAATGTCCGTGCACATACCGGTATCTGCTATGATCACTTCCGAGTTTAAGAAACCTGTCGTGTTATTTTTATTTGGCGTGGCTTCTTGAGAAGATAGAGTGGCCTGATCAAACCACAATAAGAACTAAACTTATGTCATGTTTTTACTTTGGCACTCAAACTAATTAGAGATCATATAAACATAATATGTAGATATCATATTTAGTTTAATCATACCTTAAGAAAAGAGTGATAATGTTGTTTCCTATTTGTTCTCCACCCTCCTAAAAGTTCAATTATGTACCTTTTAAACCAAAACAATATAAACACTTAAATTTGAGCCTTTTATGACAATTTATTGAGTTTTTTTTAGCATTAATGATGGTTTTTATGGTATATGTTATGTTTTTTGGAAAACAATCGTCCTTAACTGTCTTTCAATGGGGAGCCGTTAGGGCTGATGTTAGTTAGAACGATTATTTACAAACAACCGATCTATTTAAAAGTAAATGGAATCCAGCTGGCGTGTGTGGGAGTTTGTGACAGCTTAAATAGAGCGCTTTTCATATAAAAGCCGATCTATTTATTTTTTCAAAACAAATAGAACGGTTTTTATATGAATAACCGTTCTTTTTATGAGTAAACGGCAACTGTTTAATGTGGGAGTTTGTGACAACTTAGATAGAGCGCTTTTTACATAAAAGTCTCTCTATTTATTTTCCAAAATAAATAGAGCGGTTTTTATATGAATAACCGTTCTTTTATTAGCTTTCTCCTTGTATAGTTCACTTTTTTGGAAAACCACACTATATGGAGTGATCTATGTATGACTTTGTGTAGTAGTGTAACATTGATTTAATCTAATTTCTTTCACAAATGAATTTGATTGACGAGTAATTATCAATTGTTACTTTCAAGAATATCATTGCATTTTCTAAAAAATGATTAATAAATGAAAACAACTCGAATTTTAATAAGGCTATCCACAACAAGGCGATCTACATTTTTCCTGTCACATCAGTTTTCTTTTTTCAGCAGTACAAGCGATTTGTTTCCACAACAAGGCGACCAAGTTTATTTTTTTAGTTTAATAATTCAAATAAAAAATTACATAATAATTCAAATAAAATAAAAACACTACAGTAATAATTAAAACCTAATACTAGTAATTTAAATTGTAGGCTGCCTTGATTTCGGTTTTCATCTCCTACAAAACATGTTGTTGTGTCGGGGGCAAATTGGGGTTGATTTCAGTGTTGTAGAACATTATGTCTTTCTTTTTTTCCATCAAGTTCAATTACTCAATGTTGTAATTCGAGTTTTTCTCTTTTCAAGGCTGCTGATTCCCGTTGAGTTGCATCCTACAAATCCATCTCCCATTGCTTCAAAGTAAAGAAGGAGTCTTATTGCTAATTCTTTTTCACACAATTGAAGTCTTCCATTTTCCGTCGTTTGTTGGTTACAACACCAACACATGAAAACTTCCCGTTGACAATGTAGACGACTTCTTCTGAGCTCGATCATAACTAATTGGTTGGTATTCTTGAGTCTCTTCCTCGTCCTATTTTGATTCATCGTTCAACTTCACGTAACCACGTTGCCCAGAAGCGGAGGTGGTTTCAACAGTCTTTGGTTTTTTGTTACCTTTTTTATAAACCTTGACATCTCAACTTGTTGGCAACTTGGGTGATCTTTCAACATGTTCCACGCCTCATATAACGTAAAAGGATGTTTGTAAATCACTTTGTATTTTGTAAAACCTTTTTGGTATGCGGTGAGATCATTGGAACCACTTTCATTATTAAGCTCATTGTTATTCATGATAGCACAAAAAGCACCAATTCTTTGACGTACCCTGTTTTTCCATTTGCTCAAAACCGCATTGTACCCTCTAGTTGATCCTTCTTGGCTTCACATTACTTAAGGACATCTCCCCAAAACCCCTTGTTTTTTTATTATTTCCTTGTTTGCTATTATCAGACACATGACGCTAACCTTTGCACAAGGCGACCTCTTATTCTGTTGTCCATTCTTTTGGCGGATCATTGAGATCAAACTACTTGGCTTTTGAAGCACGTTTAAGAGGGATTCTTAAGTTTCACAGGTGACATCTCTTCGATCGGAGATGCGTCACCGTCAAGGTTAACCACACCTAGGGTTGGCAAAAAAAAAACCGAACCCGACGTGAAAAACCCGAAACCCGGAATAAGTAGGCGGGTGGGTTATCTTTATCGGGTTATGGGGGCAGCTTTGGGGCTTAAACGAGGATTTTTAATTGGGTTTAGGGCAAAAGCGGGGAATAAGGTCCCCGACCCGCCCTGCTTGATTAATATATATACATATACAAATATAAGTATATTTATATATTATTTTCTTACTATTTACGTCAATATAAATATTTCTTTAGTATTTTATGTTTTTAGTATTTCAAATTGTTATATTAGAAACTTGTTTAATGTATTGTAAGTTCTTTGTCGTGTAACATATTATTATTTATGTATAATGGTATCGCTTAAAACCTTATATGTCTTGCTTGTAATTCATTATTATATTATAGTAAGTTATTAATACTTTAGGCTTATTCCTAGCAGTCTAAAAATAATAATAAATGCAAAATAGTGCAGCTTTGATAGAAAATTTCACCCAAAGAGGACACTCGATAAGATACTCGATTAGTACGGGGCGGGTTTGGGGGAGCATTGCGCCCTAACGGGGCACCTGAGTAAATCCTCGACGAGGATCGGGGCGGGTTTGGGGAGAACTTTACTAATCGGGTTTGGGGATGTAAATGGTTGCTCCGCCTCAAACCCGCCCCGTTTCCATCCCTAACCGCACCGTGACAGGACCTGTGACCCGAAACTTGGCCATAGAATGATATTGACTCGGACCATCACCTGAACCTTGACCAACAAAGAACTCTTCATTATGCATCACTTGATCAAAATTAACATCAATACTAAAATGATTAACCGAAGAATACGAAGAATTAACATGTGAAGAAGTGGACGAATCTATAGTAGGGCGATACAAACCCGTTGGAGATTCAAAGAAAACTTGTTAGTTGTCATTATACGAAGGAGAGAACGAACGGTTTTGATAGTACATGTTTAGATTTTGTGGTTGTGGTAAATGATATTCAATCCGGCGGGTCTAAAAACATGTTTGGTGACACACGTGATAATCGAAAAGTCAAATCTGGCGTCAAATGGGAAACACTTTCTTGAGGAACTCAGGATTTCGGGGTTTTATTTTGAGGGTTTTCCTTGCTAGACATGTTAGATGGTTAATTTTTTGGTTTAGAAATTTGAATGTGTGAGAAAATTGGTAAAATATGTTTAGTAATTATAAGGTATAGGGTTTAAATTTTAAACTTAAAAAATGTAATTATTACAAAACATGTAACGGTAAAAAATTTTGAAGGGAGAATTTTTTTTTTGAATAGGTCCTACTGAGATTGATTCGCAGCCGACGACTGAGTGTTCCCGCAACGAGGTCGACCGACTTTGACATTGGTCGAGTCGACCAATACTGTTGCACGGAGCCTAAGCAATGACAAACACCATTTAAACCCATACATACGACACTGACACTAATAACCACATAAGCTAATAAGCTGAAAAACATGTAATAGTATTGGGCTAAAATATTCCTCAACTATGAGATTATGATTCAAACCAACCCACCTATCTATAAGGTTCATGGGTCGTTATAAATACTAGGCTTACATCTAACTTCTTGTAATATGCTCATTAATGGTTTTAATTTGAATATTTATCGGTAAGACCTGTTTACAAGCAAATACTAAAGTCAATGGATAAATGCTAAACATAAGATTACCATGGAAAATACTCACGTGATTTTAATATAAAACCTCACTCTATCGTTTTTTTTAATATTTCAATTTGTTTTTGGTTTGGGAAAAAAAATGTTAAAGAAAAAAATGATTGCGGTTACCAGAAGTGTAAGTAGATTTAAGTAAGGATTATGTTTTTGCGTTTGTTAAATTGCAAGTTAGTTCACCCATTATAAAGTGTTTAGGAAGAGTGATTATCCTATTGTTGCGTTTGAAAACATAAATAATCAGAAAATAGTAGTTTAAAATTCGTTATGAAAAACATTATGTATATCCTCCGAGAGAGAATATAAAATCTGAATTAAGGAGAAGACCTACTTTTTATCAATGCAGGTTCGCAAACACAACCCCGAAGACAAACACACCTAATTTAAATTACACCCATGTTTTCCCCTTAACTTATACAAGAATTGCCACTTGTTTGAACTATCAATGCCTCTTGCCTTCCATCGTTAAATCATCTACGAAAATACTCCTTTTCAGGTTTAAATTGTATAAGAATATAAAAAGTGTGAGAAAATTTTTGTTAAAAGACGTCTTTTTACGAAATATTGATGTGATTTGATTTAGTGATAATTGTTAATTATAAATTTGTCATGTTATGATAAAGAGATCGCTAATGTGCTTTTACTTTAGTTGTTTTATTATATACTTAATTCAGTTGCATAGCTTTAATTTGAATCAAGTTGCTTCTAGCTTTCTACTTCACTTATTGCCTTATTACCACATTGTTAATCAGGGAATCAATCGAGTTCTAGCGCTAGCAATGGTACTAGGGATAGTGTACCCGTAGTAATAAGTGTGTAAACACTTATCCTTTTGCCACTAAAATCAAGGAAAAACAAGACCTAATCATGTGTTTAATATCGTAAAAGTCGGAATTACGCGTGATTTTGTGTTTTTGTGGGAAATAGGTACAAAAGATCAAAAGAAAAGAAAACACGGGATTTCACGATAAAATGTTGAAGAAAAGTCCAAGAAAGAGACAAAGACAAAGTCGAAGAACCAAAAGTGTACCAAAGATCACGAAAACTGGCAAAATCAATACGGGTTTGAAGAAATGATCAAGGAACCCGAAATCGAGTTTGTTTTTAGCGGATTTAATCTTTATGAAGATATTTGAGCTTTGTGAATCCCACATTTGGGTTAATAGGCTAAAAAGCCCATTTAAGGAAGCAAGTATCATGAATGTTGGTTAAAAAAGCCCAAGACGGATGGATATTATCTCTTTGGGCCACAAGCCCAATGATTAAACAAATTTGCTAAGGGACGGATTGAGTTGGGCTTTGTATACCCGATTGGTCAAATGAAGAAAGAAATAAATGTTTGTTTATTTACCCAGTCAACACCTCACATTTACCACCCACCCCACACACTTTATTTTTCGTTACTCTCTATGTATCACCACTTTTACCCTCACCCTCTCTCTCACCAAAGCAAACGCAGTCACCCATTTTTACACAAACCCTAGATATCTCAAAAATTGGGGATTTCTTAATTTAGGCGCGTGTAAACACACGCACCTTAATTAATTGCCAATAAAATCAGGACTAAGAAGATGGTGCAACCAGTGTGACGTGGCGATGCTTCTTGGTAATGATTGGCTGTGACAGCCAATATTCCACAATCCACCAATCATGAGAACCCAAGTCAACTCTAAACAAACACAACTAACACAAAAAACGCCAGCGTGGCAATCCGTGTGACCCCTGAATGATTTCCAGCCGTAGATGATGAAAGAGAATGAAGAAAGAAGAAAAGAGCGACTGAGATCGCTCTCCTTGCTCACCAAGTTTCATCAAGAAGGTTTTAGGGTTTGCCTATAAAAACCCTCATTATGTAATTCATTCGTGTGCCAATTTTTATTTTAATTTTATTTTATGCAAAATTAGTTTTTAGGTTAAATTGTAATTTCTATTTTCAAAGTATTGTAATCATCTTTATATTTAATGAAAGTTTGTTTTTAATCAATTCGTGTCTATTCTGATTATTGCAATTTACTTTAAATTGTTTTAGTTACAATAATTAAAAGTTTATTTAAGCAAAATAAATTAAATAAAAGTGGATTTATTAATTTCCCCCACTGGGAAGTTTAAATGAAATCTGGTTCAAAGTTGATGTTTCTGGATTGAATGATGGTGATGATTAGTTGATAAGGTGGTGCCGATTCGATCTAGTGTTTTAGACGGCTCAGCGCCTCGTCTACTTCCCAACGGTTTCGTCACCAGGTTCTTTCTCTCTTTTTATTTTTATGTTAATTTTTAGATTAATTTTTATGTTTGTTTAAGTTTCTGTTTTAATTGAGTAGTAGATTGTTGTGTTAAGAATAGTTTTACTTTGAATCTGCTAGTGTTTGCTTTGTCTGAGTTTCTATCTGAGTGAAGTTTGATTGGATTTGAGTATTAGTGCTCATATAGGTTTGAGACTTGTTTTTTTTATCTGCTAGTTTTTTTGGTTTCTGATTGCTCTGTTTAGATTTGCTTTAGTTCGAGTTTGTAATCTAATTTTGGTTTTAAGTCGGCTAGTTTGGCTAGGATTGTTCTGCTTGTTTTGCTGAGTAGTTTACTTGTTCTGATTTTGAGATAGTTGTATTATTGATTGATTTACTTTACTGATTAGTTTCTATAACTGCTTATTTGATTTTTAGTTAAATTTAGACTTGCTTATTTTTAGTTTAAAGTTTATATCTGCTATTTTCTGTTTTAGTATTACGTGCTTATTTGATTTTGTTGATTACTGATATTCGATGCTTAAAGCCTCAGATCCATTTGGTCTGAGTGTCCAAAATATCCAAAAAAAGAAAAAAAAAAAAAAAATAAGTCTCCAAAGGGACTCGAACCCTAGACCTTCTGTCCATCAGCCCAGCAAGTTAACCATCTCATCTAGTGCTTATTTTTGGTTTATCTTTAGTCTTTTTAATTAATATAGGATTATTATTAGCTGTCAGTTTATTTAGATTATTTTAATTATAAGTTTTGTTTAGTTAAATTTTAATCAAAAGTTTTTTACATGTTTTCTTTTATAAAGTTTAAAAAAATAAAAAATAAAAAAATAAAAATATTTTAATTACTTTTATAAATTTAAATTGTTTTTAAAATTAGTTTTTTTAAGACTAGTTTTAATTAATTTAGTTCTATATAAAATAAGTTTTAAATAGATTTCATTTAAATAAAAAGTTTTAGTTAAAAATTGATTAGAGTAAATTAAATTTATGTTTTATTTAAATCTAAAATAGTTTTCAAATTTTGTTTAAATAGTTTTTAACATAGTCTATATTAGTATAAATTTTAAATAGTTAAGTATTAGTTGATTAAACTAGACTTAAATTTAAAATAGTTTTAAAATAGTTTAATTAATTTTAATTAAGTATTTTTAATTAAATATTTCCATTTTAATTAGATTAAATAGTTTTTTATTAAATAGTTTTTAATAGTTCTTAGTTTTAAAATACCAAACAAAGTACGTTTTACCAAGAACAATTAATCCACGTTTAAGTCCGATATCAATTCGAGTGAGTCGAGGAGAAAACGGTAATTGCACAAAAAATCACTACATTAAATTGGCGCCGTTGCCGCTTCGCTCGTTACGATTGACGATTTCGTGAGACGATTTGGATTTTGGAATCCGTTTAATTTTGAACGTTATTTTTCTTGTTAAAAAATAAAAAACACAAAAAAATCCAAAACTTAAAAATACAAAAAAAATAAAAAATCACAAAAGCATACTCTTTCCTAAGATTTGCAACAAAAAAAAATTAAAAAAAATCCAAAAGTAATACTTTTCCTAAAGTATTACACCAAAAATATTACGTATTATTGTTATTTTTCTTATTTCGATTTCTTTTGCTTTTTATTGTGAATATATATTTTTTAGAAAATACAAAAAGATTTTTCTTTTACTATATTATATTACGTAGCACAATTAATTTACCTATTTACAAATAAGACCTTAGTTGGGATTTCATCACCTAACTATTGTATTCGAATCCCAAACGAGAAAAAATGGCAAAATAGATAAATACTAGTAAGAAGCTTGAACTCGATATATACAAACTATAAGGTGGGTATAAGGCGACGCGCTATAAAAGGCCGTCTAAGAAAAAAGGTTTTTAAGTGCTTTGTGCCACCTCGTTTCCCCGCTTGCTTGTGCGTATATTGAGAGGGACGACGATTATTGGTTTGCCAACTCAAGTAGTATTAAGTATATATTTTTTGTAGCTTTTTAATATTGCACCTCGAGAGGGATAATCCCTTTCCTCTCAAAGTCGGCCGAGGTCTCCTAATTCATTCCTTGATTTTAATTGTATGCGCACTCGTGCGCGTACATACATACCGATTGGTGTACCAAATACTTATAATTCTTCCAAAAAGAAGAAGAAGAAAAACAAAAAGACCGTTAATCAAGCCGATCCCGAGAGTCGAGCTTTGAACAACACGATGGCAACGGATAATCGACCAATGATTGAGATTCTAAAATCTCACGTTGAAGGAAATGATGACGCGGTTGTGGTGCCGGATATTGGAGCGAATAATTTTGAACTTAAAATGGGATTTATTCAAATGGTTTTCGCTACACCATTTTTAGGCCGTACTAATGATGACCCACACGCTCATATCAAACGTTTCATACAATTGGCAAACACCGTCAAATACAATGGGGTGCCACAAGAGGCCATTCGTTTACAACTTTTCCTTTTTCCCTCGAGGGACAAGCCCGGATTTGGCTTGATAAGGAACCACCCCAAAGTATTACCACATGGATTGATTTAGAGACCAAGTTCATTAACTACGTTTTCCCACCATCACGGACCACCTCTTTAAGGAATGACATTATTACCTTTGAACAACAATATGGGGAAACGTTTAGTGAGTCTTGGGATCGTTTTAAGGAGCTTTTAAGAAAATGTCCACAACATGGTTTCACTAAAGTGCATCAAATCAATACGTTTTACAATGGTTTAACTCTTAATGACCAAAAAGACTCACTTAATAGTGCCGCAGGGGGCAATGTTCTTGTGAAATCCATGAACGAGGCTTGGGCTATAATTGAAAATAAGGCAAAAGTACAAATCAAGAGTGTTAGGGCTACTATGGCAAGTGATAGTTCTAGTGAGAGCGACAAGAGAATTGATAAGCTTACTTCGCTTGTTGAATCAATTGCTCTACAAACCACTAACAATACCAAAGCCATCAATGTGCAAGTGAATGCCTTGAAAGAAACTTGTGAAACGTGTGAGACTTGTGGTGGACCACATTCGTAATATAATTGTGACAAGCTTTACAATCAACAACAAGAAGTTTATGCTTATAACAACAATGAAAATGAGCGGGTTCATTTCAAACCAAATGTTGATGTTAACCATTTGTCTTATAAGTCTAATAACTATTTGGCTCCCCCGGGTTTTGTAGGTCCACAAAGACCACCCCCACCCGCCCAAAATAGTAACCAAGGTCCTCAACAGGGTAATTTTCAAGGAAATTCTAATACACGGGGTTTTAATCAAAATCAAGGGAATTTTCAAGGGCAAAACCAAGGGTTTAATAATTAAAATCAAGGATTTAATAACCAAGGTTTTCAAAATCAAGGATTTAATCAAGGTTATAATCAATATCAAAACCAAGGTTTTCCCAATCAAAGTTCTCCTAATCAAGGGTATAATCAAATGAACATACATAATCCTCAAATGGACTTGGTTCTACAAAAATTAACCGAACATGAGCGAATTATGAGAGAGATGCAAGAATCGACCGATAAGAAATTTTTGCAAATGATTCAAACCCTTCGTCCCCAAGGTGCCCTCCCTTCGAACACCGTGACCAATCCTAGGGCTAACGTTAATGCCATCACTACTAGGAGCGGTAAGACCACCGTTGAACCTTCTTATTCCCCACCTAACCAAGGACCCGAAATTCCTTCTTCTTCTACCCACCCTCCTTCACCTTCTACTTGTGACATACCACCCGTTATGCCTTCGTCTACACCTTATGTTCCACCGATACCTAAATCTTATACCACACCTTCGGTTCCCAAACCGGTTCCTTCACCTTCCATTTCTACCCCTCCTCTACCAAAGGATGTGAGTGAGCAATCCACTCCAAAGCATTAATCTCAACCCAATATACCTTATCCCTCAAGGTTGAGGAAAGAGAAATTGAAGAATAAGGATGATATTCAAGTTTCGAACTTCCTAAAAATGTTCAAACAATTAAATTTTAATATCACCTTTGCCGAGGCTCTCGCTCACATGCCTAAGTATGCTAAGATGTTTAAGGACCTTTTAAGTGATAAGGAAAAATTGCTCGATATTGCCAATACCCAATTGAATGAGAATTGTTCCGCGGTTCTTTTGAGAAAATTACCGGTTAAATTAGTAGATCCCGGTCGATTCCTTATTCCTTGCAATTTTCCGGGTGTTGAGAATTGTATGGCCTTGGCGGATCTCGTAGCGAGTATCAATCTTATGCCATTGTCCGTGTGGAAACAATTATCTTTACCCGAGCTAGTCCCCACTCGTATGACCTTGGAATTAGCTAACCGTATTGTTGCTTATCCGGTGGGGATAGCCGAGGATGTTTTTGTAGGGGTAGACAAATTCACTTTTCCCGCCGATTTCGTTGTAGTCGACTATGAGATGGATCCCCATGTTCCCTTAATTGTGGGACGACCCTTATCGAGAACCGGGCGTACATTGATTGATGTAGCCGCGGGTGAACTTATCATGAGGGTCGAGGATGATAAAATCGTCTTTAACATGGGCAAACTTTCCAAACTTCCCGATGAGCCCGAATCCGTGAATTACATCGATGTGCTCGATGAAGCATGTGAAGAACATTTTCACGAGGCTTGTAAGAGCGGGATTTCTCATTTACCTCATGTTGAGACCGTAGCTTCTATTGCTCCTTCATTGACTCCATTTTGAGAAAGTGACTTTCTTTTACAAGAATTTGAAGCAAGTTTAGGAGATATGGATTTACAATATGACGATTCTTCCACCGATTGGGAAGAAG
Organism: Glebionis coronaria; assembly: GCA_025667525.1. NCBI lineage: Eukaryota > Viridiplantae > Streptophyta > Magnoliopsida > Asterales > Asteraceae > Glebionis > Glebionis coronaria. The sequence continues at coordinate 71,985,194 of CM046877.1, read as the reverse complement.
ACATTCGTACCATTGAGAGACTTCTCAATGAGGACCATATTTCTCCATCGACTCCTAAGGAAGTTACAAACGATGATCCAAATTTAACTAAGCCTTCCACCGACAATCCACCGGATTTAGAGCTTAAGGATTTACCGTCTTATTTAGAGTACGTTTTCTTAGAAGAGGATAATAAGTTACCCGTCATTATTGCTAAGGACTTAAAAGAAGATGAAAAATCTAGACTTATCGAAGTGCTTAAGAATCATAAGAAAGCAATTGCTTGGAAAATCTCCGACATCCGCGGAATTGATCCTAATTTTTGCACTCATAAAATTCTCATGGAAGATGACTTTAAACCCACAATCCAAAATCAAAGAAGGGTCAATCCAAAAATTCATGAAGTCATTAAGAAAGAAGTTATCAAACTTCTAGATGCCAGAATGATTTACCCTATTTCGGATTCGCCATGGGTTAGTCCCATCCATTGTGTGTCTAAGAAAGGCGGAATCACCGTTGTTCCCAATGAAAACAACGAGTTGATTCCTACTCGACTCGTAACGGGTTGGCGAGTTTTCATCGACTATCGTAAGCTCAATGATGCCACTCGTAAGGATCATTTCCCTCTTCCTTTCATGGATCAAATACTCGAGCGTTTAGCGGGTAATGATTTCTATTACTTCTTAGATGGTTTTTCCGGATATTTTCAAAATCCTTATCGATCCAAAAGACCAAGAGAAAACCACATTCACTTGTCCTTATGGAACATTCGCTTACAAAAGAATTCCTTTCGGCTTATGCAATGCTCCCGGGACTTTCCAAAGGTGTATGATGGCAATATTTCGTGACATGGTTGAAGAAACTATGGAAGTCTTTATGGGCGATTTCTCGGTTTATGGTGATTCTTTCTCTTCTTGCCTTCCTAATTTAGAACGTATGCTTAAATGGTGTGAAGACACTCGTCTCGTTCTTAATTGGGAAACATGCCATTTCATGGTAAAAGAGCATCGTCCTTGGTCATAAAATCTCCAAAGCCGGTATCGAAGTCGACCGTGCTAAAGTTGACGTCATTGCTAAGTTACCTCCACCTACCACCGTCAAAGGAGTTAGAAGTTTTTTAGGCCATGCGGGATTTTATCGACGTTTCATCAAAGATTTCTCTAAAATAGCTCGTCCAATGACTCATTTCCTAGAAAAAGATGCTGTAAAACCCGCATGCTTTTACCATGAATAGTACCCTTAAGATCGTACGTACTAGATTAAAACTTTCCTATTATAGCATGATTACGATTACGTGTTAGGATTTTACGTATTACATACGTGTTAGAACACGATAAGTATTTACTACGCACGAGCACGTAATAATTATTTGACAATAATTAATCACGAACATGCGATCATGAAATCAAGAACGTAATTAAAACACGAACTATTATTAATTACGTATATATATTTATTACGAGCGTAAATAAATATATTAGATCGCGATAATTACGTAACGAGAACACATAAAACGCGAACACAAATAATCACGAACGAATAACTAAACATCGAGACACGGAAAAAGGTACGGGTACCCCATGTGGGGCCCCTACCCGCGGCTACAAGGTAGAAATGGGCCAAGCCCATTTCAATTTTCACTAAAAGGGGGTTAAGGAAAATAACACTACTCATTTTAACTTTACAGAAGAATTTTACAGAAACCTAAAATCCTCCTACTCCTTCTTTTTCTCTTTTGGCCGCCACCCTCAAACAACACCAAAGGGGTGTTTGTTGATCTTTGATCTTGGAATTGTTGTTGGTGTTCGTGTTTGTTCATCGTTCTTTTGATCCACGTATTCGGTAAATCCTTTAACCCTTTTTCTTTTGATTTAATCTTTTAAATATTTAAGAACATGTTATGTTTTTTTATAAAACCTAATTAAATCATAGATCTAACATGAATTTGAGTTTGGAATAAAATCAAAAGGGATGTTTAGGGGTGTTTGGTGCTTGGCCGCCGCCTAAACCGAACCCGAGAGGGTCTCGGTTTGGCCATTTGACCACCACCGAGACCATATGGTCCCGGTTGGTTGGTGTGGGTCCCACGGAAGCATCAAGACAAGGGGTACCCCGACATGGTTCGGGGTATGGTGTCGATTTCATGTCCGGTTCATGGTTCTTAGTCAAAGTCCGGTTCAAAGTGTATGTTTAGATTTTTATTTTTATGATCATATGTTAAATTAAATTAATAACATGACATGATTAATTTAATAACATGACTTAGGTTATTTTAATTATTAAAATCATGAAATTAATTAACCTAAGTATTTTTATATTTTAGACTTATAATTAATTAATTATTTAAAAACCATGGTTATAATTAATTAATTAACATGACTTAGGTTATATTATTAATAAATAATAATACATGTTTTAACCTAAGTATTTAACTTTATTTAATTAAAAACATGTTATACTTTAATAAAATAACTTAACCTATAGTTTATTTTAATTACATGAATTAATTATTAAACTATACATTATATCATATGACCTAGAAAATAATCATGAAAACACTTAGGCTTGTATACTTAGCTTATTTAACCAGCTTATTTTTAATTATGAAAACTTTCTATTTTTTAGAAACTTAATTAAATAAGGCAGCTAATATATTTATGGAAACGTTCTATTTTTAGAAACTTATTTATTTCAGGCAACTAATCTATTTATGGAAACTTCTTTAATTAAGGCAGCTGATCTATTTATGAAAACTTTCTATTTTTAGAAACTTATCTATTTTAAGCAGTAATTCTATTTTTGGAAACTTTCTATTTTTGGAAACTTTCTGTTTTTAGTAACTTTCTATTTTTGGAAACTTTCTATTTTTGGAAACTTTCTATTTTAGGAAACCTGCTATTTTTGGAAGTTACTTATTATTACACAGTAAGTATAATAATACATGAAATACCAGAAATACTTAATCAGAGTAAACAGAATATAAGATAAACACAGTTTAAGGCTTTAAAACAGTAAAACATGATAAGAACATATAAAATAAGCTAAGACATGACATAAAACCAGTTATGTATTTAGTAAGCAGATACTTATTCATGTATGTATTTATGTAGCATTAGTGATACGGAAGTAGGATTCCTCTCAGTTCATCTTCTTCGTTCACTGGACATAAGGTACGGATTCTTGTCCTTTCAGTATGGACATTCTTTCCTTATTAGGATTCCCCGTATGCAGCCAAATGTTTTCCCGTAGTATAAGTTATGTGTTTGAATTGCTTATGTTTAATTTAAATACCTATAGCCATATACATGCATGACCAGTTTCACCTAGTTATGGAGGTACCATAACCATAACATTAGAGGAACTGATGTTATGACTTCACCATGGCGGAGTGATTGCTCGTGGCGTCCCTTCAGATTTTGGCCATTTATATTATATTTTTCATGTGGGGCGTATGGGTGCATCCTAGTTACATGTTTCAGTCAGGATTTCATGGTGAATGTGGTGTGTGCCTTGCATCCTTCACAAGGAGCTGATCCCTCCTACCCAAAAACCAGTATATTAAATTAGAGGCAGCCCCTTTAATTTGCTTGATGAGGTCACCCCTCCAAGTATTCATGCACGGTGGATTTTCATGACCTGTATTGGCTAATGGTAAAATATGATAAACAGTTTTCACAAGATAAACATAAGGCTTTTCAAACTATAAAAACCAGTTTTATCAAGACTTAACCAGATTAATCGGGACTTAGTTTCTTCCGCTGTTATATGTTATATGCTTATCCTATTCATGCTTTATTGTACATCCGTGCACTGAGCGTTTTGCTCAGCCGTTTTCCTTTTCTATGTTCCCAAAACGGCAGGTACTCAGGAACGCTCGTAGACTTTAAGAGTATGTGCATATGGACTGGAAACTTTCTAGCCTTTCTTTACTTTATGCATTTCCTTTCTTTTGATACATTGCTATGGACATTGTTTAGTCCTTTCCTTTACTATACTTATGTTTGTGTGTGATGAGCTTTACTTTTGGACTACCGATGTTTGATTCCGGTATTTTCCTTTTATGGTCAAGTAATATTTAAACATTTTTCCTTGTATGCTTTGATGACACGCCATAATTGCATGTGACATTTCCATTATCAAAATGGGGTGTTATAATTATGGTATCAGAGCCAAGGCTTCGACCTGTAGGCTCTCAATATGACCTGTGATTAGTGGGTAGTCACTACGGTCTTCCTAGAACTGACAGTTGTTTTCATGCATTCATCATTTTTAAGCATACATATATATGTCATTGTCGCAAATTTATGACTAAGTAATGGTTGGTACAGGGCTGGCCCTATTTAGTCGCATGTGTTTTATCGAAACTTTTAAATTTAGGACCGACCAATAGGTGTCCCCTCGCCATGTCTTTTGTTTTGGGTGAACTGACCATAGGCATTCACTCTCGAGCATACAAAAGTTTTCATAAAACTGCATCATGCATTCATACACAAAATTTTCTTGCATAAAATTTTTCTCATGAAATTTTGGTATAAATATTTTTTCATGTATATATGTTTTATGTTTTGAGCTGTTTAATCATATGTTTTTATGTTATACTGTCAGATGGTTCTCACACGCGAACAGGAACAGCTCAATGCTGCAATTCAAGCTGCTATACAAGCTTTACTTCCTCAACTGAGGAACGACATCAGGGCTGAAGTTCAAGCTGCCAACAATCAGCAGCATAATCAGGCACCTCCTCATCCTTCTCCAGTGACATTAGCAGTATGGCTGGAGAGATTCAACAAGCTCCGCCCTCGAGCTTTTGAGAAGACAGATAGCCCCAGTGATGCTGAAAGCTGGTTGGCTCACATCAAGAAGATTTTCAGTGCTATGGGCTGTGACCCCGCATACAAGGCGAGGTTGGCATGCTATCGGTTCGAAAGCGATGTGCTAAATTGGTGGTTAGCGTTGATGCAGTCTGAAGGTGGTGATTAGTGGGTTGCTGGTTTGACTTGGGCTCAGTTCAAGGACAGGGTGATGGAGCAGTTCTTTCCCAAGGCTGAGCAGGACAAGTTCAAGAGAGAGTACCATGGGATCCGACAGAGAGCTGGGGAGAATAGCAACGAGTTTATGCAGCGCTTTCTTCGCTTAGCTGGTTTCCTTAGTGCGGCAGCAGGTACTCCTGAAGAGCAGGCACGCCACTTTAGGTGGGCTCTTTGCACATCGATCGCGAACAATCTGGTGTATGCTACGTTCAACACTGTAGCACAAGTGGCCGATGCAGCACGCAAACTGGAGATGCTGCAAGAACGAGATGAGTTCGGGGAAGCTGAGAGACCCGACAAGAGGTAAACATTCGTATTCAAGTGGTGATCAATCCGTATACTTTCCATATATGTGAATTATTCATCTCTTTAAATGTATCTTCCAGGCAGAAAACTGGGGACCGGTCTCAGCCGGCTACTCAGCAGCAGCCTCATCAGCCCAAGGGAAACGGTCAGACTAACGACCGTTCTGCTACGGATAGGCGTGGTGGTAATGATAATTACCGCAACAACGCTGGACACACCAACAGCATCAGGTCCTAATACTTACGCATTTCATTATGATTCCATGTTATAACTCATTTTCTAACACTTTAGCAAAACTTCTACCAGGAACCATGGAAACGGTAGGGACCAGAACCAGAGAGGTTCACAGCCTAGCCGTCCAGCAATCACTGGTATTCAATCTTACGATTATCCGCTTTGTCCTTTGTACCCAATTATCATGTCTTATGTAAAATGTTTTATCAGGTTCCCAGCCAGCCAGAGCACCTGCTGGAGGATTTACTCATCCTCTTTGCTCTACTTGCCACCGTAGGCACCCAGGGCCATGTCGCCGTAATACTGACGCGTGCTTCAAGTGTGGTCTTCCTGGCCATATCATGAAGGATTGCCGTAAGGGCGAGATGGAGGGTACATCAGGACATGCTGATTCCAAGCCGCCTCCTACTACCGGGCGTGTCTACACGACATCTCGAGACCAGGCCAACAAGTTGACAGGTACCATCACTGGAATCTTGTATATGTATGGTCAAACTGCATGTGTTCTTTTCGATATGGGTGCTACTCACTCGGTTATTTCTACTGCTTATGCTAAGAACATTAGGATGCTCCCCATGCCAATAGAAAATAGGCTTACTATTTCCACGCCTTTGAGGGACTCTGTATTAATCACCCATGTATACAAGAGTCTTCCCCTAGAATTTGACGATAAGGTTCGACCTGTTGACACACTTCCGCTGGACATGAATGACTTCGACATGATTTTGGGCATGGATTGGCTATCCAAGCATCATTCTACCATAGACTGCCATTCATATCGAGTTATCTTCAGTGATGTTAATGCACCAGAGTACATTCATAACGGGTTCATACCCGGACGGTCTGTACAAGTCATATCTACCCTGCAAGCGCGTGCACTACTATCACATGGCTGCGAGGGTTATCTAGCTATGGTTCACGACATGGATGCTGAATCCCCATCAATTCAGGATCAACCTATAGTGTCGGAATTCCAAGATGTTTTTCCAACAGAACTTCCAGGCATACCACCTGCACGAGAAGTGGAATTTAGTATCGAGCTTATTCCAGGAGCTGAACCAATCTCCAAGGCTCCTTACCGCATGGCTCCCATAGAGCTGAAGGAGCTGAAGGAGCTGAAGGATCAACTGCAAGAACTTCTTGAACGAGGTTTCATTCGACCGAGCGCATCTCCATGGGGCGCACCGGTCTTGTTTGTTAAGAAGAAGGACGGCAGTATGCGTCTTTGCATAGATTATCGCGAGCTCAACAAGATTACTATCTGGAATAGATATCCACTGCCACGTATAGACGATCTGTTTGACCAACTCCAAGGGGCCAAACACTTCTCCAAGATTGACCTTAGGTCAGGCTATCATCAACTACGAGTCAAGGAGCAGTACATCGCTAAGACTGCCTTTCGTACCCGCTATGGCCACTACGAGTTTGTAGTTATGCCATTTGGCCTAACAAATGCTCCAGCAGTGTTCATGGACTTGATGAACAAAATATTCCATGAATTTCTGGACAAGTTCGTCATTGTCTTCATCGATGACATCCTGATTTTCTCAAAGTCCAAGGAGGAACACGAAGACCATCTTCGTACAGTACTACAGATTCTTCGCCAGAAGCAGCTGTATGCTAAATTCTCCATGTGTGAATTCTGGTTAGACAAGGTGGCATTCTTAGGTCACATTGTATCAGCAGAAGGAATCACTATGGATCCAGCGAAGGTTGAGGCCATTACTAAGTGGCCAAGGCCGACATCAGCGACGGAAGTCCGCAGTTTCTTAGGCTTAGCTGGCTATTACCGTAGGTTCGTGGAGAACTTTTCCCGCTTAGCACTACCATTGACCAAACTGATGCGGAAAGGGGAGAAATTCGTCTGGACTGAAGAACGAGAGAAGAGCTTTGAAGACCTGAAGCAAAAGCTAGTATCTACACCTATTCTTACTCTCCCATATGGTACGGGTGGATTTCAAATCTACAGTGATGCATTGGGGAAGGGACTTGGCTGTATTCTCATGCAACATGGGAAAGTGATCGCGTACGCTTCACGGCAGCTTAAGCCTTATGAAGAAAATTACCCCACGCATGACTTGGAACTTGCTGCAGTCGTGTTTGCATTGAAGATATGGAGGCACTACTTATATGGAGAATCATGTGACATTTTCACGGACCACAAGAGCTTGAAGTATATCTTCACTCAACGTGAATTGAACATGAGGCAGAGGAGATGGTTAGAGGTGTTGAAGGATTATGACATTAATCTACAATATCATCCCGGAAAGGCAAATGTAGTAGCAGATGCTCTTAGCAGGAAGTCCGGAATGATCAACGGCATTAAAATCAAAGAGGAAATCATAAGAGACTTGGAGCGACTAGACATCAAAATCATGGTACGTGGACAGCACGGTTACTGGGCTAATCTTAGAGTAGAACCCGAGTTGCTCTCTAAGATCAAGGAAGCTTAGGAAGATGACGGAGAAATCTGGGCGATAGTACAGAATTTGGAGAAACAGACAGAATTCAGAGTAGATGCAGATGGTATCGTATGGCAGGGCACGAGACTTTGTGTTCTTGATAACCAAGAACTTCGGGAAGCCTTGTTAGCTGAAGCTCATAGCTCCCCATTCTCTATACATCCTGGTTCAAATAAGATGTACCATGACATCAAGCAGTACTTTTGGTGGAGTGGTATGAAACAGGATGTGGCCACTTACGTCTCCAAATGTCTTACCTGCCAGCAGGTTAAGATCGAGCATCAGCGATCTGGCGGTCTCCTTCAACCGTTAGATATTCCAGAGTGGAAGTGGGACAAAATCACCATGGATTTTGTTACTGGTCTTCCGCCTACCAAGAGGAAGCACGATGCAATTTGGGTTATCGTAGATCGACTTACTAAATCAGCTTATTTCTTACCGATCCGCAAGGAGGATCTGGTAAGTAAACTCGCTGATACGTACAGAAGAGAGATCATGAGACTCCACGGTGCACCATCCAGCATCGTCTCAGACAGAGATCCTTGATTCACTTCGCGGTTTTGGAAGAGTCTGCAGAAAGATTAGGGTACACAACTTCAGCTTAGCACGGCTTTTCACCCTCAAACGGACGGACAGTCGGAACGAACCATTCAGACATTGGAAGACATGTTGAGGTCATGTGCGTTGGAATGGACGGGTGATTGGGACGATTACATCTGCTTGGTGGAGTTTGCATACAACAACAGCTGGCACGCAAGTATCAAGTGTGCTCCTTTCGAGATGTTGTATGGCAGAAAGTGTCGCGCTCCAATCTGCTGGGATCAGGTTGGCGAGCGAATACCTGAAGGACCATAAATCATAGAGATGACCAATGAGAAGATCGCAGTAGCTAAGCAGAAAATTCAGGAAGCACGGTCACGTCTGAAGAGTTACGCCGATAAGCATCGTAGGGACATACATTTGAATGTAGGAGATCACGTCTTCCTTAAGTTTTCGCCGGCACGTGGTGTTAGACGCTTCGGGATTAAAGGGAAGCTCAGTCCTCGTTTCATCGGACTGTTTGATATCATTGAACGAGTCGGTGAAGTATCTTGCCGATTGGCGTTACCTCCGCAGCTTTCGCATGTGCACAATGTGTTTCATGTGTCCTTACTCAGAGGGTACCAGTATCATCCCCTTCACATGGTTCAGTATCCACTGGAACAGATACGTGAAGATCTCACTTTCATAGAAGAACCCGAACGAGTTCTTGACAGACAAGAACGAGTCATGAGAAAGAAGACGATTCCATTCGTCAAAATCCTATGGAGGGATCATACCGAGCGGGAAGCCACTTGGGAAACAGAGGAGTCTATCCGGGCTTCTTACCCTCATTTCATATTTTGAATTCGGGTAGGTTCTTCTTTTCCAGTTTACTTTATCTATAATTCGGGGACGAATTATTCTTTTTAGGGGGGAAGAGTTGTAAAATCCGTATGCTTTTACCATGAATAGTACCCTTAAGATCGTACGTACTAGATTAAAACTTTCCTATTATAGCATGATTACGATTACGTATTAGGATTTTATGTATTACGTACGTGTTAGAACACGATAAGTATTTACTACGCACGAGCACGTAATAATTATTTGACAATAATTAATCACGAACATGCGATCATGAAATCATGAACGTAATTAAAACACGAACTATTATTAATTACGTATATATATTTATTACGAGCGTAAATAAACATATTAGATCACGATAATTACGTAACGAGAACACATAAAACGCGAACACAAATAATCACGAACGAATAACTAAACATCGAGACACAGAAAAAGGTACGGGTACCCCATGTGGGGCCCCTACCCGCGGATACAAGGAAGAAATGGGCCAAGCCCATTTCAATTTTCACTAAAAGGGGGTTAAGGAAAATAACACTACTCATTTTAACTTTATAGAATAATTTTACAGAAACCTAAAATCCTCCTCCTCCTTCTTTTTCTCTTTTGGCCGCCACCCTCAAACAACACCAAAGGGGTGTTTGTTGATCTTTGATCTTAGAATTGTTGTTGGTGTTCGTGTTTGTTCATCGTTCTTTTGATCCACGTATTCGGTAAATCCTTTAACCCTTTTTCTTTTGATTTAATCTTTTAAATAATTAAGAACATGTTATGTTTTTTTATAAAACCTAATTAAATCATAGATCTAACATGAATTTGGGTTTGGAATAAAATCAAAAGGGATGTTTAGGGGTGTTTGGTGCTTGGCCGCCGCCTAAACCGAACCCGAGAGGGTCTCGGTTTGGCCATTTGACCACCACCGAGACCATATGGTCCAGGTTGGTTGGTGTGGGTCCCACGGCAGCATCAAGACAAGGGGTACCCCGACTTGGTTCGGGGTATGGTGTCGATTTCATGTTCGGTTCATGGTTCTTAGTCAAGGTCCGGTTCAAGGTGTATGTTTAGATTTTTATTTTTATGATCTTATGTTAAATTAAATTAATAACATGACATGATTAATTTAATAACATGACTTAGGTTATTTTAATTATTAAAATCATGAAATTAATTAACCTAAGTATTTTTATATTTTAGACTTATAATTAATTAATTATTTAAAAACCATGGTTATAATTAATTAATTAACATGACTTAGGTTATATTATTAATAAATAATAATACATGTTTTAACCTAAGTACTTAACTTTATTTAATTAAAAACATGTTATACTTTAATTAAATAAATTAACCTATAGTTTATTTTAATTACATGAATTAATTATTAAACTATACATTATATCATATGACTTAGAAAATAATCATGAAAACACTTAGGCTTATATACTTAGCTTATTTAACCAGCTTATTTCTAATTATGGAAACTTTCTATTTTTAGAAACTTAATTAAATAAGACAGCTAATCTATTTATGGAAACGTTCTATTTTTAGAAACTTATTTATTTCAAGCAGCTAATCTATTTATGGAAACTTATTTAATTAAGGCAGCTGATCTATTTATGGAAACTTTCTATTTTTAGAAACTTATATATTTTAAGCAGCAATTCTATTTTAGAAACTTTCTATTTTTGGAAACTTTCTATTTTTGGAAACTTTCTATTTTTGGAAACTTTTTATTTTTGGTAACTTTCAATTTTTGGAAACTTTCTATTTTTGGAAACTTTCTATTTTAGGAAACCTGATATTTTTGGAAGTTACTTATTATTACACAGTAAGTATAATAGTACATGAAATACCAAAAATACTTAATCAGAGTAAACCGAATTTAAGATAAACACAGTTTAAGGCTTTAAAACAGTAAAACATGATAAGAACATATAAAATAAGCTAAGACATGACATAAAACCAGTTACGTATGTAGTAAGCAGATACTTATTCATGTATGTAAATATGTAGCATTAGTGATACGGAAGTAGGATTCCTCTTAGTTCATCTTCTTCGTTCACTGGACATAAGGTACGGATTCCCGTCCTTTCAGTATGGACATTCTTTCCTTATTAGGATTCCCCGTATGCAGCCAAATGTTTTCCCGTAGTATAAGTTATGTGTTTGAATTGCTTATGTTTAATTTAAATACCTATAGCCATATACATGCATGACCAGTTTCACCTAGTTATGGAGGTACCATAACCATAACATTAGAGGCACTGATGTTATGACTTCACCACGGCGGAGTGATTGCTCGTGGCGTACCTTCAGCTTTTGGCCATTTATATTATATTTATCATGTGGGGCGTATGGGTGCATCCTAGTTACATGTTTTCAGTCAGGATTTCATGGTGAATGTGGTGTGTGCCTTGCATCCTTCACAAGGAGCTGATCCCTTCTACCCAAAAACCAGTATATTAAATTAGAGGCATCCCCTCTAATTTGCATGATGAGGTCACCCCTCCAAGTATTCATGCACAGTGGATTTTCATGACCTATATTGGCTAATGGTAAAATATGATAAACAGTTTTCACAAGATAAACATAAGGCTTTTCAAACTATAAAAACCAGTTTTATCAAGACTTAACCAGATTACTCGGGACTTAGTTTCTTCCGCTGTTATATGTTATATGCTTATCCTATTCATGCTTTATTGTACATCCGTGCACTGAGCATTTTGCTCAGCCGTTTTCCTTTTCTATGTTCCCAAAACGGCAGGTACTCAGGAACGCTCGTAGACTTTAAGAGTATGTGCATATGGACTGGAAGCTTTCTAGCCTTTCTTTACTTTATGCATTTCCTTTCTTTTGATACATTGCTATGGACATTGTTTAGTCCTTTCCTTTACTATACTTATGTTTGTGTGTGATGAGCTTTACTTTTGGACTACCGATGTTTGATTCCGGTATTTTCCTTTTATGGTCAAGTAATGTTAAACATTTTCCCTTGTATGCTTTGATGACACGCCATAATTGCATGTGACATTTCCATTATCAAAATGGGGTGTTAAAGATGCTCCTTTCATCTTTTCTCAAGATTGTCTTGACTCTTTTGAACTTCTTAAAGGTAAATTAACTAGGCACCGGTCTTAGTCTCTCCAAATTGGGAGTTACCTTTCGAGCTCATGTGCGATGCTAGTGATTTCGCGGTAGGAGCGGTTTTAGGTCAACGAGTTAACAAACATTTCCAACCCATTCATTATGCTAGTAAGACAATGACGGGGGCTCAATTGCATTATACCACTACCGAAAAAGAGATTTTAGCTGTAGTGTATGCTTTTGAGAAATTCCGCCCCTATCTTGTGCTTTCCACCACCATCATTTACACCAACCATTCCGCCTTGAAATACTTGTTGACCAAGCAAGATGCTAAATCGAGACTCCTTCGTTGGGTTTTGCTCCTACAAGAATTTAAAATCGAAATTTGTGATAAAAAGGGAGCGGAAAACCTAGTCGCGGATCATCTTAGTAGACTTGAGGATCCTTATCAAGGGGAACTTCCAAATCAAGAGATTAATGAATCTTTTCCCCTTGAGACCTTAATGTCTATTAATTCCAATCTTGATGATACCCCATGGTTTGCGGACATTGCAAACTATTTGGCGGGTGGTGTTCTTATCGAAGGGTTATCGTCCGAACAAAAGAAAAAAATTCTTTAAGGACGTAAAAACGTACTATTGGGACGACCCTTATCTTTTCAAACAATGTGCGGACTTAATCATTCGTAGATGTGTTGATGGGACGGCGGCTTTACAAATCCTTGAAGCTTGCCACAAAGGACCCACCGGTGGTCACTTTGGTCCTAACTACACCGCTAAAAAGGTTTTCGACTCCGGATTCTATTGGCCCACCATTTATCATGACGCTCATGAAATGGTTAAGCATTGTGATGCTTGACAAAGACAAGGCAAGATTACACATAAAGATGAGATGCCTCAAAATTTCATACAAGAATGTGAAATCTTTGACGTATGGGGCATCGACTTTATGGGGCCATTTCCATCATCCAAAGGTAACAAGTACATCCTCGTAGCCGTTGACTACGTATCAAAATGGGTTGAAGCAAAGGCTTTACCGACTAACGATGCGAGGGTGGTTGTTAACTTCTTGAAATGATTGTTTGCTCGATTCGGTGTGCCTCGTGCTATTATTAGTGATCGCGGGACTCATTTTTACAATGATCAGTTTGCACGAGTCATGGCTAAGTATGGTGTCAATCACCGACTTTCCACCGCGTATCATCCATAAACTAATGGTCAAGCCGAGGTTTCCATCCGTGGACTTAATCAAATCTTAGAGCGTACCGTGGGAGAGCATCATGCCTCATGGGCCGATAAATTAGATGATGCTTTGTGGGCTTTCCGTACCGCTTATAAGACACCTATAGGTTGTACTCCTTATCTCCTTGTGTAAGGAAAGGCGTGCCACCTCCCCATTGAGTTGGAACATAAGGCTTATTGGGCCTTGAAATGGGCTAATTTTGACATAAATAAAGCCGATGATCTTAGGAAAATCCAACTCAATGAACTCAATGAACTTAGGAATGAGGCTTATGAAAATTCATTAATCTACAAGGAGAAGACTAAGCTCATTCATGATTCCAAGATTAAGAACCGAGAGTTCCACGTTGGTGATCAAGTTTTACTTTTTAACTCTTGGTTGAAAATCTTTTCGGGTAAACTTAAGAGCCGTTGGTCCGGTCCATTCACCGTGGCCCAACTCTTCCCTTATGGCACCATTGAGTTATCCCAACCAAATGGGCCCAACTTTAAGGTGAATGGCCAACGGGTTAATTTGTACTTTGGAGAGGACATCTCTCATGAGATGATTCCATCCATCTCCACATTTACCTTGAATTAATTCGGGAAATCAAGTCGAGCTAGAGACTCGTGATAAATAAATCAAGCATCGTTTAACTAGGGTAGATTGTTACCTTTTCCATCCTTTCCACCTTTTTTCACCTTCACCTATTTTCACCAATAAGTGTAGGGGAGCCAAGTAGGTTGTTTGTGTGTTGTGATGTTGTGCAGGGACATGTGCTTTAATGTTCCACTTTTGATGTTTTTGACGCGACCCGTGATCCCCGTGTTCCCGTGTACCCGGTTCTATCAAAACTATTGTGATTCATACATGTATATAAATAAGACGAATAAATGTAATTGTTGATCCCAAACTTAGATCGATTAGCTTTGTGTATACGAGATTAGATCAAGTATAACACGTAGAGAAACCTTTGTATATGCTTTGTAGATCTAAGTGTTATGCGGAATTTAACACTTAAACTAGAACACAAGATGTAAACAAAACTTTCACTTTGATTATGAATGTCGAACTTTCTTACAATGAAAGATGTTTACGAACGAAAACTTATGTAAAACTTGATATTGAACATTAACCTAGAGGCCTTCTTTTATAGACTAAGAAGCCTTGTACAATAAGCTACGTATCAACTATTCTAGGTAAAGATAAATATAGAAAATACATTGTCGTTTCTATCCTTACTAGAAGTATTCTAGAATATAATAAACGTGTAGCTTATATCTTCCATCAGTGCTTGTCTTCAATCTGTCAACGCTTGACTTTAACTTGTCAACGCTTGAGCTGTCAGCGCTTGCTTTGTTCTTGTCAACGCTTGAGTTGTTCTTGTCAGCGCTCAAGTGATTTGGCCTTAATTTATTCCCAACAATCCTCCCCTAAACTTGATATCCACTCTTATGATCAAATTTCTGAATAAGCATTAAGAACTAGGAAGAGTCTGACAAATCTTATCATATTGGTAATGAATAAATCTGATCAAATCCTTTGCCACGTCACTTGAATAATCTATCTCCAGCTGAGTGTCCTTCATCTTTTCTAAAATAGCCTTGGATATGAAATATTGAGCATCCACAAGTAGATACTCAGCAAACTTTGTAGAACTCAAATGGTATACACCAGCAGCTGAATATAACCTCCATTGAAGACCACTGAGGTCATCTTCAAGATCCTTCCATATTTCAGGATCTTCCTCTTTTGTCCCACACATTCTTTTGAATGTGGTCCAAAGTTTTATTCCATTAGCTGAAGTTGGTGCTTCAGCCTCATACTTGGTCTCTAGTAACCTCCAAAGGTCCACCAAGTCTTCTCTATCACAACTTGCAAATAAAGATATGAGAGTGGTAAAAGTGTGTACCTCCTTGCCAAATATGCCAATCTTCCAGAATCCACATTCATCTTCTTCATAGCTAACAATTGGATTCCTGGAATCTAATGGTAACACTTGCACCATATCTGAAGCTTCTAATGGGGAGAGCTTGAGGCTCTTTCTTATAACTGCTTCACTTAGATATAGTGGATCCATATCTTTTGGAAACTCAAGTTTAAATCCCTTCTTCACTGGCCTGGGAACTATCATAGCTTTCTTGATTTCCATTTCTTCTGCAAGTTGCTCCTTTCTTTCATCTGAAAGAAGTCTGAGAGTGTTTGCTTCCTGCACTCTCACCCAAATAGGATAAGCCCTATGTTCCAACTCATAAAATGTCAAAGCCTTCAACTTCTGATGTGTCCATCCAACTCCATGACATCTGAGCAACATAAAGTAGAGCTCTCTTCTATCCTTTTTTAATTCTGAGAGAATATTTCTTGCCTTGTGCTTCAAAATCACCTTACAATCCTTCTGAACTCTAAAAAGAAGCTCCAAACCCCATATTTGATCTGAAATGGTCAAGTCTGGATTATCCATGCAGCTTTCTTCCCAAGAATTGTACATTTGAACCACCTCTGGCATGTCAAAGTCAACCTGCAATTTTAAGTCTCTCAACTTTTCCCTAGCAAGCTCATCACCATACTCAAGCCTTTCTGGTTCTATAATCATCACACTTGAGTCTGAGCTAGCTCCATCACTTTCTTCTTCAGAAGTCACAACAAATGGTGACTTTTCCTTTTCATCTTGTTCCATCATTTGTTCAGCCAATCTTCTATCAAATTTAACTTAGGCTGCATCCTTTGGAACAATTTCTTCTACCAATTTACCCTTACCCTTATCTGATGGTGCAATGGTTGGTAAGGTAGATGGTAATACCTGAGTAGAAACTTCCTTGATGATAGATGATGACTGGAATACATCACCTTCATGTGCAGGTCTGTCAACGCCCAAATTTATCCTATCAGCGCCCAAAATACTTCTATCAGCGTCCAAATTTGTCTTGTCAACGCTCAAATATTTTCCCTCAGCGCCTTGTGTAACCTCTCTCAACATAGCTGTAAATGATAAATTTAAATTGGTTGGAGAGATTAAGGACGTATCAGAACCTGTTTGTTCCTTCAAAGTTGTAAGGGCTTCAACAACATCCATTGATTGACCATCTTGACTGCCCTTATCACTCAGATTTCTTTGATCTTCCTCCCCTTTGGAAGACTCCTCCATACCCCTTCGAACACGATCACTTTCCAAAACAACAATCCTCTCCCTCAATTGCTTAAGTTTAAGGCCTTGTGAGCTGACAATTTGTACTAAGTCTACATTTTGCTTTTGCAAGCGAATGCAGACTGCCGTCAATTCCAAAAGAGTCATTGGTTCCAGTCTGCCCTCTTCTGAAATGGGAATTTGACCTCCCAAGTCAGATTCATTGGGCATGGATGAGGACTTAATTATGGTGGGACTGCCTTGGCCAGCATCTAAGCCAGAACCAATAGTCCCAGCCTCATCCAGGTCACCAGCCACACTTGTGGTGGTGGTTCTCTCTGCTACATGGCTAGGACCACCAGAGGAGAACACTCCAGTAGTCCTTGGGCGTTTCATCAACCTTTATTCAGGTGGTGTGGAAGATGGTGTGGAAGAATGGGTAGATGTGGGTTGGTTAAGAGGTGTTTGGGATTGTGAAGGTTGTGTGTCAGCGTGGGAAATAGGCACATCAACGCCAACATTTGATGTGTCAGCGTCAGAGGGTTCTTGGTCAATTTGCATTTGTTCAGGTGAGGGTAAAGGTTCAGGAATGGGTTCAAGTTGTGGTTGAGGGTGAATTTGAGGTTGGGGGTCTGGTTGGGGTTGTGCTGCTGCAATAACAGCAAGCATGGCTGGGGTTAAAGGTAAGTCTCTATGAGGTGGTGAATTCATCTTCGTAAAAATAGCTTTCTTTTGCTCAGGGATCTTATAAAAATCATTGTGATCCCTTGAGCAGTAACCTTGATCATCAAAAATCATTTGCAGAAAACGGGGATAAGCTAAAGTCAATTTTGTCCCCTTGTTTTTACACATCCCTTCAAAAATCATTTTAGAATAGTTATATTTTTGCCCTGTTGCAATGCACACAATAGCACTGGCAATGGATCTATTGATCTCATTGTGTGCAGTACATTTGGGACTCAAACATTGAAGGAGGATATGTATGAGGTACTTCCAGGCTGGGGGAAATTCCTGCTTATGATACTTGTTTAGAGTACCTTCATCAGGAAATGGATATCCCAAAGCCCTAAGCCCTTGTTCTATTTCATTTATGGGAAGAATGGCTACACCATCAGCATCATCAAGATGCAAGGCTTGGCGTACCAAGGCCTCAGTAACCACCCAAGATCTCCCATGAACAATAGAAGTTAATGTGGTCACTCCATTAACTGTTAAGGAACTGACAGTGTTCCAAAACTGCTTAATGTGTGTGACTGGAATGAGTGGTGCATGAGAAAGAGCATACCTTAATGGGGATGCGTTCAAATACGCCACCATTTGTGTGTATTGAGGAAACAAATCATTATCAGTAACAAGATAAGCAATCATGTTGTGTTGAGACTTGAACCCCAATTCCAATTCTGTTGAGTTAAATTTTGGTGCCATTGATGAAAGCTGTTAATTTTAAGTGTAGAAGATGAAGTTGATAAGAGAAAAGTGTTAGACAAGAATTATAGATACCCTGTTTAAAAATAGGAGCCAAATTTATAGGAGAGAAAGAATGCATGTGATTGGCCCAAAAATAGGCAAAGATTTTCAAAAACTAATCATGAAAATATTGAAAAAATTATAAGTTATCTCATGCATTAAATGAAAGTAACAACTCCTAAAATTACGGCTTGAAAATATGTCAAAAAGTAACAACTGGGTAGGTCCCATTGAGTGTCAACGGTAAAAAATAACCCATCAACGCCCAACGGCTATAATCTTGTCAACGTTCGCCTAAAGCCATGTCAGCGTCCAATTTGGTCACAACAACGCTTGGAAAATTCTTGTCAGCGTCCAAAAATAAAAACATTTTAAAAAGTGAAAAATGACCTTAACAAGTAATTTATCCTAGAGAAGATAACCAAAAGCTGATAATTATTATAGGGCGGCAAGCACTGTCCAGTTATGCACACTTGCATAAGCAAGATAGACATAACAGTCCTCTAGTGTCCCTTGCTAACCAAAATTCTTAACAACAAAGTTACCTAATAAAATCCTTGTTACTCCCAGGTAAATCCCGTATCAAAATCATTCCCAAGTCTCCCAACAGACCACAACCAATTCTAGGCCAAAAATGTCTTGGCAGCATGCAAAGTTGATATACTATGCATGCTACAGTGCCTCATGGTTTAGTAAAACTAACCCATACTCACCTGTGGACACAATCTAGAATTGTGATAAGAGTATCATATGGATACCCAAAAATCCTAAAGGTTCCTAAAACCTCCCCTTAAACTATGATACAAAAAGTTTGCTAAAATCATGCATGAACATAAAAAATTTATGTCAAGATAGGAATGAAACATTCCAACCCTCATCCATAAATAAAAACTTGTCCAAATGCTTCTCCATTGATCCATAAGCAACTCTGTATCCAATGGTATACTGCTAACACCATCTGCTCATTTAGATTGAAAACCACAAAACTAACATTGTTGCTGACAACGCCCCGATAACACATGACAGCGTTGAAGGAAGCTTTGTCAGCGTTAGACAATTATATTGCTGACAACGTTGCAAAAACACTTATCAGTGTTCAAGCAACCTTTGTCAGTGTTAGAAAAATATAGTGGAAAATCTAAATCATCAATAAGACCAATAATAATAATGCATCATCCTGTACATACTTTTACAAAAAGAATCCAAAACACATATTAAGTGAGATTAACCATTCCAATACTTGTTACCAAGTATTGAAATCTTCCAGCATCAAAAGGTTTAGTTAATAAATCTGACACATTTTCCTCAGTGTCAACCCTATCTGGTTGTATTAAACCTTTTTCAAAGCAATCTCTTATAAAATGGTGTCTAATTTCTATGTGTTTAGTTTTAGAATGATGTACAGGATTCTTAATGATGCATAAAGTACTATTATTGTCAACAAATATCTTAGTATGCATGAAATTATACCCATAGTCCAACAGCTGGTTCTGAATCCACAACACTTGACCACAACATGTTGCTGCAGCCACATACTCTGCTTCAGTTGTAGAATTAGCCACCACTGTTTGTTTCTTGCATTGCCAAGATATTAACCTGCTCCCAAGAAACTGACATCCACCAGTTGTGGATTTCCTATCAAACTTATCACCTCCATAATCACTATCTGAATATGCAATCAGCTCCAATGGTGAATCCTTTGGGTACCACAAACCAAGACTAGGGTAACATCTTAGGTACCTAAAGATCCTCTTCACAGCATAAAGGTGACATTCTTTGGGAGTCACTTGATGACGTGCACAAGCACACACAACAAACATGATATCAGGTCTGGAAGCAGTAAGATACATCAAGGATCCAATCATGGATCTATAATGCCTGACATCAACATCTTTCCCATCTCCAATCTTTCCCCAAGGGTGTTCTCTATCCATAGGAGTAGTAGCCCTCTTTTCATGTGGAGAAAAGCCAAACTTCTTCAAGATTTCAGCAACATATTTGTCCTGGGAGATGAAGATACCATCTTCTTTCTGCTGAACTTGTAAACCTAGAAAGAAGTTCATCTCCCCCATAGCACTCATCTTGAATTTGTCTGTCATAAGCTTGGAGAAATCCTCACTCATCTTTGGATCAGTAGACCCAAAAATGATATCATCAACATAGACCTGCACAAGCAACACATCCTTGCCTTTCTTCTTTGTAAACAGTGTCTGATCTATGGTGCCCCTCTTGAATCCATTGTCCACCAAATAGGTAGACAAAGTACCATACCATGCTCTAGGGGCTTGATGAAGGCCATACATAGCCTTTTTGACTCTATACACTTTATCTGGATGCTCTGGATCCTCAAAAACAGGAGGTTGCATTACATATACTTCCTCAACAATGGTGCCATAGAGGAAGGCACTCTTGACATCCATTTGATAGACTGTGAAGCCCATGCAGGATGCATAGGCTAGAAAAATCCTAATAGCTTCAATCCTTGCAACTGGTGCAAAGACCTCCTCATAGTCTATCCCCTCCTCTTGTGTATAACCTTGAGCCACTAACCTTGCCTTGTTTCTGACCACAATGCCTCTTTCATCTCTTTTGTTCCTTAGAACCCATCTTGTCCCTATAGGTCTGACATATCTAGGACAATCAACCAGCTCCCAAACATCCTAAATTGCAAATTGGTGAAGCTCATCCTGCATTGCTTCCATCCAACTTGGTTCTTTGAGAGCATCAAATATTTTCTTGGGTTCTTCTTGTGACAGAAAACATGCAAACAAACATGCTTGCACAAGAGGGGTATCAACCTTCTTGTGTATATTGGCAATAAACCCACCAAGACCTTGATGAGATCTTCTGGTCTGAACTGGAGTCATAATATCACCAATGATCTGAGATGTGGGGTGATTCTTCATTGTGGAAGTGAGAACCCCTCCTTCAAAAAGTCTGGTGTCCTCAACTTCATGCTCCATGTTGCCAATATCTTCTTCATCAGACTCTCTTTGATTAACAGGAATCTCTTTATGAACATTGGAAGGTCCACCTTGTTCAAAACTAGAAGAGAAAAGATGCCCATAAGTGTTGTCAATGTTTGAATCTTGGTTGTCAGCGTCTGGGCTAACGGCGCTTGGAATATTGTTGTCAACGTCTGAGCCATCAACGTCTGAATTGGTCTTGTCAGCGCTAGATTTGCCTTTGTCAGCGCCTGAAGAACCATGCATGTTTGTATCTGGTGGTATTTGGAAACCACCATTATCTTGTCCAGCAGCAGCAAAAACATCTGTCCAAATGGGAATTGTGACATATTCAAATGTAGGAGATGCCTTTTCTGCTTGTGATCCAACCTTCTCATGAACCTGTGTACCTGAAACATTAACAACTTGTTCCTCCACAACATTTGAAGTTACCTTCACAATGTCTGGATTAGTGACAGGCATATAATTTAAAGTTCTAGATAAGGGTTCCAAATCAAACAACCAATTAGGACCACTTTCAGGATCACTAGGTTTATTCTCTAAGAACCTAACATGTACTCTCTCAACAATACGTTTGTCCTCTTTAAGATAAACCCTATAACCCTTGCTATGGACTGAATACCCCATGAAATAGCCCTCATCACCTTTTGCACTAAATTTCCCTAAGGCATCACTAGTATCCAACACTACTACATGACAACCAAAAGGTCTGAGAAAACCAATATTAGGTTTTCTACCCCAAAGTAACTCATAAGGTGTTTTGTTCTGAATTTTGTTAACCAATGCTCTATTTTGCACATAGCATGCTGTATTAACAGCCTCAGCCCAAAAGGCTATTGGAAAGTGAGCATCAGTCAACATTGTTCTGGCTGCTTCAATTAGGGTTCTATTTTTCCTTTCAGCAACCCCATTTTGTTGTGGGGTTCTAGCAATACTAAACTGCCTAGTAATTCCTTTCCTGGCACAAAAATCATCAAGATTCTTGTTCCTAAATTCTCCACCATTATCACTCCTAAGCATTTTAACCTCATTTCCAGACCTTTTCTCAATCTGAGTGATAAAATCAATAAGAACATCAGCTGTGTCACTCTTCATAGCTAGAAAGAATGTCCAAGTAAACCTAGAAAAGTCATCTGTGACAACAAAACAATATGACTTACCATTCAAACTTTCTATATTTGTTGGACCAAAGAGGTCCATATGAAGCATATGAAGAGGTCTGGAACTAGTGTGCACCTGTTTGGACTTGAATGAGACCTTGTGCTGCTTGCCTTTAAGACATGCAACACAAGAGTGGTCATTGTGGAAGGCCTTCTCAGGCAAACCATCAACTAAACCAAGCCTCACAAGCCTATTGATATTTTTAAAATTTATGTGCCCTAGTCTCCTGTGCCACAAATTACTTTCATCTACTGAGGCCTTAGCATAAAAACAAGACATATTTGCATTCATTTTAATCCCATTTAAATTCACATTATATATGTCCTTATGCCTAGGTGTTCTATACTCAATATATTTCTCATCAGGGATCTTAAAATCCTTGCTTAACACCAAGCACTCAGTATCAGTGAAAAGAACCTTATTTTTGTTATCACAAACTTGTGATACACTAAACAAATTATAATCCCGTTCTTTTACCAGGAAGACGTTTTCAAAACGTAGATTATTGGTGAGAAGGGTTCCTTTGCCTGTAATGGTGCCATAGCCACCTCCAAAGAATACCTTATCACCATCTTTAATAGGGATGAAATTCGTCAGATAGTCTTCCTTCCCTGTCATGTGCCTTGAGCATCCACTATCCCAATATCCATAATCATTGATCTTTCTTTGAATGCCCTGCACATAAAGAAAACAAATTAGTTTTCTTTGGGAACCCAAGTCTCAGAAGACTTGGATTCATCTGGTTGTTCAATAAGAACAGACTTAGTTCTCACAACAACCCCATTCTCATCCTTTTTAGGATGAAATACCCAGTTAACCCCAATTGGTTTTGTAATGACCTTTGAAATGTAATTAAATCTATTGCAAGTCATTGAAATTCCATTATCATTAGGGTTTTGATCTTTCTTGGGTCTCCATGTTAAGCTTGAAGAAGCTTTAGACCCCTTACCTTTTGGCTGCAAATATTTAGGTCTGGTCACGTTTCTGTCAGCGTTAGATTTTGTCCTGTCAACGCTGAAATTACCCTTGTCAGCGTTGAACCTACGGTTTGCTACAGGAACCCATTGCCTATTTGACCAGGTGTTTGTCTTTTGAAAAGGTCTCTGTCCATGAGTGTTAGACCTTCTAGAAAAGAATGGGGCAGGTCTAATCACTTGTGGACTTTGCTGCACACAAGGTTTGGGTCTGACAACGTTTGACTTCCTAACAACGTTGACTTTCTTCCTATCAGCGCTGAAATTGTTCCTATCAGCGCTGGCTTTGGGAGCGTTGACACACTTGTATGCCAAATGTGAAAAGCTACCACAAGTATAACAGGCTTTCTTAGACACACTCTTAGGTCTAGAAGAGAAGAAACCTGTTCCATGATTGCTAACTTGGCTCTTGGGTGACCTATTATTCCTATACATCTCTGCATATTTAATGGTAGGTCTTCTAACAGTGTTTGAGCCTAGGTCAACAGATTTACCAGTGATTGGATGAGTAACCTTAATGGGTGGTGATTCATTGGGACTTTCACATAGCAAACCTCCCTTAACAAATAAAGTAGGGTTAGCTTTCTTCCACTCATTTAGGTCAGTCAGTTTTTGTTGATACTCTTCTACTGGGGTGACAACTCTTGGTGGAGGAATGAATTCCTCTTCTTGGCATTCAGGTATACCAGTCCAAGACAAGTCCTTTCTAAGGACACCATAGAAGTCACCAGCTGGTGGTGGAACCAGAGAGTAATCATTCATCCCAATCCCAGTCATGTCCTTAGGATCCCTTTGTTTAGCTACACAGTCTCCTAGGGTTTGGGTGGCTCTATCAAATCTTTGAATCTTGAGGTCAACATTATCTTTATTCTTAATGGCCTCATCTAACTTAGCCTGTAGATCTCTATTAACCTTTGTCATGATGTTTCTAATATCCATACTACCCTCTAGCTCATGTTTTAAGATATTGATCTTATCTTTTAAGTCAAATTCCATTTTCTTATATTCAGAAACGGTTTTCTCAGTTTCAGTAAGAGCTAGTTGGTAATTAGACAATTTACACCTTTTAGTGCTCATATCATCTTTTAGTTTTAACACCTCTTTGTTAAGTCTTTCAGAGTTTAACCTACAACCTTTGCTACAAAAAGCATCATCATATACCTCATTATCAGATGAAGAGGAGGAGTGTGCCATGAGAGCATATTCAACATGCTCTTCTTCTTCAATATCAGCAACCAAAGCTTTATCCTCTTCAGCATTCTTAGCCAGATAGCTCCAATCCCATCCTGTACCATCAATTCCTTGAACTGCAACCATGGCTTTGGAATCCTGAGCTTTAACAACCTGACTTGAGGGTTTACCAGCATCAGGTCTTCTAGGAGATCTGCATTCCCTCATGAAGTGCCCCATACGATGGCAATTGTAGCATTCAACTTTGGATTTATCAAATCCAGCTGTGTCTTTAGCATTGAAGGTCATCTTCTTTTTAAACCTTCTGTTCCACCTATTTGCTCTTATACTAGCAAGAGCCATATTCCACTTGATGTCCATCTCTTCCAAGTGCTCATCACTTATCTGCTCAAGGTCCTCATATGTAATCACTGAACCATTGGGCAAAGAAGCAATGTAAGCACACACAGTATCCAAATCCAAACCAGCAGGTTTAACTCTTGGGGAGTCATTCATGAATGTGTCAGTGTCAGAAAAGGAGACGTTGACAGGACTTATTCCAGCGCTGACAAATGATGATCCAGTAACTGGATGCATAAAAGAGTCCTTCTGATTGAATTGACCTTCACTATGAGAGAAGAAGGCCATGTTGCTGGTGCTAGATTTGCTTCCATGGTCTGAAAGAGTTTCATCTTCCAACAGTCTTAGTTTGTTGTAGATGTCATCAAACGAGGAGCTCTTGTAAGTATTATTGGCAAGAATAGATCTTGCCTCAATCTTCCATGCCTCACCAAGAATTTTAAGAAAGGTAGCATTGGTGTCAACATCACCTACTTGTGTCCCCATGAAGGACAACTTGCTTGTGATGTCAAGCAATCTGCTTCTCACACTACTCAGTTTCTCATTGGGTTGAGCTTTGAAGACAGCATAATCATGCAGAAGTTGCTTTTTCTTTTCTTCCTTAGTGTCTGCATTGCCACCATATGCAACTTCAAGTGCTTCCCAAAGTTCCTTAGCAGATTCATAGCCTCTATATTTGTGCTGGTTTTCTTGTCCCAAAGAAACTTTCAGAATATTTAGGGCTTTCATGTCAACCCTTTTCTTTGCAATATCTTCAGCACCTACAGCTCTACCATCTCCAGGTTTTTCTTTCTTATCTTCATCAGGGCATCCTTCAACAGCTGATCTTTGAGTAATGGCATCAAGAATCTTTTGAGCCTTATTGAATGAGTTTCCATATTCAATAATCTCCCAGAGTGTGTAGTCATAGATCCCCAGATATTGTTCAAAGTTGAACTTCCATAGGTCAAAGTGGGTTGCATCAAGCATGGGAATCTTGATGTTAGGTAGGGCTGAGGAAGAGGAGGTTATTGCTTCAGACATGATGTTGGTAGGGTTTTGGTGTTTTTAGGGTTTCTGAGAAAATTAGGGTTTTGGTGTTCGTGTATGGTTCTGGTGTTCTTCAAAGATCAAAAGTTCCTCAACAAGCTCTGATACCACTTGTTGATCCCAAACTTAGATCGATTAGCTTTGTGTATACGAGATTAGATCAAGTATAACACGTAGAGAAACCTTTGTATATGCTTTGTAGATCTAAGTGTTATGCGGAATTTAACACTTAAACTAGAACACAAGATGTAAACAAAACTTTCACTTTGATTATGAATGTCGAACTTGCTTACAATGAAAGATGTTTACGAACGAAAACTTATGTAAAACTTGATATTGAACATTAACCTAGAGGCCTTCTTTTATAGACTAAGAAGCCTTGTACAATAAGCTACGTATCAACTATTCTAGGTAAAGATAAATATAGAAAATACATTGTTGTTTCTATCCTTACTAGAAGTATTCTAGAATATAATAAACGTGTAGCTTATATCTTCCATCAGTGCTTGTCTTCAATCTGTCAACGCTTGACTTTAACTTGTCAACGCTTGAGCTGTCAGCACTTGCTTTGCTCTTGTCAACGCTTGAGTTGTTCTTGTCAGCGCTCAAGTGATTTGGCCTTAATTTATTCCCAACAGTAATCACTTTAGTTGTCTCTTCCTTAGCTCGATTTAAACAACGTACTTAATGTCCTAAGTGTAAGGGAGTTTATTCTCCCACATGCTTAAACATTGAGGACAATGTTTATATTAAGTGTAGGGGGGACTTCTATCGAATTTTAGTGGGATTTTCCATGAATTTGACTTCATTTAACCGGAAAAATAAAAAAAATTCAACATTTTTCAAATTTTTTGATCTATTTTGGCCTAGTAGTATTTTCCATTTATTTTCTTTCCTTTTATCATCGCATCGTATTTATATTTTCCATTTCAAGAATAAAGTAAAAAAATAAATAAATAAATTAATAAAATTGTTTTAACAAGTTTAGATGACTTTGACATATTAGACCCGTCGTGAATATTTTGACTCAACCCGAGTTTACTTATCCAAGTTTACTCTAGCTAGTATCCTTAACCATATGGACCTTAATTGGTTTATTAGGCTAAGCATCCACGAGTCTCATTCCTTGAGATTTTAAATTGTGGAGAACGAGAGATGATAGAGTTGATAATAAGTTTAAGGGTTAATTCTTGCTTATATGAGTTTTTATGGCTCTTTCTTACCGCTTGTATATTTAATTGCTTAATAAATGAGGATTTTTGCGGTGTAGATTCGATATATTAGCTCTTAACCAAATCTTTTATCTCCTTGTAATTAAAGCATGAACACATTGAGGGTGCCAGCGTTGTGGACTTCTGACTAAGGTGGCTCATAACCACTAAGTATGAGGTATTCAGACCATGGGACCGCGGAATTTGGCCTACTATATATATCATAAATAAAGAAAGAATAAGATTAAAACATGACCTCAAGGAGCCTTAGGGTGTGGGGCATGTAGCACGAACCTTGTCATTAGAGCCTTAGGGTGTATGGTATGGTAAGTGTTGAATAAAAATTGATCAAAAAATCAATTCCCTTGTTTATCGTTCAAGGAGCCTTAGGGTGTGGACAATAGATGAGGAGCATTTTTACATCTTAAAGAGCCTAAGGGTATATGATGTGAACTTGCTAAACTCCACATAAAGTCAACAGACTTTGGAGGAATAATTAATAAGTAGTACTGTTGGTCAAAATTCGGATCCGAGAATTTATTCCCCAAATCGTGTTAAATTATCCTTGATGTGGGCTTACTTTAGTGACAACGTTTTTGTGGACGAGGTTAGGTTTTGAGTGTCGGGTTTGCACCGTTTTGCCTTCATTTTTGGACTAATAATTATCAAATAAGTCAAATGAGCCTACGAGTGAATGACAATCCATAAAATCTAGAGAAACAACGTAGGAATTGGAGAAAGAGTATTACACAATTGTCTTATATAAATGGTTTTAACCTAAGAACTTATGGTAAACAATGATCTCGTTTTTAAGCTTAGTATGGGGAACGTGAAACTTGTGGGTGATTAATATTCATGACACCAAAGCCCTAATTTAAGTCTTAGATTTCTTTAGGAGTTTCTTCCATCAAATAATTTCTAAGTTAATAAATTGTTATAACTTTTTTTTCCTTTAAAGTTTTTATCTTTTCATGATAATAGTAATAGTATATCTTAATAAAGGCCAAGATTTGTTAATTATAAGAAAAATGTAACTTTATGCTTTAAAATTATGCATTGCATGGGGTCATTGCAATGGTCAAGTGTAGGGGATTTAATAAGTGTGTAAACACTTATCCTTTTTCCACTAAAATCAAGGAAAAACAAGACCTAATCATGTGTTTAATATCGTAAAAGTCGGAATTACGCGTGGTTTTGTGTTTTTGTGTGAAATAGGTACAAAAGATCAAAAGGAAAGAAAACACGGGATTACACGGTCAAATGTTGAAGAAAAGTCCAAGAAAGAGACAAAGACAAAGTCGAAGAACCAAAAGTGTACCAAAGATCACGAAAACCGGCAAAATCAACACGGGTTTGAAGAAATTATCAAGGAAGCTGAAATCAAGTTCGTTTTTAGCGGATTTAATATTTATGAAGATATTTGAGCTTTGTGGGTCCCACATTTGGGTTAATGGGCTAAAAAGCCCATTTAAGGAAGCAAGTATCATGAATGTTGGTTAAAAAAGCCCAAGACGGATGGATATTATCACTTTGGGCCACAAGCCCAATGATTAAACAAATTTGCTAAGGGACGGACTGAGTTGGGCTTTGTATACCCGATTGGTCAAATGAAGAAAGAAATAAACGTTTGTTTATTTACCTAGTCAACACCTCACATTTACCACCCACCCCACACACTTTATTTTTCGTTACTCTCTATGTATCACCACTTTTACCCTCACCCTCTCTCTCACCAAAACAAACGCAGTCACCCATTTTTACACAAACCTTAGATATCTCAAAAATTGGGGCTTTCTTAATTTAGGCGCGTATAAACACACGCACCTTAATTAATTGCCAATAAAATCGGGACTAAGAAGATAGTGCAACCAGTGTGACGTGGCGATGCTTCTTGCTAATGATTGGCTGTGACAACCAATATTCTCCAATCCACCAATCATGAGAACCCAAGTCAGGTCTAAACAAACATAACTAACACAAAAAACGCTGGTGTGGCGATCCGTGTGACCCCTGAATGATTTCCAACCGTAGATGATGAAAGAGAATGAAGAAAGAAGAAAAGAGGGGCTGAGATCGCTCTCCTTGCTCACCAAGTTTCATCAAGAAGGTTTTTAGGGTTTGCCTATAAAATCCCCCATTATGTAATTCATTCGTGTGCAAATTTTTATTTTTATTTTATTTTATGCAAAATTAGTTTTTAGGTTAAATTATAATTTCTATTTTCAAAGTATTGTAATCATCTTTATATTTAATGAAAGTTTGTTTTTAATAAATTCGTGTCTATTCTGATTATTGTAATTTACTTTAAATTGTTTTAGTTACAATAATTAAAAGTTTATTTAAGCAAAATAAATTAAATAAAAGTGGATTTATTAATTTCCCCCACTCGGAAGTTTAAATGAAATCTGGTTCGAAGTTGATGTTTCTGGATTGAATGATGGTGATGATTAGTTGATAAGGTGGCGTCGATTCGATCTAGTGTTTTAGACGGCTCAGCGCCTCGTCTACTCCCCAACGGTTTCGTCACCAGGTTCTTTCTCTCTTTTTATTTTTATGTTAATTTTTAGATTAATTTTTATGTTTGTTTAAGTTTCTGTTTTAATTGAGTAGTAGATTGTTGTGTTAAGAATAGTTTTATTTTGAATCTGCTAGTGTTTGCTTTGTCTGAGTTTCTATCTGAGTTAAGTTTGATTGGATTTGAGTATTAGTGCTGATATAGGTTTGAGACTTGTTTTTTTTATCTGCTAGTTTTTTTGGTTTTCGATTGCTCTGTTTAGATTTGCTTTAGTTCGAGTTTGTAATCTGATTTTGGTTTTAATTCAGCTAGTTTGGCTAGGATTGTTCTGCTTGTTTTACTGAGTAGTTTACTTGTTCTGATTTTGAGATAGTAGTATTATTGATTGATTTACTTTACTGATTAGTTTCTATAATTACTTATTTTATTTTTAGTTAAATTTAGACTTGCTTATTTTTAGTTTAAAGTTTATATCTACTTTTTTCTATTTTAGTATTACGTGCTTATTTGATTTTGCTGATTACTGATATTAGATGCTTAAAGCCTCAGATCCATTTGGTCTGAGTGTCCAAAAATTCCAAAAAAAAGAAAAATAAAAAAATAAACAAAAATTAGTCTCCAAAGGGACGCGAACCCTCGACCCTCTGTTCATCAGCCTAACAAGTTAACCATCTCCTCTAGTGCTTCTTTTTGGTTTATCTTTAGTCTTTTCAATTAATATAGGATTATTATTAGCTGTCAGTTTATTTAGA
The DNA here is from genome assembly GCA_025667525.1 of Glebionis coronaria. NCBI lineage: Eukaryota > Viridiplantae > Streptophyta > Magnoliopsida > Asterales > Asteraceae > Glebionis > Glebionis coronaria. The sequence goes on along the minus strand of CM046877.1, from coordinate 71,954,760 downwards.
TTATTTTAATTATAAGTTTTGTTTAGTTAAATTTTAATCAAAAGTTTTTTATAAGTTTTCTTTTATAAAGTTTTAAAAAATAAAAAAATAAAAATATTTTAATTACTTTTATAAATTTAAATTGTTTTTAAAATTAGTTTTTTTAATATTAGTTTTAATTAATTTAGTTCTATATAAAATTAGTTTTAAATAGATTTCATTTAAATAAAAAGTTTTAGTTAAAAATTGATTAGAGTAAATTAAATTAAAGTTTTATTTAAATGTAAAATAGTTTTCAAATTTTGTTTAAATAGTTTTTAATATAGTCTAAATTTGTATAAATTTTAAATAGTTAAGTTTTAGTTGATTAAATTAGACTTAAATTTAAAATAGTTTTAAAATAGTTTAATTAATTTTAATTAAATATTTCCTTTTTAATTAGATTAAATAGTTTTTTTATTAAATAGTTTTTAATAGTTCTTAGTTTAAAATACCAAACAAAGTATGTTTTACCAAGAACAATTAATCCACGTTTAAGTCTGATATCAATTCGAGTGAGTCGAGGAGAAAACGATAATTGCACAAAAAATCACTACATTACGCAGCCTCAACATAATCTACTAATAAAGGATCTTTGTGGGAATAAGTTACTAAAATCTCTAAGTCCTCCGAGACCCGGGGGGGGGGGGGGGGGGTGTTACATTTAAGCGCAACTTTTGTTTTGAAGTAAAACAAGGGAGGCCATACTTCTTTGCTTAATATGAGAATTAAAACGCTAACTACAAAAAAAACTAAATGTAGCCCCTATAAATGTACCATTTCCTAGTGGTGGACTACAATTTCAAAACACCACTAAGAAAAGAAAACCTCACTTGTTTAACACCCCCAAATTTACACGTAGCGGAATACATCTTTGGGTGCTAAACAATGATACTACTACACATAATTTATAAAGAACGACTCAAAAAGAGATGTTTTAGATTTATCGTTCCCAAAACATTTGTCAGAGTAGTGTAGTCCCAAGACATGGTAACCAAAGTACAACCAAAACAAAAGATTTAAAATGTTTTGGACAAAAGGAACGACAAACATTCAAAGAGTTTATATTACAAAAGTAGTGCACAACATTCATTCCCGTGGCTTCCAAGCTTCACCCTTCCTGATTACCTGAAATACATATGAGAAAATCATCAGCAAAAATGCCGAGTGAATCTATAGGTTTGTATAATCATTTTTGAACACAAGCAAAGATTATAAGTTTGTGGCATGCTTGAAGGCAACAAGCATCAAATAATAATTTGCATCAACAATAATAATTGTATATAGCATAAATTGCAATAAGCTCATGGAACCGAGCCCTTAGACACTCCCTTTAGAGGTCTGATAAGACAGGAGATTTATTAATTGTCGGTTACCTCCAGATTATTGGTACATTGCCGTATACCTGAATTCTCAATACAATATGTTCAAACAGTGTGGAGGTCGGGCCTAAGCTTCTATGACAAGTCCACAAAAACTGAACCGGGGCGGCTTCCCCCATAGATCTATTAATTATACTAGCGGTTAACCCATCATAGGTTAATTAACGGTCCATAATTGAGGCTTTAACAAAGGCAATCACTTAATGCAATTTAAAGGCAACCACGGGTCCATTCATAAAAGGACAAGCATACCATAAAAATCTTGTGTTCTAAGTTTACAAAACATGTATTCCCCCTCGCGGGTTTTAAAATATTTGAATTTGCTCAAACGAGGCTATAGACTCACCTTAGTACTTATAGTAGTTGAAGACAATCGCCGACGATAGTAGATGCCCGATAATCACGATAACCGCAACCTAGCAAATAAGGTGCGTACTTTAATAATAGACTCGAGAAATAAATGATACTTAATAAAATCAAACTCGAACTCATAAAACCACAATACACTCGAGAGTAAACGATAAATAACTTCATTATACTTTACTACCCATTTACTTAACCATTTTATACTTTTAACAAAATCCGCCGGTACATACTACATGTACTAGCTTATTTACCCCTTTTTAAACTTGTCAACCGTTTATGAAACGACTAGATAAACTAACTTACTATATATAGAAAGTCCTCCTACAAGTTTATCAAATGAAATTACTTTTAAAGTCCTTTACTCGACTCATTTTCAAACCACAAAATTCGGACAGATTTACGTTAATTTTTCATACGACCGTTTTAACTTATTTAAACGACTCCGTTTACAAAACCGACACTCGGGTTTTAAAGTAAACTCAACCTATAAAATAAACACCTCATTATCAGTAGGTTACACGTTTCAAAACTTTCATTTAGAGTCCCCGGTACACGATCATTCAAAACATCATAACTTCGCGCTCGTTTTGAGCTAGAAGCTCTACCTTATATCAAATCGAAGCTAAGGAAATTATCTACAACCCTAGGCTATAAGTTAAGTCATTTTCAAAATATAAAAATTCGGATTTTTCAGTTTACCTACTGCTATAAAATGGGTACCAAAATCTTGTACAAAATCAACTTTTTGACCAAAACCAACCATAGAAATGATCATTCCTATACTCTAATATCATCATACATCCACCATAACATCAAAATCATAATAAAAATAAAAATATTTAGATCAAAATAAAGTTTTTAACAAGATTTCTAGCAAGAACCACCATGGATCATGCTAAAAACACCATGCATGACCATGGCTTCTACCTACCAACATCAAAAAAAATAAAAAGTGCTTGCATGTGTGAAGTTTTTATACCTATGTGATCCTTGATCAAAAATAGAGATGGGTCTATGCTTTGTTTAGCTTGAATCAACCTCAAACTCAAGATAATTTGAAAATTGAATGGGTTTGGGTGGTTGGGTGGAGTTTCGGCAAAAACAAGGAGAAGGAGAGAGAGATGATGATTTTTGGAAGTAAAAAAAAAATAAAGTGTGTGTTTATTTTAAATTTTTATTTAGTGGGGTAGGGACCAAATTGCAATTTAGCAAAAGTTTGGCTAAAAATTGTAAATAGCTAGTTAAAAGTGGGAAATAATTACTAGTCAATTTTGAAAATATTTACGGGACTCGGGTTTCGTAAAAAATACTTAAAAGTTTAAACGCACACGAAAAATAAAAATATAACGACTCGATACGTAATTAAAACGATATCGTTGAAAATATTAAATATCGAAACGATCGATAATGAAATATAAAATTATGGGCATCCGTCGGTATCGCGATCACTAGTAGTCATCGTTGCTCGTCAAAATATTAAAATAAAATATTTAATATCGATTTCAACTTAAACCATTAATCATAATAATATTTAAGATTATAAAATACTTCAAAAATATTTGAAAAGTAAGAATTAAGTAATGATCTTATTTTGTGGGTTTTACAACTTGTCTCCTTTAGCTAATGTGTTTGATAACGATACCAGAGCCTAGTTAGATTAAGAAATTGCAAAAATGTTTCATACATTTGGTTTATCATTCAATCTTGCTAAAAATTCGTATTATAAGAAGGCTTTACATTTGATGCGACTCATAAACTAGGTGGTTATGTGCCTCCGAGCTACAACAAACTAAGGATGAATTTAGGTCAACAAGAGAATGCAAGTTTTGAGAGGCTGCTACAACCAATCAAGGATAAATGGAAAGAAACGAGGGTGTCAATTGTGATCGATGGGTGAAGAGATCTTCAAACAACACTGTTGATTAATTTTATGGCAACTTCAACGATAGGTCTGATGTTCATTAAAACTGTGAATGGTATACGTGAAATTAAAACCAAAGAGTATATTGCCAATTTAATCCAAGAAGTCGTTAATGAGATTGGTGATCAAAATGTAGTCCAAATCATTACGGATGATGCGTCACTCTATTAAGGAGCTAGTGAATAGTTCAAGGTCTTTACTCGCACATCTATTAGACGCTATGTGTAGTTTATACGCTTAATCTTGCTTTGAAAATTTTTTGACGCCGTGTGTGTTACATGGGAATTTAAGTGTAACTTTTGTTTTGAAGTAAATTAGGGGAGTCACTCTAGGATGAAGGCTTATTTACTTCAACTTTCTAGATAAGTAATAGCAATAGGTAAGAAAGATATCCATAATTCTTTGCTTAATATGAGAACTAGACACCAACTACAATTAAAAAATTAAAAGTAGCCCTTAGAGATGTACCATTTTCTAGTGGTGGACCACAGTTTCAAAACACCACTAAGAAAAGAAAATCTAACGTGTCTCCTTTGGCTAAAGTGTTTGATAACGATACCAGAGCCTAGTTAGATCAATAAATTGCAATAATATTTTATACGTGTGGTTTATCATTCAATCTTGCTAGAAATTCGTATATGAAGGCTTTACATTTGTTGCGACTCATAACTTAGGTAGTTATGTGCCTCCGAGCTACAACAAACTAAGAATGAATTTAGGTCAACAAGAGAATGAAAATTTTGAGAGGTTGCTACAACCAATCAAGGATACATGGAAAGAAACAAGGGTGTTAATTGTGACCGATGGGTGGATCAATCTTCAAAGAAGACCGTTGAATATCATGGCAACTTCAACAAAAGGTCTGATGTTCATTAAAACTATGAATGGTACAGGTGAAATTAAAACCAAAGAGGATATTGCAAATTTAATGAAAGAAGTCTTAATGAGATCGATGATCATGTAATCTAAATCATTACAGATTATGTGGTAAACTGTAAAGGAGCTAGTGAATAGTTCAAGGTATTTATTTGCACATCTACTGGACGATGTGTGTGGTTTATAAACTTAATATTGCTTTGAAATTTTTTTTCCACCGTGTGTGGTACATGGAAATTTAAGTGTAACGTTTGTTTTGAAGTAAAACAGGGGAGTTACTCTAGGGTGAAGGTTAATTTATTTTAGCTTTTTGGAAAAGTAATAGCAATAGGTAAGAAAAGTAGCCATACTTCTTTGCTTAATAAGAACTAAAGACACCAACTACAAAAAAACTAAATGTAGCCTCGATAAATGTACCATTTCCTAGTGGTGGACTACAGTTTCAAAACACCACTATAAAAGAGAACCTAACTTGTCTACTTTGGCTAATGTGTTTAATAACGATACCAGATCCTAGTTAGATAAATAAATTGCAATATTGTTTTATACGTGAGGTTTTTCATTCAATCTTGCTAGAAATTCGTATTATATGAAGGCTTTAATTTGTTGCGACTCATAACTTAGGTGGTTATGTGCCTCCGAGCTACAACAAACCAAGAAGGAATTTATGTCAACAAGAGAATTCAAAGGTTTAGAGGTGGCTACAACCAATCAAGGATACATGGAATGAAGCGGGGGTGTCAGTTGTAACCGATGGGTGGAGTGACCTTCAAAGAAGACCGTTGATTAATTTCATGGCAACTTCAACAAAAGGGTTGATGTTCAATAAAATTGTGAATGATATAGGTGAAATTAAAACCAAAGAGTATATTGTTAATTTAATGCAAGAAGTCGTTAATGAGATCGGTGATCAAAATGTAGTCAAATCATTAAGGATAATATGGAAAACTATAAAGGAGCTAGTGAATAGTTCAAGGTCTTTACTCGCACATCTATTGGATGCAGTGCGTGGTTCATACGCTTAATATTTCTTCGAAAAAATTGACGCCGTGTGTGGTACATGGAAATTTAAGTGTAACTTTTGTTTTGAAGGAAAACATGGGAGTTACTTTAGGGTGAAGGCTCATTTACTTCAACTTTGTTGAAAAGGACTAGCAATAGGTAAGAAAGGTAGCCATACTTCCTTTCTTAATATGAGAACTAAAGACACTAACTACAAAAAAACTAATTATAGCCCCTAGAAATGTATCATTTCAAAACACAACTAAGAAAAAAACCCTAACTTGTCTCCTTTGGCAAAATTGTTTGATAACAATATCAAAGCCTAGTTAGATCAAGAAATTGCAAGAATGTTTTATACATGTGGTTTATCATTAATCTTGCTAGAAATTCGTATTATATGAAGGATTTACATTTGTTGCGACTCATAACTTAGGTGGTTATGTGCCTTCAAGCTACAACAGACTAAGAATTAATTTAGGTCAACAAGAGAATGCAAATGTTGAGAGTTTGCTACAACCAATCAAGGACACATGAAAAAAACGAGGGTGTCAATTATGATCTATGGGTGGAGCGATCTTCACAGAAGACCGTTGATTAATTTCATGGAAACTTCAGCAAAATGTGTGATGTTAATTAAAACTGTGAATGGTATCTATGAAATTAAAACCAAAGGGTATATTGCTAATTTAATGCAAGAAGTCGTTAATGAGATCATGGATCAAAATGTAGTCCAAATCATTATGGATATTGCGGAAAATTATAAAAGAGCTAGTGAATAGTTCAAGGTCTTTACTCACACATCTATTGGACGTCGTGTGTGGTTCATACGATTAATATTGCTTTGAAAAAAAATGTGCTGCTAGGAGCACCAAAAACAATTTAGATGTGTATGGTTGTTGTCATTGTATCACGAAATTCATGAAGTTGTGCAAATAAAAACATTATTATGTATCATAAGATGAGATTGTCTATGTACAACAAATTTACCCTATTTAAGTTGTTCTATGTGGCCTAAACATGGTGTGCTTCTATTATTGTGATGTTGGAAAGATTTAAACTTGTTAAATGTGTAACACCCTAATTTCTGGTCAACGAAAGCGGTAAATCTTGGGTCCTGTTACATCATAATATCAAAGTTTAATGTACAATAGAACGACTAGATATTTTATAAAAATACCTCGTCGAATTAAATTAAAACATCAAAGTTACAGAGGTCACACTTTTTAAAAGATAAAGTAGCGGAAGAATAAAGTTTAAAGATGTCAACGAGATAATAGTTCAAAACAAATAATAAAATATCCGAAGATAGCCATGAAATGCATGCGGACTCCAAGTACTTCATATAGCATATAAGCATCATCATCTAATACCTGAGATAAATGTTAAAGGGGCCAACTTAAAGGTTGTGAAAATAAAGGTTTCAAGTCAAAATCATAGCAAGTTGGACCGCAAAAGTTCAGTTCATGTACACATGCAACTGTAGGAGATATAGTGCCAAGTGTAGGATAAGTCGAGTATTCACATTATTTATGATAGCTAAGCTCACGACATTGAAACTAATGACCCAGTACGTACACCGCAATGTACATATAGATTGCCCCGAGATAGTACCTAGCCAAGATAACTCCAGTCACACAAATGGTGTATACTCGTCCGACGTCAGAATGCCCGAGTGGAGATTGTCAAGCCTTGACAGATGTACCATAACATAAGAGCTCGCTCCAGCAGAGTAATTAATGATTCATAATAGTAGGGACTATGGCTAACGCAACTTAAGCATATTCATAAACAATGCTCACTGAGCGCTCACAGGAAAAAGTTTTTGTGTCCGTAAGCAAGTATAAAGCATTTATCACATCCCAAAACGTTAAACATATAAAGCAGTTTAATAGGGACTATAGACTCACCTCAAGCAAAGAATCAATCCGTGTAAGTAAGATCAAAGCGAACAACACTAGCTGCAACCTAAATATAATACTATTGTAAAACCCGCATACTTTTAACATGAACAGTACAATACGTAAAGAGACGAACCTATTAAAACTTACTAATTATGTCACGTACACGTATCACGAATATTGAATCCAGAAATTTCGTACGTGGTATTACATGATAATTATTACGTACGTGTCAATACACGATAATTATTAGCTATAATAATTATGATCACGAGCATATAATCACGAATATTAAAACACGAACTATAATATGATTTTCTAAGTATATGAATTAAACACGACAAGTAATTACGTATACTAATATGTATTTACGTATGATATGTATAATACAATCCAAGAAGAATAGGACTCGAAAATTAAATTCACGAACACGTGTACATATTTAATTCACACGAAAATAAAACAAACATTGAAATGGTGTGTTTTTGGTTGGACGTTTGGCATAGGGCCTAGGGAAGGGCCCAAGGCCCACTAGAATTCTTACACGAATTTTAATAAAATACGGGAGGAGTACATTATTTTGGAAATAGATAAATAAAACCCTACATAGTAAACAAATGTTCGTATCTTCTTTCCCTGGGGGATGTCGTCGTTTCATCACCAAGAAACCAAGAAAACAGCCATAGGTTGATCAAGAGCAAGAGTTGTGATTCGTGTTTCTGATTATTAAACCCTAAACGAAAACAAGGTAACATTAAATCGTTTTTGTTGTTTTCTTTTCTTTTCTTCTGTTTAATTGATCAAGGAAATCCGAATCTAAGAATTTGATATATGTTTAAGACGAGTATAAGTAAGGGGTGTGATTCGTTTGGTATGGTTGTGCTCGGATCACGCATAATCGAGACCATTCTAGGTCTCGGTGGTGACATTCTCCCACCAGCCCCAACCCTCCATGGGTGATGGTGTAGTGTTTGTTCAGTCGGTGGCAACCCAAACAACCCCACGAGGGGGATTTGGATAAAGCAGTGGGAACCGAGACACTTATATGTCTCGGTGGGAAGATGTACGACGGCAGGGGGTAGCGAACACAGGCAGTGGGAAATCATAAACGGACAGCAGGAAAATTTATCAAACTAGTGGGTAGATTGTACTGGCGGGGGAAACCAAACAGTTTAGGGGCTGTTTAGTTTTTGGTTTAAGAAACAGTATAAGGGGCTGTTTGGTTCAGCGTTTTAGAGCAGTTAAGGGGTGTTTGGTTAAGAAAAATAAAACATGTATTTTATTTTTATTTAACTAGTTTAATTAAAAACATGGTTTTAGATTAGTAAATATGCATGACTCATGATATAGTTTTATTTAGATAAAGCCATGGTTTAATTATGTCATTTGATTTAAATATAACATATGATTTAATCATTAGTAATTTAATTATTCATGTGCTTTCAATTAATTAATATATAGTTTAATTAATTTATATCCTTTTAAGGTAAAGTTTATTTATTAGATCATGGATTATTAATTAATTAATACTAATGATATCATGTAATGTTATTATTAATTAATAATTATAAGTTAAATCTAAGTATTTCGTACACCTTAATTTAATTAAATCATGCTTATATTTAATTAAATCGTATAACCTATAGTTTATTAAATTAACATGTATTAATAATAAACTATACTATTAATCACATGACTTATTATATTTAATCAGTAAAACTTAAGCTATATTATTAGCTTATTAATCCGGCTTATTTCTAAATATGGAAACTTTCTATTTCAGGAAATTTAATATATTTGGAAACTTTCTATTTTTAGAAACTTATCTATTTTAAGAAGTTAATCTATTTTTGGAAACTTTCTATTTTAGGAAAACCTGTTATTTTTAGAAAGTTACTTATTATTACACAACAAGCATAATAATACAAGAATATCAGATAATACTTAATTAGAGCACTTAAAACACATGATAAATACCGTATAACATTAAAATCAGTAAAACAAGACTAAAACATATAAAACAAGCTAAGACACGATATAAAATCAGTTACGTACTCGGTAATCAGAATACTTATACACGTATACTATTTATGTAGCATTAGTGAGATCGAAGTAGGACTCTCTTCCGTTCGTCTTCTTCGTTCACTGGACCTAAGGTACGGATTTTCCGTCCTTCAATAAGGACAATCGCTTCCTTCATTAGGATTTCCCGTATGCAGCCAACTGTTTTCCCCAGTAGTTACAGATTAAATGCTTATGTTTTATTAGTTACCTTAGCCATATACATGCATGACCAGTTTCACCTAGTTATGGAGGTACCATAACCATAACACTAGAGGCACTGGTGTTATGACTTCACCACGGCGGAGTGATAGCTCGTGGCGTCCCTTTCTAGTTATTTGGCCATTTTATTATTATATTATCATTTGGGCGTATGGGTGCATCCTAGTTACATGTTTCAGTCAGGATTTCATAGTGAATGTGGCGTGTGCCTTGAATCCTTCACAAGGAGTTGATCCCTCCTACCCACTTACCAGTATAATTAGAGGCAGCCCCTCTAATTTGCATGACGAGGTCACCCCTCCAAGTATTCATGCACGTTGTTGACCTCATGACCTATATTGGCTTTTAGTACATTAACTAATACAGATTTTCATAAGTAACATAAGCTATGTTTTCAGAACTAAAACCAGTTAACATGACAGACAACTAGGTTTTCCAGGACTTATACATTTCCGCTGCTATTAGTCTTATTTATGTTTCAGCCAGTCATACTATGTTGTATATCCGTGCACTGAGGGTTATGCTCAGTCGTTACTTTTCTTTCCATGTCCCAAAACGGCAGGTACCCAAGGACGGACTCGAGCATTTGGAGGAAGTGCATAGGATGGAAGCTGCCATAGACTTCTTCTCCTTTTTGCCATATACTTATGCTTGTCTAGTCTTTCCTAGTTCATTTACTTTATTTATATTTTGGGCTTATGTTTGGGAACCGATGTTTGATTCCGATTTTCCCTATGGTCATGTATGTTTTACTACATATTACCTTGCATGCTTTGATGACACGCCATAATTACGCGTGACAGTCCACTTATCAAAGTGTGGTGTTACAATTATGGTATCAGAGCCAAAGGATTCGACCTGTAGGCTCTAAAACTCGACCTGTGACTAGTAGGTAGTCACCAGAAGCTTCCGAAATCAACACTTGTCATTCCACGTATTGATGTTTTCAGCACTTTGTTGTTTTAACCATGATGTTTTTACCGGTAGTGTTTTACTAATATGGATGAACAACCGTCATCCATACTTAGTTATGTGTCATTGTTTCATGCATGATGTTCCTTGTGAACTTTGGCTAATGTGGACTAAACCCCAGTAGTTCCTAACTGGCCACATAAATTTTTTCTGTTAAATTTCGACAGCTGAGTTTCACTCATTTATTTCATGTATCATTGTCGTAGGTTTATGACTAAGTAACAGTTGGTACAGGACTGGCCCTATTTAGTCGCATGTGCTTTTATCGAAACTTTTAACTTTGGGACCGACCCATAGGCGTCCCCTCGCCATGTCTTTTATTTTGGGAAAACTGACCATAGGCGTTTACCCTCGCACATATAAAGGTTTTCATAAACTGCATCATGCATTCACGCACTGTTTTCATGCATAAAATTTTTCTCATGATTTATTGGCATAATTTTTTTTCATGTCCCCTCATAAGTTACTATGTCTTTATGTCAAGTATGTTTACATACTATCATGGTTAACTTCGTTTTCATGCTAATTATATTATATACTCCTTCATGCTAAGTTGCTTCATGTTTCTTCATGATGATTTCGCCTTCATGTTGATTACGTCTTACGTCTCTTTTGTTGTTTATGCTCTCATGCAAGACATCGTTGGATTTCAGTTAATACTGCTTTTATAATAGTCATGGTTGGTTTTCATTAATCATGCTTTCAGACAAATTATCGTTGAATTTCGTTTAAATATACTTTGGTGTTTCTCAATGCAACCAGAATGATGCCTATACTGGCATTGCCAGGTTATCATGATGGTTCTCTAAACGTTTAACCAATTATTTTCCTTTAAAATCATGAAAGATGATCGACCCCATACCGATCATTTCATGTACATTCCATGTGTACTCCATGTACCGTATTCCATGTGTATTACACATACCTTAATCCATATGTATTTCACTTGCAACACTTCACGAGTATTCGCTAGTCGATTCTGAATCATCTCAGGCGTATTTTCACTTGCTGATATTCTACAAGATTGCTGTGCCGCTCATAACTTGGAGATGTTACTAAAGGTTGATGCTGCGGAACTTAGAGACGCTACGAGATGCTGATGATGTTCACAACCTGGAGATCTTACAAGACGAAGACAAAGGCATTGGATCAAAGCGATCGAACGAGAAGATGCTTCACCACCAGACGATCTTCCATCAATCATTTCCCTAATTCTTAGTTACATGTCACACGTCCTTCAGTTGTCGTTTCAGTCATATGAGTGAGAACCGGTGCCAGCCGGCCACTCAGTTGAATAGTTACATGAATCACAGTCATAAGAATGACCGTCATGGAACTGATAGACAAGACGATAGTAACCACTACTGTGACAATAACTACCCCAACAATCACAACCGAAGCTCCGGTCGCGGACATGATCAGAAAAACAAGGGATCAGTAGTTCAACTGATCCGCCAATTCTGGCATAATAACCTAATATCTGTAGTTTTATTTGTTTCACATCTCAAGATACATGTCAAGACATCCGTCAAGACACATGTCTCACGTATACTTTCTAAAGACACATGTCAAGACACCAGTTAAGACACAGGTCATGCTTATATTTCCCAAGACACTAGTCAAGACACATGACTCACGTCCAATTCTGGAACATCCCAAAGAAATTCAGGGTACCCTCCAAAGGGTATATCCATTTTGTGGTGCCATGTATTAATCAGGCCACAAGAATTTCAGTACCATCACCGACGTATCAGTGAGATCTATCATGTTTGCTCGATGACACTTTCATTTCTTGCACCCATATTTCATATATTCATGACCATAAAGGATGCCATTCGTATCCCTCATGAATACGAAGGTTTTCCCTTTAGTCAAATAATAAGATCTAATCTACTAACGCACTTAGCTAGAACAGATGCGAGTTGAATATGATTCTGATGTTGGACTATGAACAACACACCATGCTACGACTGGTCCTCATTATATCAGAATATGTACAGTGATGTTCAGGCTCCTGAATACATTCAACATGGTTTTTCATCATGAGAACCTATACAAATTATTTATGCTTTGCAAGCACGTGTTTTTTATTCCATGACTGCGAAGATTTTCCAGCTTTCAGTCGTAACATAACTTTTGAAATTCTTTTCATTCGTAATCAGCTGATCATTTCAAAATTTCCTATTATACTCCAGGTGTATCCCCAGGGTGTACATCGGTTCTGCTTAATAAGAGAAGGACGGTAACATGAGATTATGTGTCGACTACCGTCGATTTAATCAAATCACCATTCATGACCGTTACTTCCCTCCACGTATTGAAAATGGGTTGGGTCAACTATAGGGTGCTAACCACTTTTCCAAGATCGACTTATGATCATGCTACCAGCATTGACGAGTGAAAGAGTAGGACACGCTAAACTCATGATTTGTTTTAGTCTTATAAATGCTCCAGCAGCATTATGGACTTAATAAATTGAGTTCCACGAACTCATAAACAAATTCATCAACATTTTAATCAAATGACAACCTGATCTTCTCTAAGTCTAGAGAAGGGCACGATGACCATATTTGCACTATGTTGCAAATTCTACGACAGGAGAAATTTCACTTTGAAATTTTCTAATATAAATTCTGGTTGATTACAGTGACACGCTGAATCACATGGATTCTCACGGTTAATTTTACCATGACTCACCTTATGCGTGAAGGTGAGAATCATACACCACATTAGGTATTCCAAGAAAATCCTACGCTAAGAAAAGTCAAGTTTAAGAGACTCATATTTTTGCAAACTTCTACGTATCCAGTTTCTATGAAGCAAGATACATTTACGTTCAGAAATTATGGACAGAAATGGGACAAGTTCTCCATGGATTTTGGGTTCCAGATTACGCAAACTCAGAAGAAGCATGATGCTATCTGGGTTATTGCCAACAGTTTGAACAAGTCTACAGAATCCTTACATCCGCAAGGATTTCAAAGCCAGAACATTGATCGGACATGTTCCAGCCAAGGATCATCCGATCACTTGGTAATCCGTCAGATATCGGGCCAGAAGAAGGTTCACATTTGTGCTCCTTATTTGCGTTCACGTCTTTGTTCAAATTTTATGACTTGCTTTCACACTCACGTTCATGACACTATTCACGTTCATGATTGTATCATGGCTTATGATTTTATGTTTATTTTCGTTCTGGGAGGTTATGCAAAAGCTTGAGAGACCAGACTCAAGTTTAGTATAACTCTCTATCCTCAGATATACGTTTCACTTTACGTTCCACGTCTCACCTTATAGTCTTTGGGGTTACCGCACCCGTTATTCTAGGTTCATGATATGTTTCACATGTCATGTTTATTCCATGTTCTCATATCACGTTCATGATCTGCTACACGTAGCATTGACCATCATATGTTTCCTCATATTACACTCACCATATCTCCATGTCACGTTCACAATTGTTCACGTATCACGTTCACAATTGTTCATGTACTACGTTTCAGTATGTCTCGCGCATCATTTCTAAGACGTTACTATTATCAGTTAGTTTAGGTTAGTTGCATCTTAACGTTTGAGTTACCCTTGAACGTTAATTCTCATCCACTCGACCGGATTCATGGAAATCTATCTTACGTTAATAACCAAGAACTTTTACGTATTGCTAAGTCAAGGTCATGAAGACGAAGATTATCATATGTGTCAAAATCTTGTAGAGGAACCGTTCCGAGAGGGAAGCCACTTAGAAATGGAAGAATCTATCTGGATTTTATACTCTCATCCTTCCATAATTCAGTCATACTCTTTTCAGGCACGTCACGTTCCACGTCCATATTCTTTCTGTTACTTTATCTATAATTCGGGGAGGAATTATTCTTTTTAGGGGGAAGAGTTGTAAAACCCGCAAACTTTTACCATGAACAGTACACTACGTAAACAGACGAACCTATTAAAACTTACTAATTATGTCACGTACACGTATCACGAATATTGAATCCAGAAATTTCGTATGTGGTATTACATGATAATTATTACGTACGTGTTAATACACGATAATTATTAGCTATAATAAATATGATCACGAGCATATAATCACGAATATTAAAATACGAACTATAATATGATTTTCTAAGTATATTAATTAAACACGACAAGTAATTACGTATACTAATATGTATTTACGTATGATATGTATAATACAATCCAAGAAGAATAGGATTCGACAATTAAATTCACGAACACGTGTACATATTTAATTCACATGAAAATAAAACAAATTGAAAGGGTGTGTTTTTGGTTGGACGTTTTGCATAGGGCCAACGGAAGGGCCCAAGGCCCAGTAGAAGTCTTACACGAATTTTAATAAAATACGGGAGGAGTACATTATTTTGGAAACAGATAAATAAAACCCTAAATAGCAAACAAATGTTCGTATCTTCTTTCCCTGGGGGCTGCCGTCGTTTCATCACCAAGAAACCAAGAAAACAGCCATAGGTTGATCAAGAGCAAAAGTTGTGATTCGTGTTTCTGATTACTAAACCGTAAACGAAAACAAGGTAACATTAAATCGTTTTTGTTGTTTTTTTTTATTTTCTTCTGTTTAATTGATCAAGGAAATCTGAATCTAAGAATTTGATATATGAGTAAGACGAGTATAATTAAGGGGTGGGACTCGTTTGGTATGGTTGTGTTTAGATCACGCATAATCGAGACCATTCTAGGTCTCGGTGGTGATATTCTCCCATCAGCCGCAACCCTCCATGGGTGACGGTGTGGTGTTTGTTCAGTCGGTGGCAACCCAAACAACCCCACGAGGGGGATTTGGTTAAAGAAGTGGGAACCGAGACACTTATGTGTCTCAGTGGGAAGATGTAGGACGACAGGGGGTAGCGAACACGGGCAGTGGGAAATCATAAACGGACAGCAGGAAGATTTATCAAACCAGTGGGTAGATTGTACTGGCGCGGGAAATCAAACAGTTTAGGGGCTTTGGTTTTTGGTTTAACAAACAGTATAAGGGGCTGTTTGGTTGAGCGTTTTAGAGCAGTTAAGGGGTGTTTGGTTAAGAAAAATAAAACATGTATTTTATTTTTATTTAACTAGTTTAATTAAAAACATGGTAATTAGATTAGTAAATATGCATGACTCATGATATAGTTTTATTTAGATAAAGCCATGGTTTAATTATGTCATTTGATTTAAATATAACTTATGATTTAAGAATTATTAATTTAATTATTCATGTGCTTTAAATTAATTAATATATAGTTTAATTAATTTATATCCTTTTAAGGTAAAGTTTATTTATTAGATCATGGATTATTAATCAATTAATACTAATGATATCATGTAATGTTATTATTAATTAATAATTGTAAGTTAAATCTAAGTATTTCGTACACCTTAATTTAATTAAATCATGCTTATATTTAATTAAATCGTATAACCTATAGTTTATTAAATTAACATGTATTAATAATAAACTATACTATTAATCACATGACTTATTATATTTAATCAGTAAAAGTTAAGCTATATTATTAGCTTATTAATCCAACTTATTTCTAAATATGGAAACTTTCTATTTCAGGAAACTTACTATATTTGGAAACTTTCTATTTTTAGAAACTTATCTATTTTAAGAAGTTAATCTATTTTGGAAATTTTCTATTTTAGGAAAAACTGCTATTTTTAGAAAGTTACTTATTATTATCCAACAAGCATAATAATACAAGAATATAAGATAATACTTAAACAGGGCACTTAAAACACATGATAAATACAGTATAACATTAAAATCAGTAAAACAAGGCTAAAACATATAAAACAAGCTAAGACACGATATAAAACCAGTTACATACTCGGTAATCAGAATACTTATACACGTATACTATTTATGTAGCATTAGTGAGATCGAAGTAGGACTATCCGTTCGTCTTCTTCGTTCACTGGACCTAAGGTACGGATTTCCCGTCCTTTAGTAAGGACAATCTCTTCCTTCATTAGGATTTCCCGTATGCAGCCAACTGTTTTTCCCAGTAGTTACAGATTAAATGCTTATGTGTTATTAGTTACCTTAGCCATATACATGCATGACCAGTTTCACCTAGTTATGGAGGTACCATAACCATAACACTAGAGGCACTGGTGTTATGACTTCACCATGGCGGAGTGATAGCACGTGGCATCCCTTTCCAGTTATTTGGCCATTTTATTATTATATTATCATGTGGTGCGTATGGGTGCATCCTAGTTACATGTTTCAGTCAGGATTTCATGGTAAATGTAGTGTGTGCCTTGCATCCTTCACAAGGAGTTGATCCCTCCTACCCACTTACCAGTATAATTAGAGGCAACCACTCTAATTTGCATGACGAGGTCACCCCTCCAAGTATTCATGCACGTTGTTGACCTCTTGACCTATATTGGCTTTTGGTACATTAACTAATACAGATTTTTATAAGTAACATAATCTATGTTTTCAGAACTAAAACCAATTAACATGACAGACAACTAGGTTTTCCAGGACTTATACATTTCCGCTGCTATTAGTCTTATTTATGTTTCAGCCATTCATACTATGTTGTATATCCGTGTACTGAGCGTTATGCTCAGCCGTTACTTTCCTTTCCATGTCCCAAAACGGTAGGTACCCAAGGACGGACTCGAGCATTTGGAGGAACTGCATAGGATGGAAGCTGCCATAGACTTCTTCTCCTTTTTGCCATATACTTATGCTTGTCTAGTATTTCATAGTTCATATACTTTATTTATGTTTTGGGCTTATGTTTGGGAACCGATGTTTGATTCCGGTTTTCCCTATGGTCATGTATGTTTTACTACATATTACCTTGCATGCTTTGATGACACGCCATATTTATCTGTGACGGTCCATTTATCAAAGTGGGGTGTTACAACTATAGTTTAGGCGCTAGTAATAAATCAATTAAGTCTATCACATACGTTCATTATCAATCATGTGCTAAATTATATAGAATAAAATGACTTATTAAAATTATATAGTTAATAGTAATATTTTATACGTAGGCAAAATATTTATTTTTGACTCGAGGGATTTTCGACAGCCTTGCGGCGAAAATTTTAATTTACCCAAATTTAACTTAGTCAAATACTCAACACATTTTCTATTAGAAAATTCGACAGCCTTAAGGCATCATTTTGAAATTTGCCATTTTTAGTAACCTCTCGATAATTAATCATTTTCTCAATCTAAATCAACCAATAATCACTTTCTCACAAACCCACTCACTTACAATGTCCAAATCGCAACAATAGTTAAAATATCTCCAACACGTGCTTTTGCCCTTTTAAAAACGTTTCCAATATTCATATACAATATTTCATACTCATTTAGACACTCAAAATGGCTCGGTTTATCTTGAAAACATCATTTCGTCTATTTTAAAATTATAGACAGCATACACATTTTCCGTTTTCGTAAAAATTAAGTTTTCTGACAAATAAATACAAATGACCATATCTTGCTCGTTTTAACTCCGTTATTAGCTTATAATATACCGAAACGAAAGTATTAACTTGTATCTTCAATCTCGAGTTAACCTAGTGTCAAAACTATTTTTATAAGCCTTTAAGTTCAATATAAAATTCGGACATAAAGTATAAGTTTTGTAAAAATACGTTTTTGACCACTTTCAAACATAACCACTTGTAGTAACACTACTAGTTTTCACAAAACTTTCATAAACATAAATAATATGACAAGAACATGTTTGAACTCATAGATCTATAAATATATCGACATATATTTTTGTAAAAACTCAAGTCATACTTAAAAATACATAGTTTCTATCTATCCATGAAATACATGGAGCTAAAAGACTATCAAGTAGAAAATATTTTCTATCTTTTATTTTCAAGAAAACACATGATAAGAAACATGCATGCATAGATCTACATATATTATGCATGAAAATGAATAAATCAAAATAGGTTTAAGAAATAACCTTATGTAGCGACTTTATTTAATCACAATAACCTGATCTACGATATAATCAAATAAGAACTCAAGATCTACAATATATCTTCTATATTTCACCAAAGAATCAAAGAACAAAAACCTTCTCTTCATTTCTATTTTAAAACTCTTGATTATGTGAAACAAGCTTTAAACTTTCATGAGTAAAGCTTTGTAAAAATAAAAAATGGTGGTTTATGGTGTTTTGGTTTCTTGACGTGGGTACAGAGAGAGAGAGACAAGAGAGAGACAAGAGAGAGATATGTGTGTTTTGGTGAGTCAAAATAATGAAGGTAAAATGATGATAATAATGTATTTATAATAGGTTAAAAAATATGAAAATGACTTTATGATAAGGTTAACCAAATTTTTAGCTAAAGTCATGTGAGGTGATGTTTTTGGCCGTGTATGGGGGGGGGGGGGTTCCACAAAGGGGTAATTATTCAAAAAATTTACTAGTGGTAACTTATATGTAATTTAGGGTAAAAGGGTTAATTAGTTTTAGGTAATTATCTAAAAATATACAATTAGGTTTAAAATGCATAAAAGTTAAAACTTTATCCAAATAAGTAAATCTTATGATTTTTCGCCATAAAACAATATTTTATGATTCATAAAACGTTTTATGCATGTTTATGACTATTAAACGTAAAGTAACGTAAAATACGTTACGTAAAATAATTTTTCACTGAAAATATGATTCATTACTATAAATAACAAAAATATTATAATATGTACACAGAAACATATATAGAAGCTAATAAACACTAAGTTCATATAAAGAGCGATCACGCAGTAAAAAATTAAACAGTTAGGTTCATAGTTAACGAATAATCTCACGGATTATCGTCAATTCATTGACCGTCAAAGCAATTAGGTCAGATTCATAGAAAAATTCACATAATTATGACTGAGCACATCTTCAAGTCATTACGCGCCCATAGACGGTTTCTCAGAAAACACAGGATAACTTCCCGGTTCAAACACAGTTCAAGCACTTATTTGATTAAATCAAAAGTCAAAGGGCAAAATAGTCATTTAACAAATAAGAAAATTACCAGATGTTATATTTTTCCCTTGATAAAGAAGCTTTGTCCTCAAAGACTAGGTTCATTATCAGTTCTAGAGTCGTCAAATAAGTGTGCGTATTTCTTTTGAAATTAATCCTCACGCTCCCAAGGGAATTCAAGTCCATGCCTAGAATTCCATCTCACTTTGATGATCAGAATACAAATCTGTTTCAATCGCGTGACCTCACGGTCCATGAATTCAACAGGCTCTTTGACGAATTGTAGTTTCTCGTCTTTACGGATCTCCTCCAATGTTATAATAAGTGTTCCATCAGAAAGACACTTCTTCAAGTTTGAAACGTGAAAAGTACTTTGGATTGCGGCAACTCAAGACGATAGGCTACAGTTCCATCCTCTACCAAAATCTTAAAAGGTCTAATCTAACGGGGGTTCCGTTTCCCTCGTTTGCCAAAATATACTACACCTTTCCAAGGCGATACTTTTAGCATAACCTTGCCTCCACTTGAAATTCAAGAGTCTTATGTCAAACATTGGCGTAACCCATCTGACGACCACGACCTGCTTGAATTCGGCTCTTGATTTGAATAATTTTCTTAGTCATTTCACGAATAATCTTAGGTCTAATAAGTCCATACAACGTTTCAAATGGTGCAACGTTAATGCTAGTATGATAACTGTTGTTGTATGAGAACTCCACTAGAGTCAAATGTCTATCCTATTTCTTTAAAAAGTCAAGCACGCAAGCACGCAACATATCTGTTGGAGTATGCTCGTGTCATAATAAATAATTATATGGCTAGAAACATGTGAGCCTATGGGGTCACACACATATACACAGAGGTACCAATTAATATACCGTATCTATTGTATTTACGGTATATAGATAACCAGCGTAACTCGGGATCAATAGCGGACTCGCAATTACTAAGTTAAGACTTAGTTTAATGAATTATACCATACTAAATGGTAAGCCCATTTTAGAAGTCCATTGGTAGGCCATATACGAGTCTATGTAAAACGTTTTCAAGTTTTAAATGTGATTTAAAACTTTGTTGACTAGACTTATTAAAGGATGAATGATATCATTTAAAGAATGAGCACATTTACATATACGTTTGATTTTTCTCATATTGATGAGATGATACGGCATAACATAGAAAAAATGTGTGATTGTTTTTTTCTAAAATGATCTTGTATCATAGTGCAAGAATGAGTTACGAGTAAACGTTACTAGACTAGCATCGATTTGGTATACGATGATGTGTAGTGTGTTTCTATATAGAGGTGATCTACTTTGGTTACTTGGATTTCTTGATTAGATCATATGTTGGTGATGGTCCCCGTTCGGTCCTACCGAATCACGCTACAAAGGTATACTTTTATCCCTTTTTTTTGTTGATTAATCATATGACTCTATGGATCCGTTGATAGGTGATCTTTCCGATGCGTTTATTATTTATTCATATCATGTTTATATGGATAATCACCTATAGTGGTATCACGAGCCATCATATGATGTCATATGATTATCGGGTATGCGTAAAAGTGGCTAAAACGCGTGTTTTTGATGGATTAATAAAGATAAAATTAAAATAGCCCATAGGGCTTAATTTTCGTGATAAAACAGACCTAAGATGGTATTATGATCTGTGATTTTTTATTCCATAGCCATGGGTTACGCATATCTTTATTGGTATTGTTACCGGTACGTGTAAAATGACCTAAAAACGCGTGTTTTGGCACGATTTGTGAAACTGTTTTAGAACAGCCCCTTGGACATGATTTCTGTAATTATATGATAATTATAAGGTGTTTAAAATGTGGTTTTAATATCCTAAGGTCATTGGTTACACGTACCAATCGGGGGTTTAATTAATTGTTGATTATTTCTTCGATTTCGTTGGCTAACAAGTGTTTCTTGTTGTTTAATTTTATTTCCATGGCAAAATACATGCATGTTTGGCCATGGACTTAGCCAACACCTTTTTATATTCATAATATTATGGTATTATTATGTTGCGTATGCAAAGCCGATGAAAACCTAGACCAAATGTGACATGTTGTGTGTTGATTTGCATTTAATTTCAGTTTTGGGGATTTGCCATTGTTTCGGCTTCATTAATATGTTTTTGATGTTGGTTATAGCCATTGTTTGGGCATTTTACAGTAGGTTAATGATAGGTTAAATGTTTTTAGTCATAAATCATTTGTAACCGATGCTTGGATGGGAATGGCCAAAGAATTAAAGACATATTGTGAAATTCGGAGCTGCTGAGTGACCTGCACTAAAATGTGATTTCCCGGAGTTCTATAAGGAGATAGAAGCCCAAATTTGGTGTGCTAATTCACAACTCATAGGCCTTCAAAAGTCTCAACTGGAGCTCAGGCTAGGGAAGACTCCTTCTATGGGTTTTGGGCCCTAGAAGTCGACTGAAATTTTTAGGCAGATTTGGGCCTCATGTTTATTTTGGGTTCTACTTGCTCTTGATGGTCTTGGAGCAAGTGGGAGCCCACTTTGTGGTTATGTTGACTTCTTGGTCCTCGTGATGGCTCACGAGATCAAGCATAGGTTTTTCATCGGTTTGAGGCTTTGCATACTTGTGGTTGTGTGGTTGCTTATTTGCTTCATATCTTGCTATAACTTGCAAATGTTTTTATAAAACTTGATACCAATCATAAACCATTTATAAAACTAAATATTTGATTTAGTTTAAAGTTTAAATACGATTTAAAACAAAAATCTTGTTTTCATAATAATTCATAACATGTTATGAAGGTTATTTATTTTATGCATTGTCTAAACTAATAATACATCCACTTAGGTTTTATATTAGTCTTTAACTTGGACAACTTGACACGCATAAATTAAAACAAGATTAGACTTAAGTTAAGAAATGTTTTTAACTTGTGCTGCGATGGATGAATGCATGCTTCATCGTACACACTTTTGATTTGTAAATCAAACTTTTATACCCGTCTCAAATTTAAGTCATGCCGTCCAATCGTTTGAGATCACTTGCAATTACTTTTTGCATCTTGTGATACGGATGTGAATTGTAACCCAAGGTGATTATTATCTATGCGTGAGACCTAGACTTATTCTCGCATGTTCTCAAATTGGATGACTTAATCGGTACAACGGTGAGACCTTGACCGAGGCAAGGATGGGACTAAACATGCCAGATTGACATTTAGTGAAATGTTTGCTTGTGTCATGAGTCCCATAAGGATCTAAGAATTGCACAAGATTTGCAATTGATGAACGTCATCTACCTGTTGAATCTATCATTACTAGCAGATCAACTGATGTGGTGGTGGAACCTCAATGAGGATCTTAGCCTTTTCGTAAAATTTATTGTTTTTATAAACTTGGGTAGTTAATTTAAAAAGGATAATTATTGAAAATACTAAATATGAACTTTGTATTTTTATTAATCATTTTGTGCAACACAAACCGTAAACAAAGTTTGTTTCCTTTTGTGTTAGAGGAAAACAAACTAAGTCTTCTTTCCTTGTAAGAATAAGACTCGTTCCCATCCTTTCTCCTTGTATGAGAAAGCTGTAATAGGAACACTTGAATCTTCTCAATTCTAATCAATCTTAATACACACCTACTCAAGAAATCCCATTGTCTTGTAAGTCAAAACGATTAAGTATGGTTGCACATCTTAAAGTGTTAAGATATTGTAAGAGTCTTGATTAGAAATTGAAGTCTCAATAAACCGCCAGGGGAAAGGAAATTACTAGCATGTTTTTCTAGTATATTTTCCTTACTAAAAAAAAGAGTTCCATAAGAATCTACACACCTTTGAGGTAAAGTAGAAAGAGGAATTGCATGCAATACTTTCAAATTAATGGCATCGATGAAAAGCTCATCATAAATATAGTAGGGCTTGATACTTTTCTTTGAATATCTATGTACTTGTTTACTAGTCTACGAGACTCACATTGTCTATAATGTGTAGACATTCAAAGAACTAGAAAGTATACAAATTGCTACTTGCTTTTTCACTAGTATAGATACATTAAAAATGTTGTCTTAACTAATGGGAGCAATGCAGTTTTTAACCATATGACACACTTGTAATGTTGTCTTATTCAGTGGGAGCTACGAGCTTATCACCTTGTAAGTGACCCACTTAATTTCTTGATTGTCTCGAAATAACGTCATAGTTTTCTAAGCCTTATTGCATATTATTTTAAAAGATAACTAGTCGCTTTTCTGATGTCGCTTCCCGAAATGTTATCTAAAAATAATTATGCATGATTGCTTATTAAACATGAAGTTCTACATAACCCTTCTATACAAGCTTGATTTGAGTATGACTTAAATCTTATTATGTCTGTGATATTTTAATATTATTCATATATGATGTTGTGCCATGCTCAAGTGGGAGAAATATTAGAGTGTGCAAGGTACAACACAATATGACTTATAATATTCTATTAGGACTTATACATATTGATGTATGTTGTCTAATAGAGAACTAATGTCAAGAAATAATAAAAACTACTTCATCACATTACCTATATGTTTTAGCTAATAAGCATATGTCTTCTTGTAAAGACATAAATATGAAGTATGTAAATTAACTTGAAAATACTATTGAAGCCAAAACTAGGCATTCAATGATACTTTATTTGTAATATGTTTATGTTTTCAAGTAAAGACATAAACATGAACTTCCTTGAATTGTTCAAAGACTTATAAAATAAAGTAAGTACTTCACTTGTTGTGTCTTCCTGTTAGAGCATATACAATGAAGTTATTGAATTGTTCAATATCTAATAAAGTATATTTAGCGACCAACATGTTATGTTTTCTTGTTAAAACATGAACATGAAGTTCTTGAACTGCTAAAATAATCATGCTTTATAGCATGCAATCGGCTTGAATATATTGTTTATGCAATTTGGTTTGACCAAATTATAAAATATGTTAGCCAAAGATTATTAGGTTATCAAAGGAATTGTGATACTGTCTCACAATCGCAACACTATGTCTCGTGTGTAAAATCAAATACTATTGTTATTATTTGATCCTTGATAACATTAACTACTCTCTCCCTCTCTCGTATCTTATTAAGGTTAACAAATATTTGAATGAGCCCGTGCTTATTCAATATGGTTCCAAACAAGAAGGTAACTAAGAAACCATCAATTTATGGAATGGGATGACTCCCAGTAAGTCTTAGTTGAAGTATTGAATTTGTTAAAATCATGTTAGACGTGTTATTAACAAAACTTGAATCAAGAAATTTCAGTGTATTTTATACATCCCAAACGAGAACAATTTATTGTTGCTCGACATGCTGTGTACTTGGAGAATGTATCCTCTTACAAGAAGCAAGTGGGAGCCTTTGTGCATCTTTGTAGAAAGCAAGAAATAAAATACAACCTTCTAAATACACTAGTGAACGACATAATGAGGCTGAGCATGTAAATGCAAAAGCCACAAATTGTTGTAACTCCCATTCGCATATCCGCAAGGATACCTCAAGCACCTGAAGATATGAATGTCATGTAAATGTTGAGGAATATGAGTTAGAGGATCATATTGAACCTCATAACTATCGAGACTCATTTTTAAATCTAATGAATGACTCAAACTATGAATGGTTAGATGTAGTCCATAAAAGAAAATCAATTTTAGAAATTGATTAGCTTTCACTAATCAGTAAGACTGATAGGTTATAAATGGTCTTCTATGAGAAGATAGATATGGACACAATTATACACATTTATCGACACTCTCTTTGAATAGAGTTTAAGGCATGCTCAAGCAATTGATCATGATTTAAGCCTTTCTTTTCTTTACGAGTGTTAAATTAATAAAGATATTAATTACCATACTTGATTTCATGAATATGAAATATGATAATTGGTGTACAAACTCTAGAAATCCAAGTGTGGATTAGAGCATGCATCTAGGAGCTGGAATCTTAAGTTTGAATCAATGATATGATCATGATTAAAACAAAGATTACTCTCGAGTACCCTTAAAGCTAGTAGGAGCATATTATTTTGTTTGTTTTAAATCTCATATGTTGCTAACATATTGGAAATATTATTCCATCAAAGCTAGTTTTTAATCCTTGACTTGGAATATATTTCTATTGAGAGATAAAAGAAGTAAAACATATAACCTTGGGAAAATGCTTATTATAATAAGACATAGGCGGTTAATAAGTCTAAATATGACACATCATTGAGAAAGTCTCAAAGTTCAATCTGACGTGATAAGATTGATTATGTACATGGAAACCTTTAGTTTACCTAGTGGATTCATTACATATGATATGTGATGTATTAAGACTAATGTTGATACTTGCATGAATGCAAGATGAACTGATCACAAATTATCTAAGTGAAAGTCATTAGAATACTATATACTTGATCATCGTTTATGGATTTTAGCTAAGAAGATTAATGTTGAGTTTATACACTAATGCTTACTTTGATTGAGATGGTACTCAATACTAGTGATAGTAGGATTTCATCTTCAATGATAATACTACTACCTAGACGTGCTTGATGAAAAGCATTCTTGCACTACTCATTAGTAAAATAAGAATACTTTACAGTTTAGGAAGCTGTTAAGAAGATTGTCTTAAATAGGTGTTCTACTTGCTTCAAACAACCTATGTAATGTACTATGGCGATGCTAGTATTACTGTATTAGCACTTGAACGCACATATACGAAATGACAATCATCGTATTATTCAAAATCTTCACTATTTGTGAGTTTCTGAAATAAGTATTCTCAAAGTTCACTCAGATGACAACTCAACAGGTCCTTGTGTAAATTCAATGTCTTGTAGTCAAACATGTTCATCATGCTTGGAACATTGGACTTTGACCTTAGAGTAGTCTCATGTATATCTGTTTTTTTTAGTATTTGGATAATGGAACGTTAAGCAGTTTTACTAAATAATGAATTGATATACTTGGTAGATCGTCTTCATTTGTACTACTGTGTTCTATATTAGCATGTTTAATCCATGAATAATTTAGTTATTCTAAATTATCCATTGTCAGTTGACGATACGGGAGTATTCTCGAATTAAGACAAATGTGAGTTGGTCATATTCATTAGGAATGAATATTAATTGATGATGCCGCCAAACTCATATGTGTTCATTGGATGAACATTGGATTGACCCAACCTACGAGAATTCACTACATGGATCGTCGTCAATAGTGAATCTCGCAAGTGGTTGAATCTCTCATCCTAAGACTTGAGATGCAAGTAGGTTCTGTATGTGTGGATTGTCGATCTTTGATATGGTTCAACGTTGTCCTGAACAAGGCTGCCATAAAGACTATTTTCAGGTGCGATGTGAAACACATGAACGACACGTGCAGTCAAAATAGGATTTGTTCCTCCACATGTATTGGAGTTAGATACTACTGGGCCCCTCGATGAATTATACAGATGTATGTGTGGCCACACCCAAATGTAATTAAGATGATACTTGATTAATTTGGTAATCTAGTTCAATATCTATATCGAGAAACAGAATAGTTAAATGTAAGAGTGACTTATGATCCATGTCTAAAGTTTAACAAAGTATCTGAAACAAAAGGATGACTGATAATCTAAACCATTTAAAACAAATGTTTAAGAAACTATCCTCGTATGTTTCTAGGGGCATTGGCGTGTTGCTAGACGCTAACCTTTGCTTGTATAACTCTTGATTATTATGACGTGCGCAAGTGGGAGCTGTTGGAGTATGCTCGTGTCATAATAAATAATTATATGGCTAGAAACATGTGAGCCTATGGGGTCACACACATATACACAGAGGTACCAATTAATATACCGTATCTATTGTATTTACGGTATATAGATAACCAGCGTAACTCGGGATCAATAGCGGACTCGCAATTACTAAGTTAAGACTTAGTTTAATGAATTATACCATACTAAATGGTAAGCCCATTTTAGGAGTCCATTGGTAGGCCATATACGAGTCTATGTAAAACGTTTTCAAGTTTTAAATGTGATTTAAAACTTTGTTGACTAGACTTATTAAAGGATGAATGATATCATTTAAAGAATGAGCACATTTACATATACGTTTGATTTTTCTCATATTGATGAGATGATACGGCATAACATAGAAAAACATGTGTGATTGTTTTTTTCTAAAATGATCTTGTATCATAGTGCAAGAATGAGTTACGAGTAAACGTTACTAGACTAGCATCGATTTGGTATACGGTGATGTGTAGTGTGTTTCTATATAGAGGTGATCTACTTTGGTTACTTGGGTTTCTTGATTAGATCATATGTTGGTGATGGTCCCCGTTCGGTCCTACCGAATCACGCTACAAAGGTATACTTTTATCCCTTTTTTTTGTTGATTAATCATATGACTCTATGGATCCGTTGATAGGTGATCTTTCCGCTGCGTTTATTATTTATTCATATCATGTTTATATGGATAATCACCTATAATATCCTCTAGCGTTTGAATGGTTCTCTCACTTTGTTCGTCCATTTGTGGATGATATGCAATACTCATATCCAATTGCGTACCCAACGCTTTCTAAACTGATTTCCAGAATTGTGAAGCGAATCTACCGTCTGTATCAGAAATGATCGAGACCGGCACTCATAGTTGCCGTGTAGGCTCGTTGATGTCTTATCAAGGTTTGCTCTAACTTTTAGATGGTCTATGATCCATTTCATTTGTGTTCAACAATAATCTCTATCAACTTAGTATGTTATTAAGTAATGTTTTAATGTCAAGTATATGATATTCCTGTCTATGAGTGGTTACTTTTATTGCTTTATTCGTTAGAGATGAACGTTTATTTATTTTATTAATAAATATGTATAAAAAGTATAAAATACACAAACGTTTTCAGTTATATCCGTATCTTGAATTTTGAGATATTGGTATTTCTAAATACATGTCTTCTTTCTCGTTCCCCATATATGTCCCCGTGCAACATAGTCGACAAGAGCTTCCTACCATGTCCATGGTCTTGCTTATAAAAAGTTTCAATAATGTTCATATATCTATGTGGGAAGTAACCAAAAAAAATGTCCTCGGTTTTTATTTTCGAACCTTCATGTTGGACACATATTATATCACTCGGAATTCTTTTTTTTTTTAACAGCGGAAATATATTATAAAGAGCTAGCAAAAGCTAGAAAAAAGCATTACACATGAGTTATTGGAATAATGGAATTTTAACCAATCTACCTAACTATTCTTTGGACTTCGAATTTCTAGAGGAAATCCATATATATAATTGAGAAACAATGGAAACCCAAATCACCGCCTTTCTTGAAAGAGAATTAGAGAAAAGTTAGCAATTTATAAAGCTCCAAATAGACCACATAAGGGTCTTTTCCACTCCTTCAAGAAGAACCTTAACTTTATTTGAATGTTGCAAAAAATCTAGCCATTCGATCCATTCTAAATAGTTGGCACAAATTGAGATGTCGAAATCCCAACACCTAGCCAACTTAGCCCACAACTCCAATATAATATAATAAGCGACCACTCACAATTCTTGCTCTAGCTAATTTATGATGAACACGAAAGCAGCCAAAACTGACCGCCAACGAGCGAGAAATGGGATGTTGTTTAATTTTTTTATAAATTTTATTTTTTAATACAAATTTCACGAGTAAGATGTATATTAGGTGTAATATGTATTTATTTGCAATAAAAGTGTTTGATATAATAGTTGTTAACTGTAAAATAATTTAAAAAGATATATTTAATTAATTTATATTATAATTTAGAGATTTGATAACTCTTAACAATTTAAAAAGTATTATGAATTATCTTTTCATTTAAAAGTTATGTAGGGTGAGGTTCTTTTCAGAACCAAATAAATGTACAGAACTGCGAGAACCGCCTTTTTACTCTTAAAATGCACATATATTTTTATCGTGTTAGTTCACAATGTAGACGTGAATGGATTCTCATCGTGTTAGGTCATTAGATACATGTTTCAAGGACCATGCACATGTATTTTGTTTCGTCTGTATCATAACTACCTTCTCGATGGATAATATAAAAACACATGTGCACTCTTCATATCGCTCATCATACTCGGATTTATAACTAATAAAACAATTATTAAACGTATAATTTAAACATTACGAGGAAAATACATATGAATTATCAAGAATAAAAGGTGGTTCTCGCAGTTCTTTACATTTTATTGGTTCTGAAAAGAACCTTACACAAGTTATGTAATACTTGTTTAAAATAAAAATTAAAACAATACTAAAAAATTTTGTGCCAAACACATCTACTTATTTTAAAAGAAATTGTATTTAACAATTAAATCAACTATTACCCTAAAAGGCATTTATTGCTTTCGATTAGTTTCGTTATTTATTATCCTGTATTTAATTTTTGTTATTTGTATAGTGTAAGGTTATTTCCAGAATCAAATAAATGTACACAACTGCGAGAACCACCTTTATACTATTAATAATACATATGTATTTTCATTATTACGTTTAAATTAACATTTAATAGTTGTTTTATTGGTTATAAATCCTATTATGATGAGCGATATGAAGAGTGCACATGTGTTTTCATATTATCCAACGTAAAGAGAGTTATAACACATACAAAACAAATACATGTGCATGGTCCTAGGATACATGTTCCTAGTGACCTACGACAATGAAAATTCATGTATTTCTATCTAATAAACTAACCCGATGAATATACATTTGTATTTTAAGAGTAAAAAGGTGGTTCTCGCAGTTTTGTACATTTATTTGGTTCTGAAAATAACCTCACCCTATTTGTATAATCTTTATTTTATATTATTGTACTTCGATTTATATCAATAAAAATGTGCATGTATCTCTCGAGTTGGATTCCACCACTAAATTCTAGCTGTTAAAGTTATATACCGAATACTTTTCCAAAATTCCACATGCACGTTGTAAGCCATTTTGCATCGCTAATATACAAGTTCATTTCGTGTTTATTTAAATGAATATTCAACTAATCATGACTTGGCTTCAAAAACTTCTGTCACCAGCTAGTTTGTCTTTCCATACACGTCTTTACAATAAAAAAATTTACATTCAATAGAAAAAAAGCAAACATTATATTTCAGAATTTATAGCAAAAAAACTTAGTGACCTAAAAGTTAATATCGAAACAAAATTTAGTGACCTAGCTATACCAGGCATAGCGAATAAAGAATATGCACAAACGAATAAAGATATCTATTTTGTGTCGATAATTTTAGTTTTTTATTTTATTTTAAAATATGGTTATAACCCAACCTAAATAGAATCATGATGTTTTGTTATATTATTTGGTTATTTAATTGCGATGTTCATTTCATACCAAACAAACCGTAAATTAACTATTTTTTGTTCACCACGTACAATAGACAAATGATGCAAATAATAAACGAGTATATCTTTACAAGTAAGTCAACATAGCTATTATAAGCTGTGTTATGAATAAAACAGGTTGGCCATTACATCTATCCACGTTACCAATAATTAATTACTTGTGTTTAATGATTTGTTCATAGTTCATACTGTGTTTCTTCTTGCTATATATATTCATCCTTTTTGTAGTCTCTTATCATCTTAAAACAACCTACATTCTCTCCTTGACACAATTACCAGAGAATCAAACACCCCAAAATGGCTTCCGCTACAATGTGCAAATTGTTCATGTTGTTGGCTCTTTTCGCCACTTCTTGCATAGCCCAAGCCCCTGTTGCCACCCCAACAGTTTCACCAGTTGCCGCGCCAACTCCCTCCCCGTCCCCAGTTGTTTCTCCAACTCCCGCTCCTGCATCCCCAACTCCATCTCCCATGTCTGGACCATCTCCATCCCCTTCATCACTTGCACCAACTGCGCCTTCACCTGGTCCGTCTGCAGGCCCTTCACCTGCACCTGGACCTGGAGGTCCCCCAGCTGATGTTCCTAACGGGTCTTTTGCTGATGCGTGGGTCAACAAAGCTTTCATCGCTGGAACTGCATTTGCTGGGTCATTCATTGCTATCACCTTGATGTAGATATACACCATGGATGCATTCTAAATTCATCTATTCTTGTAATTTGATTAATTTCCACATTTGTTATTATTAATTCTTTCATTTTTGGGGTCAATATATATTTTTGCATTGATATTATTTTGAGATAGGTGTTGGATGATTGTTGATTACTTGATTATTAAACTCTATCATCTCCTGTTTTTGTTTACTTCTAAAGTATTGCCTTTTTAACTTAATAAAGAATTAGAAGCCGCGCTTCGCTGCTGCAGGGTTTTGTCGAATTTTAAAAAACCGCTATAAACTGTAAATATATGAAATAAGTCACCAGGGCCGTCCCGCCAAAGGGTTGTTTGAACCACAACATCGAAAAAGCGGGCGAAGGGCCTAGCAATGACGTCTTTGTCTCCAAATGACATGGTCTTTAAAAGATCAGTGGGAGTGTTGAGGTGTATATCCCACCATTTAAAAATAAGACATCAGACCTTTTTGCGACTTTACACGAGATACAAATGTGTTCTTCGGTTTGGATAGCATCATGGCAAGATGGGCATAACATACAATCCAAGTCCACTCCACGAAAACCAAGGTTCGATCTCGTCGGTAATCTGTTAAGAGATAATCTCCAACTAAAAATATTAATTTTAGTAGGTAGAAGGTTATTCCATCTGGTGGGCTGAATATTTTGAGTATAGGTAAGGGTAGAATGAGTAATGTAGAGACGCGTTCCTTTGACTGAAAATAATCTTGAACTATCTATTAAACATTCTCAAGTGTCTTCAGTATCACCTAAACAAAGACCCGAGACCAAGCTGATAAGATCAGAAAGTTCTACCTTTTAACATGTGGATCTTAACTGTCTAGAACAATCCCACTGGAAGGAGATACCTGGAGGGGACATCAGGTCTCCATAGTTGTTGACAAGCCTCAAAGGATCAGTAGAAGTCACCAGTGTTCATAGTGGGAGTGTTAAGGTGTATATCCCACCATTTAAAAATAAGACACCATACCTCCTACACGAGATCCAAATGTCTTCTTTGGTCTCGATAACATCATGGCAAGATGTGCATAACACATAATCCAAGTCCACTCCACGATAATCAAGGTTCGATCTCGTCGTTAATTTGTTAAGGGTTAATCTCCAACTAAAAATATTAATTTTAATAGGTAGAAGGTTATTCCATCTGGTGGGCTGAATATTTTGAGTATGGGTAAGGGTAGAATGAGTAATGTAGAGACACATTCCTTTGACTAATGTACTTCCATTTTCCTATTTTTTGGGCTTAACAATCCACTTTTTATACACTTATTGAAGTCGGCATAGCTTAAATCTGACAATTAGGATTACATGTGATTCAAGAACATATTCAGTACACATCGAATTATGCATATACTACTTTCGTAACATGACGCATATGATGCATTTCTCAACTGCGACTCTTTTACTCCTTTAACTGTCTTCTTGAGTTCCATATTTGTGTGCTGATATGAACCGGTTGATGATAAGATGAAAATAAAAAATTAACAAGATAGATAGATTATTAATGGGATAACCCGACACCTCTCTCTCAAACCCACCCCCTTTGGTTTATTAGATTAATAAGATAAATCGACCCCTCATGTCCTGAGATATTTATCGGTGGATGAGTATGGTTAAGAAGTTTTTTGTAATGCATCCTAGTTGATACAAAATAGCTACAGACATCGAGAACACAAAGAAGATTACATGGTCCGAAAAATGGCTGTGACTTCATTCTAGAATCTTACGTTTACTTTTTTATCGAATCAGAAGCAATTTCTTTTATAAATTTATGTACAAGAGGCGTATTTACATCTTTGTAGTTAAATATGTAGTAAACCTACAATTGGCTCGAAAATTAGACCGCCCAAAATATGCCATCTTCTCAACCACTACAGAGAAGTGCGGGCTCAAAATGTAAGATAATAACAAACACAGAAGATACATTATTATTCCACGTAATATATAGAGTAGCAAATCCTAATGGACCCAACCCACAAGTCGGGCTTGGGCCATATCTATTCTCTAACACTTCCCTGCAGTTCGAGCGGCGAAATCACGAAAGCTCGAACTGGAGAAAAAAAACTAAGAAATAAAATTATTCATGCAGACTCAAGGTATATATATCTGTCGAAAATGAAAGACTCAACCTATCTATCTACTAAACACGGCAAACTCAACGTATATTTATCTGTCGCATATGACATACTCAACCTATATCTATCTACTCAACACGCCAAACTCAATGTATATCTATCTATAACAGACTCATACTATATCTATCGGCCGAAACGCGACTGACTCAAGATATATTTATGTGTCAAAGGATGACGGACTCAACCTATATCTATCGCCCAAAAACCAAAAATCATATCGGAGTTTGATACCTTAGATTCGACTAACAAGAAACAATTAAACTATAAACTTTTTTTTAACAAATAAAAAAATAACAATTAAAACAAAAGATAGATTTGATCCTATCCATTAGCATAAAAATCAGTCCAACCGAATATCACCATCTGTTTCTTGTGTAAGTATGTCAGAAGATTTTTTGTTTTTTTATTGCCATAATCCAAGACACAAATACACAATAAGAGTGATCCATGTGTATGCATACGAATAATATTCAACGGAAAAGCTTTAGGGTATGAGATAGTGTTTTGTTGAGGAGATCAAGGGATACATCAGATTCAGTTATGAATCTAAAGGAGATGGACGTTTTCTAGAAATTAAAGTGGAAATTAAAGTGAAAGTTTATTATGAATCTACTAGGTTGATACCATGTAAGATAGTAACAAACACAAAAAATTACATTATTATTCCACGTAATAATATATAGAGTAGCAAATCCTAATGAACCCAACCCACAAGTCGAGCTTGAGTCATATTTATTCTCTAACACAAAACACGTATTTTTGTTTGACAATGATAAACCCTCCCGATTATTGTCAACAATTTTTTTTTTCACCACACCAGCCAAATGAATAATCATTTTGTTGTAAACATTCGAATCCTTCATATAGGATGATATTGTTGGAAACACCAACAACTATTAATGAAATAAAACAATAATTAAACGAGTATATCTTTACCACTAATTAATTACTTGTGTTTAATGATTTGTTCATATATAAATGATAATAGTAGTAAAATACTGTGTTTCTTCTTGCTATATATATATTCATCCTTTTTGTAGTCTCTTATCATCTTAAAACAACCTACATTGTCACCTTGACACAATTACCAGAGAATCAAACACCCGAAAATGGCTTCCGCTACAATGTGTAAATTGTTCATGTTGTTGGCTCTTTTCGCCACTTCTTGCATAGGCCAAGCCCCTGTTGCCACCCCAACAGTTTCACCAGTTGCCGCGCCAACAGTCTCTCCTGTTGCACCACCAACTCCCTCCCCGTCCCCAGTTGTTTCTCCAACTCCAGCTCCTTCATCTCCGACTCCATCTCCCATGTCTGGGCCATCTCCGTCCCCTTCATCACTTGCACCAACTGCGCCTTCGCCCGGTCCGTCTGCAGGCCCTTCACCTTCACCTGGACCTGGAGGTCCCCCAGCTGATGTTCCTAACGGGTCTTTTGCTGATGCGTGGGTCAACAAAGCTTTCATCGCTGGAACTGCATTTGCTGGCTCTTTCATTGCTATCACCTTGATGTAGATATACACCATGGATGTATTCTAAATTCATCCATTCTTGTAATTTGATTTCCACATTTGTTGTTATTAATTCTTTCATTTTTGGGGTCAATATATATTTTTGCATTGATATTATTTTGAGATACGTGTTGGATGATTGTTGATTACTTGATTATTAAACTCTATCATCTCTTATTTTTGTTTACTTCTAAAGTATTGCCTTTTTAACTTAACAAAGATTTAGAAGCCGCGCTTCGCTGCGGTTGAATTTTAAAAAAACCGATATAAACTGTAAATATATGAAATAAGTCACCAGGGCCGTCCCGCCAAAGGGTTGTTTGAACCACAACATCGAAAAAGCGGGTGAAGGGCCTAGCAATGACGTATTTGTCTCCAAATGACATGGTCTTTAAAAGATTAGTGGGAGTGTTGAGGTGTATATCCCACCATTTAAAAATAAGACACCAAACCTCTTTTGCGACTTTACACGAGATACAAATGTGTTCTTCGGTTTGGATAGCATCATGGCAAGATGGGCATAACACACAATCCAAGTCCACTCCACGATAACCAAGGTTCGATCTCGTCGGTAATCTGTTAAGAGATAATCTCCAAATAAAAATATTAATTTTAATAGGTAGAAGGTTATTCCATTGGTGGCTGAATATTTTGAGTATCGGTAAGGGTAAAATGAGTAATGTAGAGACGCGTTCCTTTGACTGAAAATAATCTTTTAAGCATTCCCAAGTGTCTTTAGTATCACCTAAACAAAGACCCGAGACCAAGCTGATAAGATCAGATCAGAAAGTTCTACCTCACTACAACAATAATGAGTTTAGGGTCGCTCTTTTTCTAGGGTCGACTTAGTCGTCCCTAGATTAAGGGGGCCTCACCAGTTTTACAATAAAAATAAAGTCAAAATGGTTGTGGGGACAAAGAGGGGACAACACAACCTAAGGACAACTAAGTCGTCCTTGGGTGAAAAAATATATCTTTTATCCCTTTTAATTGTATAAAGTTATTTAAAATTAATATAAATAATTTTTTTTTAAAAAGTTTAAAATTAAAGTGAGACCCACATAACCTAGGGACGACTAAGTCGTCCCTAGGTTAAGAAAACTTATTTTTCGCAGTTTTTTGTTTTTTTAATTATTTAAAATTATTTTAAATTAATATAAATATTTTTTTAAAAAAAATTTAAAACAAAGGTGGGACCCTTGTAACCTAGGGACGACTAAGTCGTCCTTAGGGAGAAGGCAAATTTATTTTTCCATTTTTTTGTCACTTGTATTTATTTAAAATTATTTAAAATTAATTTAATTATTTTATTTAAAAAAAGTTTATTATAGTTAAAAATAATTTTATACATATTAAAAAAACTTTATATATATTTAAAAAAAACTTTATACATATTTAAAAATAACTTTATACATATTAAAAAAACTTAATACATATTTAAAAAAACTTTATACATATTTAGAAAAAATTTTATACATATTCAAAAATAACTTTATACATATTAAAAAAACTTTATACATATTTAAAAAAACTTTATATTTATTTAAAAAAACTTATACGTATTTAAAAAAACTTATATGTATTTAAAAAAACTTTAGATATATATTTAACACTTAAACACGCGCTTAATTAAACATATATATTACAGCGATAATAGACTCATAAATAAGAAAAAAACACATCACAAACTAGTTAAAACTAAACGTACAGATTAACACATAATAATAAAATACAAATTAACACATTAAAATAACAAATAGATTACTAATCAAAGCTAAGATTTTCCATTTCATCTAAAAGCTCATGAAGTATTGCAGCCGATTGACATGCGTGGTCTTCAGGATGCCTTTCCATTTCTAGTCTTGCCTCTAGCATCTTTATCTTTAGATCTTTGATCTTGCAATTAGAGCACTCAGTGGGTGCAGATTGAGAAGGGCATGTAGAAGAACTTTGATGTGAACCTTGAGGTGTTGAAGATCCAGGGGAAAATCTTATACGGAGTTCGAGATCAAAATCATCCTTCCATTTAAAATATTTACATCTATAATCATCTGTTTTTGGCTGTTACAAAGTAAACAAATAACATGACATGTCATTTTAATAATCACACGTATTACATAACTAAAACATTAGATTGTTTACCTTCGAAAGAGGACATGCATAGTAAAGTTTACCAAAGCTATGAGGTTGATGTGACTGTCTCAACACAATATATCCCTTTCTACATGTACACTTATAAGCTTCAAGCGGATCCATCTTATGCAAAATCGGGTGGTGGTGGTGGTGAGTTTGGTATGAGAGGATAAGAGTTTTTGAGGATAAGAGCTAGCATAAATAAAGATAAAAATTTAGGGTCGACAACATTTAGGACGACTTAGTCGACCCTAGCTTTCCCGCCAACATTTTCCCGCCAACATTTACCGCCAACATTTCCCGCCAATATTTGATCACTTAAACATGCTTAAGCTCAGTATTTTTAGTTTAATGGTCACCTCGGAGCAATAATAACATATTGTCTTACACTCTTACTGTATAATCATGATTAGTTTTGTAATAATGACAATTGACTAATACTCATCTTCTAACACATTTTCTATTCAATCTAGTTACTAATGAATTATTTTATCAAATTATTTCCAAACAATAACTATCTTTGAGACACACAATCACTTAATACTTAACTTGAAGTGATCATTGTGTGAATAATAAGTGTGAAAACACTTATCCTTTTACCACTTATTTCTAATAATAACATGACCAAAACGTGTATTTTATGTCGTAAAAGTCGGAATTATGCGTGGTTTGTGTTTTTATTGTGTTTTAGGACCAAAAGATGAAAAAGGAAGAAAACACGGGCTTTCACGAGCTTTTATCAAAGAAAACGAGAAAAGACGAAGTCAAGAGATCAAGAGTGCTTAAAGAACGGATGTCCAAGACCTATTCTGAGGATTTATCGAAGAAAAAAAAGTCTAAAGACGGAAGTTTTAATGAAGTCGAAGAACTCAAGTCTAAATTAAAGAAGAAAATTATTAAGACAAGTTCAAATCCCGAGACGACGTCGAGAAAAGACAAAGAATTAAATCGAGTCGAGAAGAAAAGAAAGAAGGAAGCACACCACACATGCACTTCCCATTTTCCCTATAAATACCCTCTTAATCACATTAGGAAAAGGGTTAGCTAGTTTTAATTTTCAATTTTTCCTTTCTAGTTTTTAGAGAGAGAAAGTTCCAAAATTTCTCTCACTAAGTTTTCATCTTTTATTTCTTTTAATCTTTCAAGTTTTAAACTTTTTGTATTTGGATTCCATTAATCAAGTTCAAATTAAGCTTTTAGTTCTTTAATCTCTTTCTACCTTTCTTTATTTTAGTAACTCTTGATTCGAAATATTGATGGTTCGTGTTTGATCTTGATGTTTTCGTGACTAAAAAGTTAATCTTTTTATTCATACTTAAGCTTTCATACGGTTAAGCTTTAAGATCCTTGTGCTTATTGGCTTATTTGTATGTTTAGCTTATTTACTTGTTAAAAGCTTTCTTAAAAAGTTTCATTTTTTTTATGGTTTGATTTAAAAGATTACTTATTTAAAGTTTGGAGAAGTTGTTATTTGTGCTTATTTGGTTTATTTCATTACTGATTTGGTTAGGTTTGGTGTTAGCTTATCAAACATAGCTTATCACTTTGCTTATTTACGAATCACGAGGTCATCGGAAAAGGTTTAAACCCTTTTCCGATTTCACATTCCGATTTGCACTTCCCTTTGTATTCCGATCTATAAATCGGAAAAGGGTTTGTGGTGTTCCGACGACTACCCCATCATTCCGATCAACCTGATCGGATTAGGGTTTCATATTCCGATTACATCGTTTATATTCCGATCATTGGATCGGAATAGGGATTTAAACATTCCGATTGGGACATTTCTACCATATTCCGATTATTTCTTTTACTGGATTCCGATCAGGGATTCCGATTGCTCCTTCATTCCGACGAGGGTATTGTTTATTATTCCGATTAGTGCTGTTTTCCAACATTCCAATTGTAGCATTCATGTCCCATATTCCGATCATACTTTCCGACCAGCATTCCGATCAGATTCCGATTAGCAACATTCCGACGGGTTTAATTTCTTGTTTTTACAAAGTTTTCAAGTTTTAGATTTATTAAGTGTTCAAATGTTTTTCTAATCTTGTCTTTAAGTTTTCAAGCATTTATTTTTAACTCGTCCTTTTAGTTTAATCTTTAAAGCTCTTATTTTACTCAACGACATTTACATATTTGCTATTAGTTTAAAATAGATAATCAACCAAACCATTTATTATTCCACCAAGAACAATTGAGTCACACTTTCTACGAATAATCAATTCGAAAAGATCGGATTCAACGATATTTTATACTCGGTTGCAAAATCTCGTATTAAATGGCACCGCTGCCGGCTCTTTTCGTTAAGATTAAACGGTTTTTAGTGAGAGACACGTTGGATTTTGGGATCCGTTCATCTTTGAACGTTATTTCCTTGCTTTAAAATTTTCAAAAATCCAAAAAAATATAAAATTTTCAAAAATACAAAAAAAATTTAAAAGCATAAATAAACAAAAAATATTTCTGCTTTGTTAGTTCTTTTGCAGGTGTATGCGCACTCGATCAACGTCTTATCAAGAGCCCGAGACTCTCGATAACTTAGACATGGCCGGTGTACACAACAATAATAATAATCCACCTCAAAACAACATGAATAATAACAACAATGAACCTCTACCGGACAATCGCCCTATGATCGAACTTTTGCAAGCACATGTAGAGGGCAACCACGATGCTATTGTCATACCCGCGATTGGAGCCAACAACTTTGAGCTCAAATCCGGCTTTATTCAAATGGTCTATGCTCAACCATTCTTGGGGCGTACCATTGATGATCCTCATGACCACATCAAAAGGTTCCTTCAACTCATGAATACGGTCAAATTCAATGGGGTTTCACAAGAGGTAATTCGCTTGCAACTTTTTCCTTTCTCCTTAGAGGGACAAGCCCGACATTGGCTTGGTAAGGAACCGCCACAAAATATTCTTACGTGGACGGACTTAGAGACCAAATTCATAAACTACTTTTTCCCACCCTCTCGTACTACCGCTTTGCGGAATGAAATCATTACTTTTGAACAAAAGTACGATGAGACTTTTAGTGAATCTTGGGACCGTTTTAAAGAACTTTTAAGAAAGTGCCCACAACATGGTTTTACCAAAGTGCACCAAATTAATACTTTTCATAATGGTTTAAGCATGAATGACCAAGATTCACTAAACAGTGCCTCGGGGGGTAATCTTTTGGTTAAGTCTTCTAATTCCGATTGGGATATTATTGAGAACAAGTCTCGAGTGCAAACCAAGAGTGTTCGGACCAATGTGGCTAGTGCTAGCACTAATGAGAGCGACAAGAGACTTGATAAGCTTACTTCGCTTGTTGAATCACTTGCTCTCCAAGCCGCCAATAATACCAAAGCTATCACTGCCCAAGCCAATGCTATGACTCAATCATGTGATATATGCGGGGGATCTCACTCATACACCGATTGTCCTTCGACTCACGACAATACGGAAAATGTGTATGCCGCCAACGGTACCTATTCTACGGGAGGCTATCAAGCACGTCCTCAAGGTGACCGCAACTTGCTCAGCTATCACTCAAACAACTTTCTTTCACCTCCCAGTTTCCCCCCACAAAACCCAAACAACCTCAATCGCAACAATCAAAACCAACCACGTGTTCCAAATCAATATCCAAACCAAAGAAACCCATATCCACCTCAAAGAAACAACCAAGTTTACCAACAACCTGCTTATCAACCACCCGTCTACCATGCTCCTCCTCCCAACCAACCCACCACATTACACCAAGATATTGAAACCTACATGAGGACTAATGATGTGATCGTGCAAAATCTTCAGCCGGAAATGCTCAACTTGAAAGCAGATATGGTGAAGCACGGGAATGATCTTCGAGCTGATATGCGAAACACTTTGGCAAGTCAAACGAATGACTTGAGGAACATGATGGCTAGTTTCTTCCCAAGTAATCAATCCTCTGGATCGGGTTCTCTTCCGAGTAACACCGTTGCTAATCCAAGAGGGGAGATGAAAGCAATCACCACTCGTAGTGGAAAAGGTTTAAAGGAACCCGAGCTTCCTACACTTACACTGGTGATTGTGACAAAGGAAAACGAGTCTCCTTCTCCAATTCATCCATCTTCTATTCCTCCAACTTCTACTTCTCCAATTCCACCACCTTCTATTCTACCCCTCCACCACCCAAGGATGTGAGTGCGAATTCTATCCCAAAGCCTTCATCTCAACCTAATATACCTTATCCTTCGAGGTCGAGGAAAGAGAAATTGAAGAACAAGGATGATATTCAGGTTTCGAACTTTCTTAAAATGTTCAAACAACTGAATTTCAATATCTCCTTTGCTGAGGCTCTCGCTCAAATGCCTAAATATGCGAAGATGTTTAAAGATCTTCCTAGTGACAAAGAGAAGCTTCTTGATATTGCTCAGACCCAACTTAATGAGTATTGCTCCGCAGTGCTCTTAAGGAAATTACCAACCAAACTTGGTGATCTGGGTCGTTTCTTGATTCCTTGCAACTTCCCGGGAGTAGAGAATTGCATGGCCCTAGCCGATCTAGGTGCTAGTATTAACTTAATGCCTTTAAGTGTTTGGAAGCAATTATCTCTCCCCGAGCTAGTCCCCATACGAATGACTTTGGAATTAGGCAACCGTACGGTTGCTTATCCAGTGGGGATAGCCGAAGACGTCTTCGTTGGCGTTGACAAATTCACCTTCCCGGCGGATTTTGTTGTCGTTGACTACGAGATGGATCCCCATGTTCCATTAATCGTTGGACGTCCGTTCTTGAGGACCGGTCGCACTCTCATCGATGTATCCGCAGGCGAATTAATCATGAGAGTTGGTGACGATAAAATCGTCTTCAACATGGGTAAACTTTCTAAGCAGCCTTCGGAAAACGAGAGTGTTAATTTCATTGACGTTCTTGATGAAGCTTGTGAAGAACATTTCAAAGACGCTTGTAAAAGTGGTTCTTCTTCTCTACCCACTGTTGAGACCGTTGCCTCTATTGCTCCATCACTGACTCCATTTGGAGAAAGTGATTTCATCTTGAAAGAATTTGAAGCAACTTTGGGAGATGTGGACTTAAAATATGACGATTCTCCCTCCAATTGGGATGAAGACATTCGTACCATTGAGAAACTTCTCAATGAGGACCATACTTCTCCACCATCTCTTAAGGATATCTCTATCGATGAACCGAATTTGACTACGCCTTCCGTCGAAAATCCTTTGGATTTAGAGCTTAAGGACCTACCGTCTCATCTCGAGTACGTTTTCCTTGAAGACAACAAGAAGTCACCCGTGATCATCGCAAAGGACCTGAAAGAAGAAGAAAAATCCCGACTTATCGCCGTATTGAAGAATCATAAGAAAGCGATTTCTTGGAAGATCTTCGATATTCGTAGAATTGATCCTCACTTTTGCACACATAAAATTCTCATGGAGGACGACTTTAAACACACTATTCAAAGGCAACGAAGGGTGAATCCTAAGATCCATGACGTTATCAAAAAAGAGGTTATCAAACTTCTTGATGCGGGCATGATCTATCCTATCTCGGATTCACCGTGGGTTAGTCCCGTCCATTGCGTGCCTAAGAAAGGCGGAATCACCGTTGTTCCCAATGAAAACAACGAGTTGATTCCTACTCGTCTCGTTACAGGGTGGAGAGTTTGTATAGACTATCGCAAACTCAATGATGCTACGAGAAAGGATCATTTTCCCCTTCCTTTCATGGACCAAATGCTTGAACGTCTAGCGGGTAATCACTATTACTGCTTTTTAGACGGTTTCTCCGGGTATTTTCAAATTCCCATCGATCCCAAAGACCAAGAGAAAACCACATTCACTTGTCCTTATGGAACATTTGCCTACAAAAGAATGCCTTTCGGCTTATGCAATGCTCCTGGGACTTTCCAAAGGTGTATGATGGCTATCTTCCATGACATGGTTGAAGAAACCATGGAAGTCTTCATGGATGATTTCTTGGTTTATGGTGATTCTTTTTCTGCTTGCCTTGCCAATTTAGAACGTATGCTTAAGCGGTGTGAAGACACTCGCCTTGTTCTAAATTGGGAAAAATGCCATTTCATGGTAAAAGAAGGCATCGTGCTAGGACACAAAATCTCCAAAGCCGGTCTTGAAGTGGACCGTGCTAAAGTCGATGTTATTGGAAAATTGCCTCCACCTTCAACCGTGAAGGGTGTGAGAAGTTTCCTCGGTCATGCGGGCTTCTATCGCCGATTCATTCAAGATTTTTCTAAAATCTCTCGCCCGATGACCCACCTCTTGGAAAAAGATACTCCTTTCATCTTTCCCAAAGAGTGTCTTGAATCCTTTAATCTTCTTAAGGATAAGCTAACTAAGGTACCGGTCTTGGTTACCCCTAATTGGGAGCTACCTTTTGAGTTGATGTGTGATGCTAGCGACTTTGCTATTGGAGCGGTTTTGGGCCAAAGAGTGAACAAACACTTCCAACCAATCCATTACGCTAGCAAGACAATGACGGGGGCTCAATTGCATTATACCACTACCGAAAAAGAGCTTTTAGCTGTAGTGTATGCTTTTGAAAAATTCCGCCCCTATCTTGTCCTTTCCACCACCATC
Organism: Glebionis coronaria; assembly: GCA_025667525.1. Lineage (NCBI taxonomy): Eukaryota > Viridiplantae > Streptophyta > Magnoliopsida > Asterales > Asteraceae > Glebionis > Glebionis coronaria. Next base: position 71,910,602 of record CM046877.1, on the reverse strand, counting down.
GTGTATACCGACCATTCCGCATTGAAGTACTTGTTGACTAAGCAAGATTCTAAGCCAAGACTTCTTCGTTGGGTTTTGCTCCTTCATAAATTCAACATTGAAATTCGTGACAAGAAGGGAGCAGAAAACCTAGCCGCGGATCATCTAAGTAGACTTGAGGATCCTTATCAAGGGGATCATCCGAATCAAGAGATCAATTACTCTTTTCCCCTTGAGGCCTTAATGTCTATCAACTCCAATCTTGATGACACCCCGTGGTTTGCGGACATTGCAAACTACTTAGCGGGTGGAATTCTCAAGGAAGGGTTAACGTCCCAACAAAAGAAAAAGTTCTTTAAAGACATTGAACATTATTTCTGGGACGACCCTTACCTTTTCAAACAATGTGCTGATCTGATTATTCGTCGATGTGTTGATGGGCCGGCAGCGGTACAAACCCTTGATGCTTGCCATAAAGGACCCACCGTGGTCACTTTGGTCCCAATTACACCGCGAAGAAAGTATTCGACTCTGGATTCTATTGGCCCACCATTTATCGTGACGCTCATGACATGGTTAAACATTGTGATGCTTGCCAACACCAAGGCAAGATCACACATAAAGATGAGATGCCTCAAAATTTCATACAAGAATGTGAAATCTTTGATGTATGGGGCATCGACTTTATGGGGCCATTTCCAACATCTAAAGGGAACAAGTACATCCTCGTAGCCGTTGACTACGCTTCCAAATGGGTTGAAGCTAAGGCTCTTCCTACGAACGATGCGAGGGTGGTTGTGAACTTTTCGAAGCAGCTCTTCGCTCGATTCGGTGTTCCTCGTGCTATCATCAGTGATCGCGGGACTCATTTTTGCCATGATCAATTCGCAAGAGTCTTGGCTAAGTACGATGTCAATCACCGTCTTTCCACCGCCTATCATCCTCAAACCAATGGTCAAGCCGAGATTTCCAACTGTGGATTGAAGCGAATTTTGGAGCGTACTGTGGGAGAGCATCGTGCCGCGTGGACCGATAAGTTAGATGATGCTTTGTGGGCTTTCCGTACTGCTTATAAGACCCCGATTGGTTGTACACCTTATCGTCTTGTGTACGGGAAAGCATGCCACCTCCCTATCGAGCTGGAACATAAGGCATACTGGGCCTTGAAGTGGGCTAACTTTGACATCAACAAAGCCGGTGATCTTCGGAAGATTCAACTCAATGAGCTAAATGAACTAAGGAATGAAGCTTATGAGAACTCGTTGATTTACAAGGAGAAGACCAAGATCATCCACGATGCTAGAATTAAGAACCGAGAGTTCCGTGTTGGAGATCAAGTCTTACTTTTTAAATCTCGGTTGAAGATCTTCTCGGGCAAGTTGAAGAGCCGCTGGTCTGGTCCATTCACCGTCACCAAAGTCTTTCCATACGGCACCATTGAGCTTTCTCAGCCAAATGGGCCTAATTTCAAGGTGAATGGCCAGCGTTTGAAGCTGTACTTTGGTGAGGACATCTCTCATGAGATGATTCCATCCCTCACCACGTTTCCCATGAACTAATTTTGGGTCGAGTCAGGCTCGTGACTCGGTTATAAAAAACAAGCGCTTCTCGGGAGGAAACCCGTGATCTATCCTTTATCGTTTTCATAATAAGTGTAGGGGAGCCCCGTATGTGTTTGTTGTCTTGTTTCTTATTCTCTACAGGGATTCAAGCTTCAAGGAGCACCTCGATGACTTTTGACAAACCGTGATCCCGTGTACCCGTCTTCCCGGTTCTATCCTAAACTCACGTGATTCAATATTTCATATCTTATATGTTCACATTGAAATCACTATAGTTTTCCTTTCCTTAGCAAGATTTAAACAACGTGCACAATGTCCTAAGTGTAGGGGAGTTTACTCCCACATGCTTAAACATTGAGGACAATGTTTATATCAAGTGTTGGGGGGACTACTATCGAAGTAAGTGGTCTTTTCCATGAATTTGCCCTCTTTTTAACCGGAAAATTTGATTTTTCGACATTTTTCAAATTTTTTAATCTATTTTGGCCTAGTTATATAGTTGTATTTTCCTTTGTTATGGGTATTTTCTTTCCTTGCTAAAATAAAGTGGTTTTAAATTTTTCAAAGTCGTGAAAATTTTGACTCAACCCGAGTTTACTTATCTAAGTTTACTCTAGCTAGTATCCTTAACGTGTTTAAGTCAAGTTTTGCTAGGCTTTTATATAGGGAGCTACAAAACGCGAAAGTCTTAACTCTCACGGGTTAAGAACAAGAACTTTTCGCAAGTTCCTATAATTGATCCTAGAGAGTCGTTTATCAAGGGAACTTTAAAATGCGATTTCTAAACTTGAAAAAAGTCTAAGAAGTTACAAGATCCTATAGGCGACTCGAAAACCCAAAACTTTGATTTAATTGGCTAAGCATCCACGAGTCTCATTCCTTGAGATTTTAAACTGTGGAGGACGAGAGATGATAGAGTCAATTATAAGTTTGGTATTCTTTCGTGAATTTATGTGAGTTAATTATGAGCCTATTCTCCCATCGCTTGTTAATAATTTTATCTGCAATAAATAAGGTTGTACGATTTGAAAAGTTACTTAGCTTCTAGCCCAAGATCGTTTAAAAGTTGCTCGGTATTAATTAGAGTTCATAGCCAAGGCATAACTTATTAAAGCGGGATGCAAAGATTGGCGAGTCCGAAAAGGCCCTAACAAGGCATGAGGGCTACATTTTGTTGCTAAAGATCCAAAAGTGATGTGAAGAATCATTTATCAAAAATCAATATGAAGGATCAAGACACACGACGAAAAGCAAATACTCCCCTAAAGATCATGGAGAAGTCTATCCGAAAAGACCCTAGCAAGGTATGAGGATAAATAGATCCATGTCCTAAAAGGAGGCAGATCGTTGTATATCAAAGTCCAAAATAAAGATTAGAGAAAAATGAAGAAGTCGTGGTCCAAGTATGAAGAATCTCTCTAAAACTTCAAGTGAAGAAATTCCTATTATGAAGAGAAGACCATAAATTCATGAACGTCTCTCAAAGATTTGAAGTATGAAGCCGCTGCCAAATATCGGTCCGAGAAAGGTCTCAAATCGTGAAGCGAGTTATGCCAAGATATGAACTTTATGAGGTCCCGAGAAGCAGTTTTAAGAGATTTTGTCCTTTAGCTAACTATTGATTAAATCGTCCGCTTTATTTTCGGCCTAAATAGCTATCGAAATAAGTCAAACAATGCATCCTCGTGATCATTCAAGACAAAAATAAAATATAAGAGATACACCTAGGAATAAGGGAGTCTAAGTAAATAATTGGCCCACATGAATTCGTGTTAGTTTGCTAACTTATAATAACAATGATCTCGTTTTTAAGCTTGGTATGGGGAACGTGAAACTTGAGGATGATAAACGTTCATGGCAGCCAAAACTCAATGTAAGTCTTTGATTTCTTTACTTGTTTCTATCTTTTTATGTTTAGTATTTAATAAAGGCCAAGGTGGGTTATTTATGATGGAAAATGTAAACCGTGCTTTAAAATTAATGCATTGCATGAGGGCATTGCAATGATCAAGTGTAGGGGATTTAATAAGTGTGAAAACACTTATCCTTTTACCACTTATTTCCAATAATAACATGACCAAAACGTGTATTTTATGTCGTAAAAGTCGGAATTATGCGTGGTTTGTGTTTTTATTGTGTTTTAGGACCAAAAGATGAAAAAGGAAGAAAACACGGGCTTTCACGGGCTTTTATCGAAGAAAACGAGAAAAGACGAAGTCAAGAGATCAAGATTGCTTAAAGAACGGATGTCCAAGACCTATTCTGAGGATTTATCGAAGAAAAAAAAGTCTAAAGACGGAAGTTTTAATGAAGTCGAAGAACTCAAGTCTAAATTAAAGAAGAAAATTATTAAGACAAGTTCAAATCCCGAGACGACGTCGAGAAAAGACAAAGAATTAAATCCAGTCGAGAAGAAAAGAAAGAAGGAAGCACACCACACATGCACTTCCCATTTTCCCTATAAATACCCTCCTAATCACATTAGGAAAAGGGTTAGCTAGTTTTAATTTTCAATTTTTCCTTTCTAGTTTTTAGAGAGAGAAAGTTCCAAACTTTCTCTCACTAAGTTTTCATCTTTTCTTTCTTTTAATCTTTCAAGTTTTAAACTTTTTGTATTTGGATTCCATTAATCAAGTTCAAGTTAAGCTTTTAGTTCTTTAATCTCGTTCTACCTTTCTTTATTTTAGTAACTCTTGATTCGAAATATTGATGGTTCTTGTTTGATCTTGATGTTTTCGTGACTAAAAAGTTAATCTTTTTATTCATACTTAAGCTTTCATACGGTTAAGCTTTAAGATCCTTGTGCTTATTGGCTTATTTGTATGTTTAGCTTATTTACTTGTTAAAAGCTTTCTTAAAAAGTTTCATTTTTTATGGTTTGATTTAAAAGATTACTTATTTAAAGTTTGGAGAAGTTGTTATTTGTGCTTATTTGGTTTATTTCATTACTGATTTGGTTAGGTTTGGTGTTAGCTTATCAAACATAGCTTATCACTTTGCTTATTTATGAATCACGAGGTCATCGGAAAAGGTTTAAACCCTTTTCCGATTTCACATTCCGATTTGCACTTCCCTTTGTATTCTGATCTCTAAATCGGAAAAGGGTTTGTGGTGTTCCGACGACTACCCCATCATTACGATCAACCTGATCGGATTAGGGTTTCATATTCCGATTGCATCGTTTATATTCCGATCATTGGATCGGAATAGGGATTTAAACATTCCGATTGGGACATTTCTACCATATTCCGATTACTTTCTTTTACTGGATTCCGATCAGGGATTCCGATTGCTTCTTCATTCTGACGAGGGTATTGTTTATTATTCCGATTAGTGTTGTTTTCCAACATTCCGATTGTAGCATTCATGTCCCATATTCCGATCATACTTTCTGACCAGCATTCCGATCAGATTCCGATTAGCAACATTCCGACGGGTTTAATTTCTTGTTTTTACAAAGTTTTCAAGTTTTAGATTTATTAAGTGTTCAAGTATTTTTCTAATCTTGTCTTTAAGTTTTCAAGCATTTATTTTTAACTCGTCCTTTTAGTTTAATCTTTAAAGCTCTTATTTTACTCAACGACATTTACATATTTGCTATTAGTTTAAAATAGATAATCAGCCAAAACCATTTATTATTCCACCAAGAACAATTGAGTCACACTTTCTACCAATAATCAATTCGAAAAGATCGGACGATAAGATTTTATACTTGGTGTAAAAGCCTCGTATTAGTGAACCGTAACATATGGACTCATCGGTTGAACCTATAACGTATAACCGTAACATATGGACTCATCGGTTTAACCTATAACGTACAACCCTAGCATATGGACTCATCGGTTTAACCTATAACGTATAACCGTAACATATGGACTCATCGGTTGAACCTATAACGTATAACCATAGCATATCGACTCATCAGTTGAACCTATAACGTATAACCGTAACATATGGACTCATCGGTTTAACCTATAACGTATAAAGGTAACATATGGACTCATCAGTTGAACCTATAACGTATAACCGTAACATATGGACTCATCGGTTTAACCTATAACGTATAACCCTAGCATATGGACTCATCGGTTGAACCTATAACGTATAACCGTAACATATGGACTCATCGTTTTAACCTATAACGTATAACCCTAGCATATGGACTCATCGGTTTAACCAATAAGGTATAACCGTAACATATGGACTCATCGGTTTAACCTATAACGTATAACCGTAACATATGGACTCATCGGTTTAACCTATAACGTATAACCCTAGCATATGGACTCATCGGTTGAACCTATAACGTATAACCGTAACATATGGACTCATCGGTTGAACCTATAACGTATAACCGTAACATATGGACTCATCGGTTTAACCTATAACGTATAACCCTAGCATATGGACTCATCGGTTGAACCTATAACGTATAACCGTAACATATGGACTCATCGGTTTAACCTATAACATATAACCCTAGCATATGGACTCATCGGTTTAACCTATAACGTATAACCGTAACATATGGACTCATCGGTTAAACCTATAACGTATAACCGTAACATATGGACTCATCGGTTTAACCTATAGCGTATAACCGTAACATATGGACTCATCGGTTTAACCTGTAACGTATACCTAGCATATGGACTCATCGGTTGAGCCTATAACGTATAACCGTAACATATGGACTCATCGGTTTAACCTATAACGTATAACCGTAACATATGGACTCATCGGTTTAACCTATAACGTATAACCCTAGCATATGGACTCATCGGTTGAACCTATAACGTATAACCGTAACATATGGACTCATCGGTTGAACCTATAACGTATAACCGTAACATATGGACTCATCGGTTTAACCTATAACGTATAACCGTAACATATGGACTCATCGGTTTAACCTATAACGTATAACCGTAACATATGGACTCATCGGTTTAACCTATAACGTATAACCCTAGCATATGGACTCATCGGTTGAACCTATAACGTATAACCGTAACATATGGACTCATCGGTTTAACCTATAACGTATAACCGTAACATATGGACTCATCGGTTCAACCTATAACGTATAACCGTAACATATGGACTCATCGGTTTAACCTATAACGTATAACCGTAACATATGGACTCATCGGTTGAACCTATAACGTATAACCGTAACATATGGACTCATCGGTTGAACCTATAACGTATAACCATAACATATGGACTCATCGGTTTAACCTATAACGCATAGCCCTAGCATATGGACTCATCGGTTTAACCTATAACGTATAATCGTAACATATGGACTCATCGGTTTAACCTATAACGTATAACTGTAACATATGGACTCATCGGTTTAACCTATAACGTATAACCGTAACATATGGACTCATCGGTTGAACCTATAACGTATAACCGTAACATATGGACTTATTGGTTTAACCTATAACGTATAACCGTAACATATGGACTCATCGGTTGAACCTATAACATATAACAATAACATATGGACTCATCGGTTATTAATTATTACAAACTAAGTATAACGTAAATTTTAATATTAATTATAATAATTTATTTTGATATTAATTTATATTATCAATTTTATTACATAGAAGCTATAATGTAAAAATCCCTGAAAAACACTTAGGGACGACTTTGTCGTCCCTAATTATCAAACAGAAGTCGTCCCTAAAAAACCCTCCAAAACACTTAGCAAAATTTTGGAAAAGTTGGAAATTTTGGCCAAAATTTAAATAACCCGCATGGGTTTGAGATTTCCCGGTATACACCTAGGGACGACTTAGTCGTCCCTAGGTATAAAAAGTCGTCCCTACGTTTCAATAATAAACGAAAAAAAATATTTATAATTAACCTAGGGACGACTTAGTCGTCCCTAAGTTACAAAGGTTATGTCGTCCCTAGGCTTCAATTTCAGTATACTATCTTATCTTCATCTATCTCTCATTCACTGTTAAATAAAAAAAAACCGGGACGAATCGCAAACACCACTACCATCTTCATCTTCTTCAATCCGACCACCACCATCATCTTCATCTTCACCAACCCACCACCATCATCTTCATCTTCATCAACCCACCACCACCACCAATTCGACCCACCACCACTTGCACACGAGCACACCAATTCGACCCACCACTTGATTTCGGATTATATATTGTTTAATCACCATGAATTTATATATATATTTCCCAGTTAAGGTATTTGATTTCGAATTATATACTTTTTAATTTTGATTAATTTTTGTAGTTTAATTGTTAGTATGATTAATTGATTAATTGGTATAATGCTTAATTAAAAATGATATTGTGTTTGTTTTTTCTAGTTTAACTCGACCAGTGAACCACAAGTCAACCACCGGACCACCACCAGTCACGGCAGCAGTCACGGCAACAGTCACGGCAGCAGCAACCACCGCACCACCATATTTTGTTTAATTTTGTTTTTTTAAATAAATATAAAGGTAAATGATTTTTTTTATCTATTAATTTTGTTTAAATTTGTTTATGTTTAATTATTATTAATGTTTATTTTTTATTTCCTAGCACTGCCGTCACCACCACCACCACCACCGTCGCGGCAGCAGTAGCAACCACCACCGCCGGCAGCAACAGCAGTAGCCACCACCACTGGCAGCAGCAGTAGCCACCACCACCACCAAAGGTGATTTTGGCTTATGATTTCGGATTATATTTAAGCTTAATTGATTTAGGCTTAGTTGATTTCGGCTTAATATATATATATATATATATATAATTGATTTTGGCTTAATTGATTTAGCATTAGTTGATTTCCGTTGTATATAGTGCTTAATATATATATAGATGATTTCGGCCTAACTGATTTAGGCTTAATAGAATTCGGGTTATATATGGCTTAATATTTATATAGGGATTTCGGGTTAATATTTTGGCTTAATATGAAAGAGGCATGATTTTAATTTTTTATATGTTTCTCGTAGCCGAGACCCGAGTCACAGTCGAAGGGAACCGAGTCACAGCCAAGAACTGAGACCCGTGTCACAGACGAAAAAAAGGTAATGTTTTTTTTAAATCGTTGTGGTGGTGTTTGTTTCAAATTAGAAATTTCTTTGGAGACCAACTAATTTAGGTTTTTTTTTATTTTATGTTTGTGTTTGGTTAGCACCAGGACAGTCAGGACAACTTCCCCATCCGGACCTCTTTTTCTATCTTTCTATCTTTGCTTATTTCAGCCGTGACCGAGGTGTGTAATTAATATTATTCATATGTTTATTATATTATATATATATGATATATGATTGTTAGTCTTTGGTCGTAAATAATTTTAGGAATATTTTTGGATTTTATCGATTAATTTCGGAAAATTCCCGTCCGAAGTTAATCAACCTATAGAAAACCCGTCCGAAATTAATTTATTAGGAATTAATTTCGGAAAGTCCCCTGTTTGGGACTGCTTTTTGATGTTTCGTCTCATTTGGGATATGAATGTGTATAACTGGTTTATTATTTGAGATGATTTCGATAGTGTTTCTCCTTTACTCCTACGAATATGTCTTTAAACACATATTTGGGGAGTAGAGGGGAAATGCTGCCGAAATTTTCTCAAATAGTAAACCGGTTATACGCATTCATATATGGGACGAAACATTCAAAAGGTGGGTTATGATTGCCTTCCATAGTTGCAGTAGGAAGAAAAAAAAGAGTTCATATTCATTTTGTTAGTATGACATTTTACGTATAAAAAATAATTTATCTGAGTATGTTTATTTGCAACGCAGTTATGACAATTGATAAGAGTTGGACCACTGTAAAAAATCGTAATTCCAATGAGTTTTTAGATGGTCTTTCTGGATTCATCCAGGATTGTGAGAAATTTTTGCACCCCATCTCACAAAAGTTCCGTTGCCCATGTAGTCGTTGTTGTAACCGTGAAACGTTGGTTACCCCCGGCCAACTTGAGGCACACATATCCCAATTCGGGTTTGACAAACGTTACACCACTTGGATATATCACAGTGAACCAATTCTTCCGTTACCTCCACTATTACCACATTCACCTGATCGAATTCACATGGACGCATTCTTCGAAGATATTTCTGCAAATAATATTCCAAATCCACCATCTGAAACTACACCCTCTCAAACTCCACCAACTCAAACAACCGGTCCTCAACCAACCCAAACATCGGGTCCTAGTAACGAGTTTGAAGAGTTACTCGCTAGGTCTGCCCAAAAGTTGTACCCGGGTTGTGATATGACCACATTGGAATTTACATCAGAGATTTCGCACATTAAGGTTTTACACAAAATAACTGATGCCGGGTTTAACAAAATTCTAGCTCTTCTCCAAAAGGCATGTTCCCCTAGTAAAGGATACAATTTCCCGTCTTCATACTATGAAATAAAAAAGACATACAAAAAGATCGGGTTAGGATACGAATCGATCCTTGCTTGTATAAATGATTGTTTTTTATATTGGGGATCACCGGAAAACAAGGCGAGGCACACTTGTCCAATCTGTAACGCGAGCAGATGGAAAAACCCAAAGAAGAAAAAAGGGACGCAATTAGTTGCCAACAAGGTGGTGCGTTACTTTCTGATAACACCTAGACTACAACGTATGTTCAACACAAAAGACATAGCAAAGTGGGTGACTTGGCATGCGACCGGACAGTCTAAGGAAGACGGTAAAATGAATCACCCATGTGACGGCAAAGCATGGAAATATTTTGACATGATGAAACCTGAGTTCTCTTGTGACCCTAGAAACGTTCGATTAGGGTTGGCTGCTGATGGTTTTAATCCTTATGGCATGATGAGCCAAACTTACAACATGTGGCCGGTTATATTGACAACATACAACACACCACCGTGGATGTGTTAGAAAAAAACTTCTTTAATGTTGACGATGTTAATTCCCAGCCCTAAATTAGCTGCAAAGGACATTGATGTTTACTTGCAGCCTCTAATTAAAGAACTCAAAGATTTATGGGAGGGAGTCTGGACGAAAGACGCTTCTACGGGTACTCATTTCAAAATGAAAGCGGCGGTTTTATGGACCATCAATGATTTTCCAGCTCGAAGTAGTTTGTCTGGGTGGAGTGGGTAAGGGTACCTCGCATGCCCTACTTGTAATGTTGACACTCCATCGATGCGTATCAACAGCAAAATCATTAATGTTGGTTACAGAAGATGGTGAAGAACAAATCATCCAGATCGGAAGAAATCCAAGGAATTCTACGGTTTTCCCGAAAATAAGCCTAAACCAAGAAAGTTTTCAGAACTTGATATCCAATTGCAGATTAGTAAAGTCTTTAAACGTAAACGGGGGAAACATAAACCAATTCTCAAAGAGAACCGCCCCCCATAATCGAGATGTTGAATTGAACTGGAGTAAGCGTTCTATGTTATGGGATCTTGAGTATTGGCCCTTTCTTCTACTAAAACACTGTTACGATGTCAGGCACATCGAAAAGAATTTCCTTGAGGCTTTACTGAATACCATGTTACAGAACGACAAATCCAAAGACACGCCAAAGGCAAGGCTAGACTTGGAAAAAATGGGAGTTCGAAAGGAGTTGTGGTTAGTTAAAAAAGATAACAGGAAGTTCGATAAGCCTCATCTAAAGTTCTCTTTCACTCCAGAAAAAAGAAAACTTTTTTGTAAATTCATTAAAGGAGTCAGACTACCTGATGGCTTTGGATCCAACTTCAAGAAAAAAGTGACCGCTGATGATGACAATATAACGAACTTGAAATCTCATGACTGTCATATAATGATGCATCTGTTACTTCCTTATGGAGTGCAACAATACTTTCCCAAAGACGTTGCAAAACCTATAATCGAGATTTTCCTATTCTTTAAGCAGCTTTGTGCTCGAAGTTTGACTGTGCAGGACATGAAAGAAGCTAAAAACTAATTGATCATTATGATGGTTAATTTAGAGCAAATCTTTCCTCCTGCTTTTTTCGACATAATGACTCATTTGGTTATACATCTACCCGATGAGGCTATTCTAGGTTCCGTTACTCGCGGCAGGTGGATGTATCGATTTGAAAGATACATGAAAAAGCTAAAGAATTATGTACGAAAGAAAGCAAATCCTGAATGTTCTATTGCTAAGGGTTATGTTGCAGAAGAGGCATTAACTTTTTGTTCGCGTTACCTTAAGGATGTCGAGACGAGATTTAACCGCCTTGGCAGAAATGAAGACGATTTGCCTGGACAACCAGATAAAGTTGAGCTGTTCTGGACCGTATGCACACCGACGGGTGGAATCAAACCAACTTGTATGACTAATGACGACATGCAGGCAGTTACGTGGTTTATACTTAACAACAGTCCTGAAGTCGAAGCCGACATCTCGGCTTACAGCGAGTATGTTTCTTCCTATTTTTTATAATTTTGAAAATTCTTCTTTCTCGATGACTTCTGCTAATATCATGAACCTTTGCAGAGAGGCGCCTGATAATGTGGAAACGAGTTTTCCTACGTGGTTTAATAACATGGTAAATACATTAGATATATTACCTTGGAGTTATTCCTCATCTAATAAACCTTTTTGTATCTCTTTTTTGTAGACTCGTAAAAAAAAAGTGAGTGCGGGCTGTAGTGACGAGTTATTCTCTTTGGCATGTGGACCTATTAGTTCATGTACATACCCCTCTTGCATAGTGAACGGTGTGAAGTTTGTGGTACGTGAACGCGATATACTTCGTACCACTCAATGCAGCGGAGTTTCAACACCCGGGGTTGATGGAGAGATGTATTATGGTCAACTCGAAGAAATTCTGGAGCTCACTTATATCGGCAACCGCAAGGTTTTGTTGTTTCGATGTAAATGGTTTGACACAATTAACCCTACCAATTGCACCAAACGCAACAGACGTTCTTACACTGAGCAAGGCATACATCATATTTTGACCGATAGGCTATTTCACCAAAATAACCCATACATTTTCCCGACACAAGCAACACAAGTATTCTACCTTGAAGACCTTGCTAGACGACCGCTTCATTGGAAGGTCGTCGAACAGGTTTATCATCGAGATGTGGCAGAGTCCGATGAAGATGTTATACATGGTAGCAGTTCATCAGATGTTACACTGTCTGTTGCTTTGCCTAATTTGGGTATTACGGATTTGAGTGTAAATACTCAACCAACGAAAGTGGACGCCCCACCGGTTGATGATGATATTATTAATATTGAAGATGAGGTAGTTGCACACGTCATTGGTGATGTTGATGATGATGATTTAGTGTCGGATGATGATGAAGTGAACCCTAATAATGATGTTCAAGAAGTTTTATCTAGCGATAATTCTGAAGATGACAATTGATATTAAGTTGTATTTTGAATGAAATAGTTGTTATGTGCTTTAATGTGTAATTTTTTATTTGTAAACGATTGTTATATGCTTAAGTTGTAGTTTGAATGAAACAATTGTTATACGCTTAAATGATGATGAGTTGTTTTTATTTGTTTAAATGTGTGATTTGTATTTTAATGAAAATGTTTTTATATGTTAAAATGTGTATATTGATATGAATTTGTGTATTAGTATTAATTGGTTAATTAAATTGTGTGTAATTTTGTTTTTTAATGAAAATGTTTTTATATGTTAAAATGTGTATACTGATAAAATGTGTATACTGATATGAACTTGTTATTTTACAGATGGCATGTGTAGCTCCTAGATCACACGGTGGGGTGCTGGTGGAAGTCCACCCAGACGGCCCACACGTCCTGTACCGGCCCAGTGTCAGCGTAAGAAATCATTATATTTTTTTTTATAACACTGATATTTATAATTTATGTCAATTGAATTTTTACGAGTAAATAACATATCTTTTGTAGGTTCAAATCAACGCTTTGAGACCAACCTAGGAAAATTAAGGAAGGCGTACAGAGATAATCACGAAAAACCTTTGACAATTGACTTTGAATTTAAAGATCTGCAAGCCCTCCATTTTCTAGGCGATTATGCATCCCTGTTGTCTCATCTTATGGGGGATTTAGTCTGGAGACTTCCCCTGAACTGTGAATGGGACGAAATTCCAGAATCTGATAAAGCTCATATTTATCCTACACTTGAGGTCAAAATTGTTTATTTTACTTATATTGTTATTGTTATCGACATTTAGATATGTGTGTTATGTTTAATTTGTTTGTTTATTTAAATTCATATGTTTTTATGTAGACATATTTCGACCTCCAGCCATGGTACAATGATCGTACTGAGGTGGTGTGTGGCAGTGGTGTGTATGAGGTGTCGACTCGGGTTAAGCTTGCGTTGGAACTCCAACTGAGGTTGCTGTATAGAAAATACAAGAACAGGATCAAGAAAGATTATTTTTCGAAATATGAGACGCCCGCACTGGCACAAGAACATGTACCACCGGAGAGTGTATGGGACAATAGAACCAAAGGTGAGTGGTCTGACTTGGTTGAGTGGTGGTCAGAGCCAAAGAGGGTGGCAAGAAGTCAGGTTAATACTGTTAATCGTTCCAAAAACACGGTAGCGACCACTCAAGGCTAGGGATGGCAACAGGGCGGGTTTGGGGCGGGGCGACCGTCCCCATCCCCAAACCCGATTAGTAAAGTTCTCCCCAAACCCGCCCCGATCCCCATCGGGGATTTAATTGGGGTGCCCCGTTGGGGCGCAATGCTCCCCCAAACCCGCTCCGTACTAAACGGGGATCTTATCGGGTACCCTTTTTGGGTGAAATTTTCTATCAAAACCGTATCATTTTTACATTTATTATTATTTTTACACTGTTAGAAATAAGTTTGAAGTATTAAAACTTACTAATTATAAAATAATGATTTACAAACAAGACTTATAAGGTTTAAAACGATAAAATACTAAAAAAAATATTTATTATAACGTAAATAGTAAGAAAATAGTATATAAAAATACTTATATTTGTATATGTGTATATTAATCGGGCGGGGTGGGTCGGGGACCTTATTCCCCGCGTTTGACCCAAAACCGATTAATAATTCCCGTTTAAGTCCCAAACCCGCCCCATAACCCAATAAAGTTAACCCGCCCCGCCCTAATTATTCCGGGTTCGGGTTTTTTTGCCATCAACCATTCGCCCGAGGAAGGAATGAATACGTAAGACTCTTTATAATTTTTGTGATTTTATTTAAAAGCGTTTATATTGTTCATTTATTATAGCTCGTTATTATTTTATTTGATATTTTACAGAAAGTCAAGGAAGGGGTCTACGAGGACCTGGTTGAAACATGGAGGAAAGGGCACTCAAGTAATGGCACGTTTAAAAGTAAAGAAAACGAGGAAAGATATGTAAGTAATATATAACTCTTTACACGCCTTAGTAACTAATTTCATTTGTTTTAAACCGTTTTTTTTCTTTCCCAGCTGAAGATGAAAGCCCTCAGTGACCAAGTGAAAGCCAAGGTCGTCCCGCACATGTCTGATAAACAAATAGTGGCTGAAATCATGCCAAGTCAAAATAAGCAAAATGTGTCGGGACAAGGCAGAAAGTTACCGGGTGGTGCCAATAACACTTCTCGCAGGTTATATATCCTCAATAAAACAAAATATAAATCAATTGTTCATATTTATGTCTTGTTGTATATAATGAAAAATTGTTGTTGTAACTTATCGCAGGCGCGGTGCTCCAGCTCGACCAGATTTTCCCTCTCGTAGTGAATTTCAGGAAATGATGGAACGACATGAGCAACATATGGAGCTGATGAGGAAAGAGAATCAGGAGGCGCAGCAACGGGCTTACTTGGCAGCGTTAAAGGCAGATGCGGCACAACAATATACTCAGACGTCGTACCAGCATATGGCGCAATATCAGAGTCAATTGGGTGAGTTTTTCCAGAACTACAACTCATCAAATACTGATCACCCAATTAACCCTGCTACTTTTGTACCCCCGCCCCGACCCTTTGTTATGCCCACCTTAGCTCCTGATTGGGCTCATTTAGTCCAACCCCCTATCCTTGGGCACAACCATTGCAACCTCCTTCCATCGACCCATACCGACCATCTTTGCCCGACCATCTCCAACCACTCCAACCTCCCTATACCGGCACTTATCCTATTGCTCCCGTCACCAACAACACATTTAACCATTGTTATCGTCCCACCACACACTCGACTCATGAGATAGGCTCTACTTCACAATCCATACCCGGAGGTTCTCGTGTAATCATAAATCCCCATCAGCACGATTACCGGTCCGTTAACGAGTTGGCTCGAGATAGGAATGTACAAAACAGTGGTGACGACTTATCAGGCGATGACGAGGGGAATGACGAGGGTTATGTCGAGGGGGATGACGAGGGGGTGACGAGGAGGAAGGTGACTTTTCACCTAACGAGGATGCGTAGTAGAGGTTGTGGTAGTATTTTTCTTATTATGCATGTTTAATAAAGTTTGAGACTTGTAGCGTGTGAAACATTTGATTTAGGATTGAATAAGTGTATTTGATGAATATTGTATCGTGATGTTGGATAATTTATCTTAATATGGTATTGTAACGTTTATTGATTTGTTATTATTCTGTATTTGTCGAATTCTGCCATTTTGAATTGTGGATTTTGTCCGGAAAAGTTCCGAAAAAAATCTGGAAACTGCAAAACAGCCCAGTTTTTTTTTAGTCCCAGGTACACCTAGGGAAGACTTAGTCGTCCCTAGGTTAGCCAAATTCCACCAGATTTTAACCCTAGGGACGACTTAGTCGTCCCTAGGTTTCAAAATTGTCCAGGTGTCAAAACCTGGGGACGACTTAGTCGTCCCTAGGTTTTGATACCTGGACAATTTTGAAACCTAGGGACGACTAAGTCGTCCCTAGGATTATAATTAACTTTTTTTTTCTGAAAATGTTTTAATGAATTTGTATAAATAAGATTTTATTAAAAATAATAAAAAAAAAGAAGATTTATCAAAAATTTAAAAAAGATTATTTTTATTAAAAACCTAGGGATGACTTTGTCGACCCTAAGTTGCAAAGGCAAGTCGTCCCTAGGTTAGTCAATATATTCAACGTAGTGGGTAGTGAGACCCACGAAGTCGTCCCTAAGTTTCAAAGGGTGGGTCGTACCTAGAATTCTAGAGACGAATTTTTAGGCACAAAATCCTAGGGTCGACTTAGTCGTCCCTAGGTGTTTAGGGTCGAAAAATGGCCTAACTAGGAACGAAAAAGTCGTCCCTAGGCTTCAAAATTGTTGTAGTGCCTTTTAACATGTGGATCTTAACTGTCTAGACCAATCCCACTGGAAGGAGATACCAGGAGGGGACATCAGGTCTCCGTAGTTGTTGACAAGCCTCAAAGGATCAGTAGAAGTCACCAAAGTGTTCATAGTGGGAGTGTTGAGGTGTATATCCCACCATTTAAAAATAAGACAGCAGACCTCCTCTGCGACTTTACATGAGATCCAAATGTCTTCTTCGGTCTCGATAGCATCATGGCAAGATGGGCATAACACATAATCCAAGTCCACTCCACGATAATCAAGGTTCGATCTCGTCGGTAATCTGTTAAGGGTTAATCTCCAACTAAAAATATTAATTTTAATAGGTAGAAGGTTATTCCATCTGGTGGGCTGAATATTTTGAGTATGGGTAAGGGTAGAATGAGTAATGTAAAGACGCATTCCTTTGACTAATGTACTTCTATTTTCCTATTTTTTGGCCTTAACAATCCATTTTTTATACACTCATTGAAGTCGGCATAGCTTAAATCTGACAATTAGGATTACATGTGATTCAAGATCAACATATTCAGTACACTACGAATTATGCAAATACTACTTTCGTAACATGACGCATATGATGCATTTCTCAAATGCGACTCTTTTACTCCTTTCACTGTCTTCTTGAGTTTCATATTTGTGTGCTGATATGAACCGGTTGATGATAAGATGAAAATAAAAAATTAACAAGGTAGATAGATTATATTAATGAGATAACCCGACACCTCTCTCTCAAACCCATCCCCTTTGGTTTATTATATTAATAAGATAAACCGACCCTCATGTCCTGAGATATTTATCGGTGAATGAGTATGGTTAAGAAGTTTTTTGTAATGCATCCTAGTTGATACAAAATAGCTACAGACATCGAGAACACAAAGAAGATTACATGGTCCGAAAAATGGCCGTGACTTCATTCTAGAATCTTACGTTTACTTTTTTTATCGAATCAGAAGCAATATCTTTTATAAATTTATGTACAAGAGGCGTATTTACATCTTTGTAGTTAAATATGTAGTAAACCTGCAATTGGCTCGAAAATTAGACCGCCCAATATATGTCATCTTCTCAACCACTACAGAGAAGTGCGGGCTCAAAATGTAAGATAGTAACAAATACAGAAGATTACATTGAAACCCGGAGGTAATACATTATTATTCCACGTAATATATAGAGTAGCAAATCCTAATGGACCCAACCCACAAGTCGGGCTTGGGCTATATCTATTCTCTAACACTTCCCTGCAGTTCGAGCGGCGAAATCGCGAAAGTTCGAACTGAAGAAAAAAAAACTGAGAAATAAAATTATTCATGCAGACTAAAGGTATATTTATCTGTCGAAAATGAAAGACTCAACCTATCTATCTACTCAACACGGCAAACTCATTTATCTATCGCAAATGACAGACTCAACCTATATCTATCTACTCAACACGGCAAACTCAGTGTATATCTATCTATAACATACTCATACTATATCTATCGGCTGAAACGCGAGTGACTCAAGATATATCTATGTGTCAAAGGATGACGGACCCAACGACCCAACGTATATCTATCGCCCGAAAACCAAAAGTCATCTCGGAGCTTGATACCTTAGATTCGACTAACAAGAAACAATTAAACTATAAACTTTTTTTTTAACAAATAAAAAAAAACAATTAAAACAAAAGATAGATTTGATCCTATCCATTAGCATAAAAATCGTCCAACCGAATATCACATATGTTTCTTGTGTAAGTATGTCAGAAGATTTTTTGTTTTTTTATTGCCATAATCCAAGACACAAATACACAACAAGAGTGATCCATGTGTATGCATACGAATAATATTCAACGGAAAAGCTTTAGGGTTTGAGATAGTGTTTTATTGAGGAGATCAAGGTTAATGATACATCACATTCAGTTATGAATCTAAAGGAGATGGACGTTTTATAGAAATTAAAGTGGAAATTAAAGCGAAAGTTTATTATGGATCTACTAGGCTGATACCATGTACATGATAGTAACAAACACAGAAAATTACATTAAAACCCGTAATATATTATTATTCCACGTAATATATAGAGTAGCAAACCCTAATGAACCTAACCCACAAGTCGAGCTTGGGCCATATTTATTCACTAACACAAAAACGTATTCTTGTTTGACAATGATAAACCCTCCCGATTATTGTCAACAATTTTTTTTTTCACCACACCAGCCAAACGAATAATCATTTTGTTGTAAACATTCGAATCCTTCATATATAGGATGATATTGTTGGAACACTAACAACTATTAATGAAATAAAACAATAATTAAACGAGTATATCTTTACAAGTCAACATATAGCTATTATAAGCAGTGTTATGAATAAAACCAGGTTGGCCATTAGTCATTACATCTATCCACGTTACCACTAATTAATTACTTGTGTTCAATGATTTCTTCATGCTATATATATATTCAACCTCTTTGTAGTCTCTTATCATCTTAAAACAACCTACATTCTCTCCTCGACACCCGAAAATGGCTTCCGCTACAATGTGCAAATTTTTCATGTTGTTGGCTCTATTCACCACGTCTTGCATAGCCCAAGCCCCTGTTGCCACACCAACAGTTTCACCAGTTGCCGCGCCAACAGTCTCACCTGTTGCACCACCAACTCCCTCCCCGTCCCCAGTTGTTTCTCCAACTCCAGCTCCTGCATCCCCGACTCCATCTCCCATGTCTGGGCCATCTCCGTCCCCTTCATCACTTGCACCAACTGCGCCTTCGCCCGGTCCGTCTGCAGGCCCTTCACCTTCACCTGGACCTGGAGGTCCCCCAGCTGATGTTCCTAACGGGTCTTTTGCTGATGCGTGGGTCAACAAAGCTTTCATCGCTGGAACTGCATTTGTTGGCTCATTCATTGCTATCACCTTGATGTAGATATACCACCATGGATGTATTCTATATCCATCTATCTTGTAATTTGATTTCCACATTTGTTATTACTATTAATTTTTTCATTTTTTGAGTTAATATATATTGTTGCATTGATATTATTTTGAAATTTTGTGATATAAGTTGGATCATTGTTGATTACTCGTACTTGATTATTATCATACCCGATGTTGATTTGTGATGCGAACAAATCTTACACTTTTTACCCATCAATTTCAATTTTGCATTCAGATTAAGGTTGAAGTTGTAAAAAATTAAATCGAAATAAAATAAACTTACAAAAACGAAAAAAATACTAAAAGTAATAAAATATATAAAAAATTATTTGATTAAAAAACACGAAATTTTAAGAAATATAGTGATTAGATTATAAAAAAATAGATAGAAAGATATTTTAATTTAAAAATAAAAATTAGTTTTTAATAAGTTGTTACAAATAAAATGATTATTAAGATTGCACATCTTGTTACAAATATATATTTTCATATCAAGCAATTTTAAAAATCTTAATTTTCAAACTTTATAAATTTAAAATTGTCCCAAATATTCTATAATATAGTAAGATTAGGCGAGCACCCGCGCATAGCGGCGGAAATTGCTAACGACAAATAATTTTCGATATGTGCTATCATTGTTGCTTTTTCGTGTAACGTTCAAGTTAGAACGTGAAAAATATCAAAATGAAATTGCAAATGCTCGCAGCATGTGATAAATTAGGTAATTTAAATGGATATAACGAGCTTGTAATCTTATTGTTATGGAACGTTACACAAAAATTTGGAACACATCCCTGCTTAACGATAACAATGTTATGGAACGTTACACGAAAAATTTGAACACATCTATACTACTTTATAAAAGATTTAAGCCATTCTATTTTTAGAAGTCTTAAAAAAATTAAGCCTCTAACATTTCTTTAAAAAGAAAAAGTGTGTTATTTTTCAATAAAATCAAAAATTAAGTTTTCATCACACACATAATGAAAATTAAATGTCTTAAATTATATAAATTGTAACCGACCAACATTTACACAACCCATTTAAAAACTTGTAACGGCTCGTCTAAAACATTATTATAAATAGGAGTGTAAATCTCAAACAAACTACACCCCATGCCTCTCCTTTCCCTCTCACTTATATAAAATCGTTTCTCTTATGAATTTATGTTTACATTTATATATTCTCACATAAGTTTCTTTTCTATATGGCAGATTGAGTTGCTCATGAATGAGAAGGCCACATCATTCATATATTTTTTATTTTCTAGGTATTTCTTGATATGGCAACCTCTCAATTCTTTAACTTTTGACTCTTTTGTTCGTGTGATCATCAACAACATCATTTTGCTTTTTATCAATGTTGCAAAACAAGGTCTACAAGGGCGATTAATCGCCGGTTAATAGCTACAAGGCCTTCAACCTTGCCGATTAATGAAAAGACGATTAATGGCGGTCAACTATGGTTAACGACGGTCAAGGGATGTCAAACTTGCCGAAAACCTGCAAATTTGGCCGAAAATACTGAAAACTCACTATAAACTTATGTTTATCACTTATAATTACTATTTATATGTATGATCAGTTATATATTAAGAATACTATTTTCGAAAATACTTAAAAGTCATTCGAAATATCCAAAACTTGCCGAAAATACCAAAAAATTGCTAAAAATGTCAATCCGATTAATTACCGATTTATCCCGCCTAGAACGATTACAAGTTACAAGGTGGTCGACCGACCGGCTAGCGATTCACGATTTTTGCAACCATGCTTTTTATACTTATGGTGATATATCTTTGAAGAAAAAAATCGACAATAATCCTTGCCCTGAAGGAAGCCAAGGTACATTTTTTTTTGGCAAAAAGTGACTGATATTGATAAAAGATCAAAAAGATCTCAGTGAGTACATTGAAAGTTTGCAATAAGCAAACTAATTAAAATAAGAAACATGACAGTCATTTGAAATTGAAACTAAACAACAGTTGATACAAAAAACTTGAAATTTGAACATAATCACAATCATCTTCCATAGAAACCTTCAAATCTTTATCATCAAAAAAGAAACAACTGCTTGCCTTGACTTGATGGCTGGAGCATTGCTCTAAAGATGAAAATGATGAACACCTACAAGAAACTCATAAACATATAATCTCCTAAACTAAACCCACCGAACTCAAAGACCACGAAATAAGGGCAAAACACCCACGGGCGACAATGAAACGGTTTGAACAGAGTCTTGAATACCGAATGCCGAAGCCAACCAGTGAGTTGAAGCGACGACGCAACCCAATGAGTGGTGGTTTCAAGAGATATGGGATCCGAAACGGAGATCTACTTGTATACGAGAAGCTTGTAGCTGAAACATCATTGTTGAAAAGATATAGATCTATCTAGAAGAAGGTTGGATTAATTTGTGAAAACATCTTGAAAACTAAAAATGAAAAGTGAATCAGAGAGGTGACTGAAGTTAGTATCGTTGTTGAGTTATCCGGACCACCGGCGTATAGCCGGTGGCCGGAAGCGGCGGCGGCGGCTGATAGTAGATCTAGGGTTAGAAAGGAAGAGAGGTTTAAAGAGAGAGAAGCTTTTGGAAGCCAAGGTACATACCACTTATAATAATACTTTATTCAACATTATTATTTATCATTAAATTTCATGTTTCATATTGTGAAATATGATATTTGAGAATCTGAAGAGTATATGTAGTTCTGTTATAGGATCATATGCTTCATAATAAAAGTGTGTGCATCCTCCTCTGTGTATGCAAAAAGTTACTCGAGATTCATGTGATTTTTCGTAGAAGTTAATGAGAAGTCAAGAACAATTACAGAAGTAATTTCTCCATAAGATTTGGTGTTAGTAAGTTGATTTTTGATTTCGTTAGAAATAAAAATTCATAATTTGTTATTTGTTGTAAGTTATCCTTTATATTTTGTTTAGTTATTCGTGGAAAGTAAAACGATCAAATATACGTTTGGTTGTAGTTTCTGTTGTTACCAGAATGTTAGCTTCTGTTTTAATTATAAACTTTTAACCTTGATTCATTTTAGTATAAATTTCCAATTTTATACTTAATGCATTTTCGTTTTGTAATATACTTGGAAAATATAATTAAGGTTCAATTAATGTATACTTATTGCTTTTTGTTCCACAATATCAATATCAAAACATTAAAACATGCATGTTTCGTGTTACAATAATTTGTGTTTTCATTTTAGTATCATATATCTATAATAAACCAAGTTTTGTTGTATCCTAAAAAAATACTACAAATAAAATTACCTAAAGAGACTTCGAGGAAGGATATATATAACGAATCAGAATGGCTTTTTTAGGCCCATTCCATCTATTTTTGTTGAATAATACTAAAATAAAAAAATGAAACTGATAATACTCGATAAGTTTTAGTGATCTTAAAATTTGAAAATCACTATTATACAAAGTGATTTTTGAAAATCACTATTATACAAAGGACATAATTAAGTTTAAACAAAAGAACATAATTACAAACTCGGAGTAGTTGCATGAATGAATACTATCATCATTAATGTTTAAATTAAAACATGAAGGTGAGGTTGACGAAAAGGGCTCCATGCTTGCACTCATGTCATTGACTCTTTTTATTTGACATTTTAGCTTCTTATTAAATATATTTGATATTTTTCCAATCATATAAATTGGTAAAGATAAATATATCTAAAATAAAATCTTAAAAATACAACTCTTGATCTTAAAAGTGAAGTATTTTCTTCAAAGTTTAAAAGAACTGTGTTTGTCATTTTACATTGCGGGAGACAAATGCTTGTCAATAATTTCGTTTACTAATCTCTCTTTAGAGAACATTTAGGCCATTGTCTATAGTTAGAAGTCTTAAAATTATGTTATCCAAACATTTATTTATCAAAAAATATACAATCCACTAAATCTCGACCAGATCTCTGCTATTGCACAAATAAATACTTTAAATCCAATCAAATAAAATGTGTGAGAATTAATTATAAAATTCAATTATTATATAACCACAAAATATTAAAGGTACGGTCAACAATTTCGTTAATTAAAAATAATAATGCTAAAAAGCGTTTCATAAAAGTAGCTTTCGAAAACTTAACTGGTCATAAGTTGTCTAATATTTGATCACTATATAAAAGTGACATACATCAACATCTTAACTTATATTTTAAGCGACACATAAAAAGATCGTGACAAACATAATGTAGTAGCCTTCAGGATGTTGTAATACATTTAATTTTAGAAACAACATTATGTCACAACCTCACAATACTACTCATTATCGTTTTGATATCATCAGTGTATCATGAATCACATGCGTATGATATTTTAAAATTAAACAGCGTGAGTGATACAAGTATTTTTATTTAAATTCTCGATATGCGCAAAATCATTATCATGAAAAATATGTTGTCAAAAAGTGTTGCTCTCCAAAAAAATTATCACATGGTATTTGCAGTCGCAACGCGCGAAAAGCTTGCTAAACCACAATGATTGTCTAATCTAAAATACAAGTATCTCTCTCTGTAAAAATTAGTTCGTCACAAAAAATTGCCTCAAACATTTCTTATAATGGAACGATTTATCTTTTTCTAAGAAATTAATGAATATTAAAAGTCTAAAAATAATTGTAACTCAAAATAAATTTGTAACGAAAATTTTAAATGTTTTTAAGTATAATTAGAAGTTACAACAAAAAATTAAATATTTAAATCATGTTGTAACTTAATTCATAAAAGCATTTTTAAAGGCCATTTTCTAACAACTTTAGAGAAACAAATAATTTTTTAACATATAAAGTTTTAAAAATCTTAAAACACAGATGTATAATATGCAAAACAAAACAATCGCTCTCTCTCAACCACCAACCGTTGTCTTCGACTTTGAGGTGCCAAAAAAATTATGGTCGTTGTCTCTAGAAAAGATGCTCGTTTTTTAATGGTGGTTTAGCCAAATCCACGAAATTAGTCACTGGCTACCCGCCGCCGCATTGCGCGGGTAGCCGGCTAGTCCTTGCTTAACGGTAACAATGAGATTACGAGCTCCTTATATTAAGTAAGATAATAAACGATAACAATGAGATTACGAGCGTCTTATGTCCTGTTACAATATCTTTTGTTATAATCACGTAATAAAACTCTTCCATGCTTCACATACTTAAGAGTAATCTCACAGTTTGCTATATACTTCTTTTGGTCATTGCGCGAGCACTTTTTTTTGTAGTTAAAGACAATTCAATAACTTGTGTGCAGCCAGGATATATATCGAGATGGAGCAATTTTTTTTGTCAAACTGAGTATAGAACGAGAAAAACGTATCATAGTTATCATAATAATATCATCTCCAATCATGGTTTAAAACACACAGTTTCTAACATTGAAATACTAAAATGTGATATATAAAATATTAAAAAAATAGTACATGCTGGCTTTTTTATTTCCCCACCTCACGTGAGTACGTGACTATGTAAATTCAAGAAAATAAAAGTTAAAAGGAGCCTTCTTTTCATCTTCTTCATTGTAATATTTTCCGATCACTTCATATTCATGAACATTGCATTACAGAAAATATTTTTGCATTCTAAAACACATATTTTTCTTCTCTATTTACTGAATACATATAACTTTAAAGGGGCACATTAAGAAAATAGCTCAAAAATTCAACAAAAGTAAGCTAATTTTTTTCGGCAGGGGGCACGTGCCCCGTGCCGTCCCCGTGGCTCCACCTCTGTGTGTAGCATTATCCTTACTAATAAAAAAACCTTATAAACATCGATGGACATATGTGTTAAGTATGGGGTGGTGGCGCTCTTCATGGCTCGATTAAAAAGAAGAAATTATAGTGTAACTTTTTTTATTTTATGAGTTTTTTTAATGCCCCCAACTAAAAACGCAAATTTCTCTCCACTCGCGCATTGAATTTCGACATTTAACACTCTAAAACTTAGAAATCTTTCATTTTTAAGTTAAAATTTTGAATTTTTATTCGGATTTTAATTTTTTTGTTTTGTTGTTGTAAAGAAAAAATCCCTCTGTCCAATATCCTTCGTCCGCCAATGCTTAAAAAAACGTCCTCTTTTAGATCATTAAAAGATCTATCACCTTAAACACATACGACTTGATAAGAGGATTCTAAAAAATCAAAAATGAAAAGCGAGCATCAATCATTGTATAAAACCTCACACAAATATTGGTAAGGAACTTTATGAGCGTTCTAACTAAAACAAAAAGTAATGAGATAAAGATTTGTTTTATTTATGATGTTTTATCCCACGTTAACTTTTTCCATTACACTCTGTTCCCGAGTATAAAAAGAGAAGAAGCGGGATGGAGAGGGAAAAAAGAAAAGAAGTAAAGAGGAGAGGAAGAAGAAATATTTTTTATTGTGTGTTCCTGAGTTGGAAAGAAAAGAGGAGGGAGTAACAAAAAATAAGGCTAAAAATGCATTTCACTCCTTTTCACTCCAATTTGGGAAGAAGATTAGGAGAGTAAATTGAGTGTAATTTACTATCATTTACTTCCCTCTTATCTCCAAAAAATCTCAGGAACGCAAACTCTTTTTGTTACCACTCCAGACCTTTCCCTTTCACTCTAAAACATAAACTCGGGAATATAGTTTTTCATATGCATTTGTCCAGCCATAAATCACATGAATATTTCGCATAGATAGATTGTTTAATAATTCCTACTATTTTGCAATTCAACAATTCTATAAATATTTTCTAACGTTTCACTTTTCATGATTATGTGGTTTCATAAATAGACGAGCATCCGTGCATCACGACTCAATTATATGACGACAAATAATTGTAGTTAGAATATTTTTGTTAGGTTATTCATTCAACGTGATGCATACAACATAAATATACGATAATCCAACTCTATAATTGTTTCTATTAGTAACAAAGTATGTAGTGAAAATAAAACATACAAGAATTAGTCAAAACAATGATATTTTTCCGACACTATTTTTTTCCTTCTAGACGAGCTACTACCATAGCACTTAGTTGAATCACGTTGAGGATTGACTGTTTCACAAATCATTTAATGTTTTTCTTATATTAGAAAGTCAAGTCTTATATAATTATAGTAAACTTACCAAGATTTCAACTGTATCTTTTAAATTTCAAGAATTTCATAAATTCAAGAAAGGCTGATAGATAATAGCATCCAAGTTTATCATGAACAAGAGACATAGTTGTGATTTTGATTTACATATATAAGTAGGACATTAAGAGTACACAAGATTTCTCACGCATTCTTTAATTCTCTTGAATTAATTGATAAGTTCTCTAATATCATATTTAATTAAATTTGGTCATTAATCTAATTGATTTTTCCTAGTGTCTCATTGGGTTTTTCTTTTTAAATAAAGCAATACAAAAATACACTGATGATATATTCTTATCAAATATAAGAGGAAAAACAACCCTTAGTTTACAAAGATTTAACAGAATCTCAATTAAAGACATAATTTTCGAACTAAAATGAAAATGCTATTTTCCTATTTAGGATTCGATTGACATGTATCATGCTAAAAGTTTACATGGGTGGAATAGATTTGACCAGAAACAAAGTTGGCACTTGCAACTACAATTCCATCAATAACCATAAATACGAGGGTAACTGAACCGAACTTTATATTTTTTTAATTTGGACAATCTACTGCTATATGTATCCACCGATTGGAATTCACCATCTCCTATATCCAGCATCGAATTCAATCGACCTTTCGAACCAGTTTGGGTTATGATGCAACGTCAATCTTGAGAGGGATCTTTAATTTGTTCTAACATAGTAGTATGGCACCCTACAAATATAAGCACTTTTTAGACAGTTACTTTATGATTAGATCACCACAATTGGATTCAGCGAACAAAGGCAAACATAAAAACATTTAGATCTGGCAATAGGAGTATCTTTAAGGGCATACAAACTTTTTAATACAACTTTATGCTTTTAATATCTTTGCGTGTTTCATTCTTAGTATAATTGGATTATCAAAGCAATAAAGCCGTCTAGAACACTTAAGAACCAAAATTATCCATGTTGTATAACCAAAATATCTTCTTATAAACTACACTGAAAAAAACCATGTTGAATTAAATTTGCTAACCTGGAAACATTCTCCACACTGTGAGAAAAATATGTTTCTTAAGATCATAGAGTTTCCATCAGCAATCATAATGTTCTTCATACCAAGTTCTTAAAGCAGGTGAAAATCCACGCCCATAGCCATAATTCACATGTCCATGATATCATGCATGTACATCGTGTTTTTATAGTAGAGAATATGATAATGTTTTGGAAAGAATTAAATATAAAAATTCTTTTTTTCTTTATACGAATCATATATTGGCTGTTTCACAAATCATATATAAACGTGATCAACTTTCTGGTCTTGCTCACACGTTGTTTCCTTTTGTGACAGATATCACACTTTATTTGGTTTCCTCATAGTTGAAATTCCTAGTTTATAAAGTTGCTTCAATCCGTGTTTAGAGTTGCTGGAGATATCACACGTTATTTCTTTTTCTTAAGATAAAGAAAAAAGATACACAATTTTCTATGTGTGTGCATTTATGTATTTTAACAATTCCTTATATACCAATTTCCACAATTACGATTTATTTGCCTGTTGTATTAGATGTGTAATTATGTTTTCAACAATTCCATAAATAAACACATTTTCAACATTCAAGGTTTTAGTGAATTTACATTATAAGTAGTAGAGATAAGATTAGTCTTTTCCTTTCATCTCCTTTTTTGTTTACTTTGTCTATGTTTGCTCCAAATGTATTGCCTTCTTAATGTAACGAAGATTAAACACGCGCTTGGGTTTTGTCGAATTCTTGAAAACCGATAAACTAATTTTAGTCGACCTATTAAGTAACAGATAAAAAGCTAACCGGCCAGAATGGGTCGTTGAATATTCTGGACATGTCACTATGCGGTTTATTCATATGTCCCGTAAAAATCTAAAATAAGTCACATACATATGAACGACATTTTAGTTTCAAGGGACATAATAAACATATGCTTTAGCGAAAAGAAAGATATATAACAGATACGTCATCTCTTATTGACATGGATTACATCCACTCCAGTCAAGGTTGCGTACTTTGGTTTATCAAGAAAATTTAAGTAATGCAGATATTCGGCTAACTCTTTTCAATAAACCTGTTGTTGCACAGGCTGTTTCTGAAGCCACATGATGTAATCCCTACTGCCTAAAGGATGAAGCCTAGACCATCGTTCAATCGTTGAATTGGTATTCACCATAGTGGATTCTTCGTGTTTGGTTATGCTATTATACAAGATTCAAAACAATAACAACAGGAATGAAAAACAGTGAATTAATAAATACTTACTTGATATTCCATTGTTTATAGACTCGATTCATTTATACATAATGAATCCGTGTGTTTTTTTACAGTTATACGGATTCTACAAAAGTAAATTACATAACACCGTTATACCCTATCAACCTAATTTAACCCAAGCCATAACCCAAGTATGTTTACAGGGTTTATTTTACATAAAATACACTAAGTACCCTTAATAAATTACTAACCAACTAAAGCTAGCTCTGTTGGCCACCAAGGGTAACCTTGGGGAGGTATTCTTGGAGAGGTCTCGAATTCGTATCTCACTAAGGACCTTCAGGGGCCCGAATTAAATAGAAGCAAGATTGGAGTTTAACCTCTAAAGAGAGAAGGTTTGAGGCTTGCATACTGCCCAATTAGATATCACTGTAAGCTCGAATCACTAACTACTAACTCGCCGATTAAAAAAAGTACCTTTATAATTTACTTCTATAACATTTAAGTTCCAACAGTCACTCCCCTAATGTTATAGATATTTAAACCAACAACTTTTTCTTTCATACAACGATCACGAAGTCATCATTCTATGATGTGTTTCCTTCATCCTTTTGATTAGTCACTTGATCACCATCAGTTTCATTGTCGCTTTCCAGAATTACACCAAAGTGAGTTTCTCCTTTGAATGTTCTTAAAACGTTCATGTGTGTTATCTTTTACAACTTGTAGCCCACTTGACCCAACGCCTTCATGTGGGTTCTTTTCATAGCCAACCTTCTTGGTTTCTCCATTCTTTACAAATCCATTCTTGTACTGGGCCCTTAATGTTGTCTCGTAGTAACACTTCACTAAATCAATGGTTCGGTTGTAACATTCCTTCAACTTCTCATCATGTTCCTTGGTTAAACCATGTATTAACGCAACATCCTTCCATTTACTTCCAAAAGAAACACCTAGATATCCTCCCATGCTGTCTACCATTTTATAAAGACCCAACATGTCAATCTTTACACTTCTTATAATTGGTGGTAATGTCTCCAATATATCCCGTCCAATATATACTAAATGAAACTGTAGAAACTAGAAGGGGGGTTGAATAGTTTCTATTCGGTTTAAGTCCTAATTAAAAATTCCTTTCAATTAGGCTTGTCTCAAAACTACCTTTTACTTGAAAGCTAGTTGCATAATGATTAGGTTCAATTTTAATGCATTAACAATGACAAGTAATATATGTGAATGACATGACTGTAAGAATAAGTAAAGAGTAAGGAAAGAAGCAACCTAATAGGAAGACACCAAGATTTATAGTGGTTCGGCAACGAAGCTCTATCTTCGTTCCTACTCTATTCCTCGAATACACCTTACTCGATATTTCCACTATATCCACAAGCTCCCTTCTTAGCGGAGAAAACCTTACAACGTCGCTTTCATTATTTTCTGACACTAAGCTAAATGTAGAGACCTAATCTTAGCTAGGACTAATCTACACAACGTCTCCCACTTCACCATATAACGACACAAGGCTAGATGTCGAGTTCTAATCAAAAGATAGAACCAATCTTCACAACATTGCCTGATTCACCATTTAACGACACAAGGCTCGATGTCGAGTTCTAATCAAAAGGTAGAACCAATCTTCACAACGTTGCCTAATTCACCATTTAACGACACAAGTCTAGATGTCGAGTTCTAATCGAAGTGTAGAACCAATCTTCATAACTCTTCACTTTGAAGCTAAGTGAGAACTTCACTAGACACAACTATATCACTTTAGAGTTTAGTGAGAACTCACAAGACACAACCACACCACTTTATAGATTAGTGAGAACTCACAAGACACAACCACATCACTTTATAGTTTAGTGAGAACTCACAACTCCTCACTTTGAATCTTAGTGAGAACTCCACAAGACACAACTACATCACTTTAAGTATAGTGAGAACTGTAGAATCTTGATAACCTATGAATCTATGAAGTGGGTTGATGATTTCTAGAGAGAGAAACTAGAGAGAGAAAGTGAGAGAGAAACTATGTGTATTTTTATTCAAATGAAAAGTGTAATGATCAACAACCAACCCCTTTCCATGGTGGAAAGGGGTATTTATATCCAAGGCCTTATTTGGGCTTGGGCCGACCCATGACAAGCCCATGGGTCGGTTTCTTACTTAACTTAATAAGTAACACTAACTACGAGCTATTACAACATTAATAATATTGTGGAGTGACCGACACTTCTAATATACGTAAAAACGTATTTCTAACAATCTCCCCCTAAGGGAGGTCACTCCACGTTACAAAGTTCTAAACCTAGCATACTATACTAAGTCTTCGTTCTTCAGCTCGTAGTCTTTTCTTCTTTCTTTTTGTTGTGAATATTTTGATTTGATCTTTTAGGCTTTGGCTTGAGAGCATTGTTCTTTTGGCCTTTCACGTGCGATCTTTGCCTTCTTGTGAAACCTGCCTCCTCGTGACTCCATGTTCCACACACTTATGTCTTTTTGTTGAATTCTCGAAAGCTTCAGAGTTTGGTACAGCGGAAGACTTCATTTTGCACTTTCTTGAATTTTTGCTGAACTTTGATGCAGAAAAACATAAACATGTGGGAACGACTTCTACAGGTACACCGCAACGCCACCGTCTTCAACTAGTACACAGCAACGCCACCATCTTCAACAGGTACACAGCAACGCCACCGTCTTTAACAGGTACACAGCAATGACATGAATAAAATGGCTTTGACATTTTATTCTAATTCGGTAGCATTTTACCTCCGGTCGGTGAAGACCGTTGGACGATATTAGATATCGTACCCGTGACGGATAGTTTCAATTAAGTAACTTCCTGACAGGATTTCGCGGGTAAACCCGTTCTCTTTAATCGACCGTCCAAAGCTGACTGCGAACATAAAGAGTGAATCACTTGGATAAATTATCCTTATGATTTGAAGCCGTCAATTCATGAAACCTGGAACAAGTGAATTTCAATTAAGATTTTCACCATCGTTGCTTTCCAGTTATCACGAGCTCAATTCATAAAGAATCTTGCACGTCACCTACCAAGTGCTGTTTGATGTTAACACTAGAAGGATTTCCACTCGTCACTGTGATCAATAAAGAGTCACTCTTAGTGTTCTGGCAAGATCATATGATAATGCGTAGAGGCCTGGAACGAGTTTAAGTTCAATTAAGAATTAAACCACTGTTTCTTTCCAGTTTTTCACAAGATTGGTTCTAAAAGAACCGCACGTGTAACCTACCATGAGCTTGTTTGATGTTGGCTCAAGCAGGATTTCCATCTTCATTGTAGTACTTGCGTATTACTCGGATGTTCTGGAAATATTACAAGAATACTGCGTAGGACTCATAAAAATCTCTTACTTTTCACAGTGTGTGAGAAAGCAAGGAATAAATGGAAAGTGTCCTAATGAGACTTTTGATGATCTCTTGGCTCTAGACTCGATAGTGCGTTTTGATTTAGAGAGCGATGGCTGGAGAGGAGTGCCACCTTTTCAATATCAGTCTATTCGGAGTGAATAAACCAATAGATAACGTGTTAATCTCCGTGTGATTAAAACAAATACCTTTTGAGAGATATTTGAGTTAGCTAGGAGGGGTTGTGCATTGCATCACTGGGTCCATGATGTCTTTCTTCAATATCGAGAATCATTAACAAAAATGATCTCAATAGCATATGTATTGACCCGGTTTCTGCCTAACGTTGTAAGGAGGGCTTCTTTCTTTACACCCTTTATCTTTACAATTCTTTTTCATTCTTCAACCCCTTCAATGCTTACCAATACGTCATAACTAGCACCTTGTGATTGTTCCAGTGCTAGCTTAAGTACTTGGTCGGCATTCAGCTACGTTCACAATCTTTCTCCAACTTTCCTAGGACTTCTAATTCTATCTAGGGATTTGTCCTTGGGAGGATTCCATCAGCTCTGATGAATCATTGGACTAAACCTATTACTACCACCCTTTTCTCACCACATTCGTCGTGAATTAAGCGTGTTTTGGGAAAGTATAGCCACCATGAAAAATCCTTGAAAAATCACCTAAAGTACTTGTGATATTGAAATCAAAAGTTTTATACCTTAGGTGTTTTGTTCATCAAAAACGCTCCCCCTTAACACGTGCTTTACACATATTAAGTTGGATAATCGTTAAGTCTTTTTCATCTTTTAGCCAAGTATCATTTAAGTCTCCTTAATCCCATTTTCTCCCCTTATCCAAAATGTTAACCATTAATATTTGGGATATTGAATGGATTAACCGGTCTTTGGGTAAAAAATGAAATCGATGTTTCGCCATAGAACATGTTAATGCTCCCCCTTAAATTAATAAGGGATAGTTGTAGTGCTTTAGTATGATATATTTTGAAAGATTTAGAATCTTGTGAGAAATTCTTGAAAAATTATCATACCTTAACACTACATCAAGCCATAAAAGCACAATATTCACAAATTTACATATTCACAATTAAAAACCAATATAAAGTGGACCTAAAATGTACGACCCATTAGATGGATCGTTGCAGTAACTTGTGGTGCACTCCATATGGTCTACCACCAACGAATCTTTCTAAACTCCTCATCAATCTACGTTCACGGAGCTTTTGATCAATCTTCTCGATCACATACTTCGCCATTTGCCGATAACCCTGATGCCAATCCTCAGTCATCTCTGGTAAAGTCCCACCCGAATTAAGATGCTCCAACTTTCCTCTGACGTATAGGAGAGTCCCATCACTGTACTTATAAAGCTCACCCACCCTCATAGACTTCATTAACCCTCGACTGTTCAAGTAGAAAATGCCGTAATTCGGGACAGAAATACCGGTATAGGGACATCTATCTACATGTTGAGGTAGAACTTGATTCATTGGACGGGTGAGGTTAAGCTTCCTTTGGTAGCTTTCGACTCCCAATTGAAGATCTTCAACTCGTTTCTTGATAACAACGCTTCGTGTGAACATACGAAGTGCTGTATTCAAAGCAATGATGTCTTCACGAGCAATATGGGTGAGTTGATCCCGGGTCATCATAAGCAACATGTCTTCGATATCCTCAAGGCGAATGATAGAAAAATCTCCCTGCTGGATTTTATATTCTCTGTCATCCTCCCTTTTCAGACGAATATCCGTCACATGATAATAGCCATTCTTGGCTTCTGTTTTCAGTCCCAAAATGCTGGAGATGCGAATATCGGATCTAACGTTGCTTCCTGAATTGGCTAAGCAGCAACCCCTGTACGCCCTTCGGACTCGTTCGTCCCAATGAGATGCACCTATAACAGCATACATATCATAATTACGAGTTACCCTTGGGACCCAGAGTCGGTTTACCAAATGTAGCAGGAACCATGACCAAATCTTGTTGAGCAGGAGTATGCGTATGCGAAATGGCTCCCGGTTGTGATTCACTCAAAGTCTGGGGACTCACATTGATATTACTATCATTGATTGTCTCCTCATTTGAAAGACTCACCACCGAAGACTCATTCGAATCAGCACTCTCTTTCACAACTTGATGTGGTTGAATACTAGCATCAGTGGTATTATCAGTGGTATTAATAAGTACCTCAGATCTCTTTTCTGGCCCTAAGCTGGAGATAGTTGCCATAAGAGCTGCCTGTGCAGATTGAAGTTCATCACAGTCTGAGTCATACGCATCAAGATCATCTGCTTGGTATGCTGCATTCTGAGTGGTGACAACGTCTTGTTCAGCAATCCCTGGATCAGCAAGAAATGCAAGCTCCTCTTCATCAAGTTCCCTTCCTTGTGCCTGAGCATTCACCAGATAAATCTTCTCTGCAAACCATGGACCATCCCTTCTCCTCTTGGGTTTCTTGCAATCCCTGGACATGTGACCTTCTTCCTTGCAGTTGTAGCATGTAATCATTCTCAACTTGCCTGTGGAATTAGCCCGTGGAGAAGTGTTGACCATTGGAGCAGGATTGACCGTGCGTGCATTGGTAGTTGATGTAGTAGGTCTCCCCTGATATGATTGAATAGCTTGAACCATTACCCTGCCATTCTCAATAGTAGCTTGTTGGCGAGAATTGGATGAATTCCTCAGCTGATTGTTAGTAGGAGCTGGTCCTCTAAATCCTCTTTTTCTTAATGTCCTTGTGAGATAAGCAGACATAGTGGCTAACACTTTAACTGGGTCAGTTCCTTGTTTGAATTCAAGAATGGGGACTTCATCATCATCACAATACAGTGCTTGGTCTTGTTGAGCTGCATAAGCACTAGAAGGAACACTCATGTGGTCAGAGTAGCTTGATGGATATGCTGCATTCTCTTGATAAGAAGAATATGAAGACTGAGCATAAGGTGCAATGCTTGCTGGGTGAGGTTGTGAAGCATAGTGTGATGAAGGTGCATGAAACCGATATTGTTGCTTATGTGAGGTGGGTGGTTGCGGTAGAATCGAATATTGGGGAAAGCTTGGTGTCATGTAAGGTGATGGATGATAGGCTTGGTGTCCCAAAATATAAGGAGTGTTGTTGTGTGACAAGCTTGGTTGATTTGCCATCAAAGCTAAAGAATCAGGGTACATACCTCGAGGCGAACGGTGCATGATCACGTGTTTCTCATGCTGCCGAAGAAAAGCATAGAGTTGATCCAAATTGCACTTATCCAAATCCCTGGTTAACTTCACATCGGTAATATACTCACCCCATTCAGCTTGAGGTAAAGTATTCAAAAATTTGGTGTTAACCTGGAATGGAGCAATCACGAGATTGTATACATTCAGATCATTCATGAGAGTAGTGAATCTGAAGTAATAGTCGTGAAGCGTTTCCCCTGGGCTGTACGTGAATCTATCAAACAGATCATACAACTGACATTCCCTTTCCTGTTTGGTAAGAGACGTTCCTTGTAGCAACACCTTTAGACGTTCCCATAAATCCTTTGCCACCGTATACTGACTTACCATTCGATAGATGTCATGTGGAAGAGCTTGGAGAATGGTTTGAAGAGCCTTTTCGTCTGCATCGGCAACAAGTTGTTGAGCTGCTGTAAGTTCTTCAAACTCCCTTGGTCGAGTCACATTGTTAACCACGATGGTACCATAATCAAGTGGACCATTCAGAATTGACTTGACCATAAGCCTCCCATATACCGGTTTTCCCTTAAGGTATGACATCATACGGCCTTGCCATGCTTCAAAGACTTCTTTAATGAGCATTGGAGGGCGATTATCCGTTCCCGTAATGACGGAAATGTCGGTAAGTGATGTCATCTGAGGCATTAATGAATTCGGATTCATTTTGTTCACTTCAAAGAGACAAAGATTATCGGTTGATCGAGCAGTGAAGTAAAGCTTGTGAATTGTGTTGAGTTTTTGTTGTAAGAAACCAAGATTAAATCCTCTAAAAAAATCGTCGAAAAAACAAGTAAAATATCCCTTGATTCGGAACTTTTGTTGATTCGGAACTTTTGTTGATTCGGAAGTGTTGATTCGAAAGATTTTGGCTTGGAACTCCTTGATCCGGAACTTTTGGTTCGGAAGTTTTTGATTCGGTACTTTTGTCTTGATCCGGAACTTTTCCCTTGATTCGGAACTTTCCTTGATCCGGAACTTTCCTTGATCCGGAACTTTTGGTTCGGAACTTCTTGATCCGGAACTTTCCTTGATCCGGAACTTTTCTTGATCCGGAACTTTTCTTGATCCGGAACTTTTGGTTCGGAACTTCATGATCCGGAACTTTCCTTGATCCGGAACTTTTGGTTCGGAACTTCTTGATCCGGAACTTGTTGATCCGGAACTTTTTGATCCGGATGTTTTTGGTTCGGAACTTTACTGGGTAATCAGAAACCTTGTTCGAGTGTTCAGTCGATCAAATATATGAAGAAAAAACCCAGATTTTTACCAAGTTACCCAAAAAGTTTTGTGATTTCAACTAAAATAAGTGAAAACTAATACTTATCTACTAATCCCAATCACAAAAACACCAAAAACTCCAAGAATCAAGATGGATCTTCTTAAAGAACACTAATACAATCAAAAACTAAATAACAACACAAATCATTACCTTAAATCACCCCATAGCTCTTGATACCAAATGTAGAATCTTGATAACCTATGAATCTATGAAGTGGGTTGATGATTTCTAGAGAGAGAAACTAGAGAGAGAAAGTGAGAGAGAAACTATGTGTATTTTTATTCAAATGAAAAGTGTAATGATCAACACCCAACCCCTTTCCATGGT
Source organism: Glebionis coronaria (assembly GCA_025667525.1). Classification (NCBI taxonomy): domain Eukaryota; kingdom Viridiplantae; phylum Streptophyta; class Magnoliopsida; order Asterales; family Asteraceae; genus Glebionis; species Glebionis coronaria. Next base: position 71,873,345 of record CM046877.1, on the reverse strand, counting down.
GGAAAGAGGTATTTATATCCAAGGCCTTATTTGAGCTTGGGCCGACCCATGACAAGCCCATGGGTCGGTTTCTTACTTAACTTAATAAGTAACACTAACTACGAGCTATTACAACATTAATAATATTGTGGAGTGACCGACACTTCTAATATACGTAAAAACGTATTTCTAACAAGAACTCACAACTAATTCATATTACAACTCAATAAAACACATATCCAAGTATACACATGTAACTTGAATCTACACAACATATATCCAAGTATACACATATACAATAGATTTACACAAGATTAGATCCATGTATGCACAAATACATTAGATCTACACAAGACTCAAATAAAAACAAATGATGAACATGACTAGATCTTTAGAAGAGGATCTTCATCAAGGCTTCATCTTTAAACACATCACAAGTGTGTGAGTGATCTTCTCATTAGACAAGGTAAAGAAGGAGATCAAGGAGATAATCACAAGTAAACATACTTAATACATTAAGTGATCATTTGCAAATGATTAAGAATTAGAAAAGAGAAAGATGGCAGAAAGAGTGTCCAAAAATATTTGTGGAAAATGTATATTTGATCCACTATTTATAGGAGACAAAGGCCAACGGCTCTCTGAGCGTGGTGCCTTAAGTATGCATACGGTCCCTTATCGATAAGGATCCACATAGCTCCTTAAGGGACCGTGCTCATAGGCTCCGCTCCCTTTTGTCTTTTAGTGGGGAAGTAATATCTTAGGTAAGTTTTTACCTTCAAAGGATATTCTTATGGCATTTGGAATATGCCATATTCAAATTTACATTTTCTATTTTAATAAAATATTTTCTTAAAAAAAAGTTTATTAAAAAATCTTTTGTCACATTTGAAAAAATGTAAGTTTAGGATTAATCACTTTTATGATCACTAATCATGATTAAGATATGTTAGTGCAATACTTAAATGATTATTAGCTTGATAATAGTGTTTGTCAAATAATTCGTCTTTATGATTGTATTTGACGATAAATGTCTTTTTAATTTGTCGTGATCAAAACTAAGAAAGATTAGTTAACACTAATAATGTTTTTAGGCATTGCGTTGCATTAATAATCACCCCCTTTTTGATTACGACAAACTATAAACTCATTTATGTAAAATCCAAAATAATTCAAATTATTAACGAGTATATCACTATAATTTCTCCCCCTTTGTCGAAGAAAAAAGGATGCAAAAGTCATTGAGGAAGAAAAGAATCGAACTTTGCAAGAAGCTCCCCCTTGGTGCTTACTCCCCCTTGCTTGGGGCACGAGAAAATAAGCTTAGGTGACATGCTACACAAAGTTTAGTAGAAAGAAATGAATCACCAATGTATATATAGTCACTACCTACTAAGTAACTTGAGAGGGAGAAAGAAAAGAAATCTCAAATTAGAAGTAAGTATTTGCTAATAATGTCCAAGGAGGGTATTTTGACAAAGTCAAAGTTCAATTGGTGGCATAGAGGTAGAAAAGAAACATCCAAGCCAATTGAAGTGATCGTATGTCAAAGGGTTAGAAACTTGGAATTGGTGGAATCACCCAAAAGCAATTGTAAGTTTTAACCATGATCAACTCTAAACAATGTGTGAAAAAGAATTGATGGGAAAGGAAGTAACACACATAACATTCATATTTCACATATATATGAAAGAACAGACAAGGGAAATATCATACACACAATATGAATATTTAACATAAAACATAAGGAAAATAAACAACAAAGCACAAACTACTCTAGTAGTGGTAATCCTCCAAGATTGCTTAAGTTGAATCAAACAATTAAGACACAAAATGTGCGTTAATTGGAAAAATAAGATGACAAGTAATATATGTGAATGACATGATAGTAAGAATAAGTAAGAGTAAGGAAAGAAGCAACCTAATAGGAAGACACCAAGATTCATAGTGGTTCGGCAACGAAGCTCTATCTTCGTTCCTACTCTATTCCTCGAATACACCTTACTCGAGATTTCCACTATATCCACAAGCTCCCTTCTTAGCGGAGAAAACCTTACAACGTCGCTTTCATTATTTTCTGATACTAAGCTAAATGTAGAGACCTAATCTTAGCTAGGACTAATCTACACAACGTCTCCCACTTCACCATATAACGACACAAGGCTAGATGTCGAGTTCTAATCAAAAGATAGAACCAATCTTCACAACATTGCCTAATTCAGCATTTAACGACACAAGGCTAGATGTCGAGTTCTAATCAAAAGGTAGAACCAATCTTCACAACGTTGCCTAATTCACCATTTAACGACACAAGTCTAGATGTTGAGTTCTAACCGAAGTGTAGAACCAGTCTTCATAACTCTTCACTTTGAAGCTAAGTGAGAACTTCACTAGACACAACTATATCACTTTAGATTTTAGTGAGAACTCACAAGACACAACCACATCACTTTATAGATTAGTGAGAACTCACAAGACACAACCACATCACTTTATAGTTTAGTGAGAACTCATAACTCCTCACTTTGAATCTTAGTGAGAACTCCACAAGACACAACTACATCACTTTAAGTATAGTGAGAACTCACAACTAATTCATATTACAACTCAATAAAACACATATCCAAGTATACACATGTAACTTGAATCTACACAACATATATCCAAGTATACACATATACAATAGATTTACACAAGATTAGATCCATGTATGCACAAATACATTAGATCTACACAAGACTCAAATAAAAACAAATGATGAACATGACTAGATCTTTAGGAGAGGATCTTCATCAAGGCTTCATCTTTAAACAGATCAGAAGTGTGTGAGTGATCTTCTCATTAGACAAGGTAAAGAAGGAGATCAAGGAGATAATCACAAGTAAACATACTTAACACATTAAGTGATCATTTGCAAATGATTAGGAATTAGAAAAGAGAAAGATGGCAGAAAGAGTGTCCAAAAAGATTTGTGGAAAATGTATATTTGATCCACTATTTATAGGAGACAAAGGCCAACGGCTCTCTGAGCGTGGTGCCTTAAGTATGCATGCGGTCCCTTATCGATACGGATCCGCATAGTTCCTTAAGGGACCGTGCTCATAGTCTCCGCTCCCTTTTGTCTTTTAGTGGGGAAGTAATATCTGAGGTAAGTTTTTACCTTCAAAGGATATTCTTAAGGCATTTGGAATATGCCATATTCAAATTTACATTTTCTATTTTAATAAAACATTTTCTTAAAAAAAAGTTTATTAAAAAATCTTTTGTCACATTTGAAAAAATGTAAGTTTAGGATTAATCACTTTTATGATCACTAATCATGATTAAGATATGTTAGTGCAATATTTAAATGATTATTAGCTTGATAATAGTGTTTGTCAAATAATTCGTCTTTATGATTGTATTTGACGATAAATGTCTTTTTAATTTGTCGTGATCAAAACTAAGAAAGATTAGTTAACACTAATAATGTTTTTAGGCATTGCGTTGCATTAACAATCTCCCCCTTTTTGATTACGACAAACTATAAACTCATTTATGTAAAATCCAAAATATTTCAAATTATTAACGAGTATATCACTATAATTTCTCCCCCTTTGTCGAAGAAAAAAGGATGCAAAAGTCATTGAGGAAGAAAAGAATCGGACTTTGCAAGAAGCTCCCCCTTGGTGCTTACTCCCCCTTGCTTGGGGCACAAGAAAATAAGCTTAGGTGACATGCTACACAAAGGTTAGTAGAAAGAAAAGAATCACCAATGTATATATAGTCACTACCTACTAAGTAACTTGAGAGGGAGAAAAAAAAGAAATCTCAAATTAGAAGTAAGTATTTGCTAAGAATGTCCAAGGAGGGTGTTTTGACAAAATCAAAGTTCAATTGGTGGCATAGAGGTAGAAAAGAAACATCCAAGCCAATTGAAGTGATCGTAAGTCAAAGGGTTAGAAACTTGGAATTGGTGGAATCACCCAAAAGCAATTGTAAGTTTTAACCATGATCAACTCTAAACAATGTGTGAAAAAGAATTGATGGGAAAGGAAGTAACACACATAACATTCATATTTCACATATATATGAAAGAACAGACAAGGGAAATATCATACACACAATATGAATATTTAACATAAAACATAAGAAAAATAAACAACAAAGCACAAACTACTCTAGTAGTGGTAATCCTCCAAGATTGCTTAAGTTGAATCAAACAATTAAGACACAAAATGTGCGTTAATTGGAAAAATAAGATGACGAGGCATCATTCAAAGATTTGTTCACGGGAACAAATACTTTGAGAGGAGGTCGAGTGAGAAGAAATTCAAGAAAAGTTAGCCTGTCATACACATGAGCAAGTTCAATTTGTTGAAATCGACAAAAAGCACACGAGCTTCCAAGATACAAAACAAAGTCGTTGGATAGGGGAGGACCATAAAGATGAGAAGGTGGTGGTGGGGAAGGAGATAATGGATAAGATATGTATTCACAATTCCTAGTGAGATTTAGGAAAGAAGATATGTCATTTAGAGAAGGTATGTTGCAAGGTTTAGGTGGTGGTGGAAGAACTTCTCTTTCTCCGGTAATTGGATCAATTGAGAAAGTCTCATTCCAATACACAATGGGAGAGAAATAAGTCTTGGAAGGTTTGGAAGAAGAGGAATCATAATGATCCTTGTTTTTCTTGACCCAAATAGGTCGAACCGAGATTTTCGGTTTCTTGGAAAGCTTAGAAGAAGAAGCTTTGGGTTTAGAAGATTGTGACAAAGAGATGTCAAGGTTAAGATTAGGAGAGTTAGGCATTGTGAGGGATGAGAATAAGAGCTCCCTAAATAAGAGAATTTAAATAAAGTAGACAAGGCAAATATTTGAAATGAAACCAAAAGTTTGCAAAGAATGTTTAGCCAAAATTGGTAAACAAGGAATCTTAAAAAAGACTGTGGTCAAAGAGGAAAGACCAAAAATGAGCCAAAAATGGCCTACTGTCCGCGATTCCTTATATATAAGGGACCGTGCGGCCTTTGGGGAACCGCATACAGTGGACATGAACAATCGATTTTACAAGGTTTTAAGAAAAACTAAGACATTTTCAAAAACTTGCAAATCTTGGATTTTTACCATTTCTAGCACTATATTATGTTTTGGTTGCACAAAAGGCAACACACTCACAAAGAGTGTCTTGACAAAGGATGACAAAATATTTAGATAACATTTTGATGCAATTTTAGTCAAGTTTTAATGGTTGTGATAGATTTATGTTCAATTTTAAATAAATTATAGTTGATTAGTGTGAGCACATAGATTTGAAATATACAAATACTAAATTCATAACACATCTTCATGAAAAGTCATGAAGGAAAGGAAATACAAGAAATGAAAAACAACTAATTATTACAAATTTAGCTAAACTAGTTCTTGATAGATAGTCTTCCTTGGCTTGATTTTCTTTTGATAACATTTATTTTTAGAAAATCATCATTCATCCTCTAGGAGGTGGAGGCATGGAGAACAAGGTAAGCAAGAAGTCTTACAACCTCCTATGAAGTCCAAACATCTCCATTCTTAGATTTTGAATGATATAGTTGTTATAGAGGCAACATGGACAATTAGCACCATGAGCTTTTAAAAAACCAAAGAAGTATGGATCACCTTTAAAGTAGGGAATGGGAACACCCAAAAGTGGAATGTTTGAGGGAGGAAGAGGAGGAGGCATGGTGTCCAAGGGTGAGATATGTGAGTTAGGAGGATTGAAGGGTGAGGTGACCAATGGATCAACAAAATCATTCACAATGGAAATGATTTGTAGAGTTTGAGGGTTCACATCCATGAGTGGACAAGGAGTGAATGGTGAGGACAACTCGTTTATTCTAGATTAGAATGAAGAGGATGTAGATCCATGAGAGTGGTTAGTGCCATGGGTTGAACTTGTCTTGCATGGTGCAAGTGGTGGTGAGGGTGATGGAGAGATGAGGATTGGAGAAATCTCACTCTTAGGTGTAACAAAGAATGAAGAATCAAGTTTGGGAAACTTGATTTTGATCTTAAGGTTTCTTTTGGATGAGGATTGTTTGGAAGAATTTGATGATCTTGTAGACACCATGGTTCTATATCAAGGTTTAGAAGAAGGTTTGAAGGATGAAGAAGAAGATTAAACAAAAGAGGTTTAAGAAGAGAAGGGGATGATCCAAACTAGTAATGGGTTAAAAATCATTTTGGTGAACAATGAAATTAGGTAGGCTAATTTAGGTAAAAGTTGATCTTTTAGCAAAAAATTTAGCAATGTTTACAAAGATTTAGGGAAAATAGTTTAAAGAAAAGATTCTTTCGTGACCAGAGCCCGCAGTTACTTAAATAGGACTGCGGTTCTTTATCGTTAAGGAACCGCAAGTATTTAAGGTACCGTGGACAGTGGTTCCAGAAAGATGATGTTCCTGCAATTTTCAAGCCCCCAGATTTTTCACAAGTCTATATCAAGCCAAAGTGGATTATAAACCAAAACCTAGAGAGCTAACTAACAAAGAAATTGCACAAAGATATGTGAATCTCCATAACGATCACATAAACACCTATGGATTAAAATACTAAACAATCCAACACAAAGTATTAGTTAGAACATATCAAAGTCTAAGAACAATAAACATAAAAAGTCTAAATAAAGGAAACTGTTCAACAATTCAAAACATGTTTACAAACATGTTAAACCTTGTTCCCTTACCATAGCTTCATCTCTTCTTCTTGCCAAAGTTCTTGATCAACTTCCCAAGGCTCTTGAATGATCCCCTATGCTCCATTCTAAAGTCATGCAACTCACCACGGGTTTGAAGGTTTGAACGATGAACATGCTCAAGTGAGAGGTTTTCCAGAAGGTCACTAGTGGCATAGTGAGGAGTAGGAACAAGAGGGTCTAACCCATCCATGAAAGTGTTCATAGACGGGGTGGAGTCACTTGAAGAACCGAAATGGGCACTTGTACCTTCGTCACCACCATCATGGTGACATAGGAGTTTCCTCATCATCGAACTCTTGTGGTTCATTCCTTCTCGTACCAAGATCACTTCTCGGCTTTCGTGCGTGTACCTCTCGAATAGGCATCATGACACGATTGACCGGTTGAAAGCGAGAAAGATCGAGCTCGGGAAAGTCTTCACCAACCTTTTTGAAAAGACGAGTGAGGAGCATGGCATTTGGGAGATTTGTCTTTGGTCGAGAGAGAGAGTATAGGTAATCCGTTGAGCGATGTAAAATGCAAGATTGTACTTTGTGTTGGTAAAGATGCAACACATCATGTGTGCCATACACGCTGGGATATGATCCCGGTTTCCACCAAGACCAAATACATTTTCCCTAAGAATGTCGGCCCATCGGACCATGCAATTATTAAGGTCGATTTCGAGTATCTCATGACGATTTAGATATCGCTTAGAAGAGTGGATACTTCGAACAACAGATGAGCTACGTTCTTCGGTAATGGTATCAAGAATGAGGTCAATGTCTAGCTCTTCGTCATCATTTGGAGCACAATCGGAAGAATCAATTAAAGCATCAAGTTTCCAAGCATCGGTGAACTAACAAGTACCGAAAAATGGCACACGAAGAGCCGCGCCAAAATCCTCGAGAGAGTATTGGATGAGTTTTCCATTTAAGGTGAACCTAACAAATATTCCATTATCATTAGAGATAAGGGAATATCCGCTAAAGAACTCCAATAGAAATTCGGGGTAAATATCTCCTTTGATATATAGCATACAATCAAACCCAATTTGGGCAAACATTGATTTGATGTAATCATAACCCGCAATGTCCTCTTCGACAACTCTACCCTCATGAAAGTAACGTTTTTGAGTGAACTAAAGGTATTGGCAAGGTTGGTGAGGGACAAAAATGAGCAAGGTTTGGCATATAAGCTCCAGTATATTGGTAGTCTTTGTGGTATTCTGAAGGCATGATTAGTTACCTATTAACAACAAACAACAAATATTTTCCAATCACTCTTATGCTACATAATGACCACAAACAAAACTCATTAAAAATGTGTTTGAAAAAATTATTGTCAAAGAAAGGATTAATCCTTAACATTTGCATGTTCACAATGAACCAAATTCATCATTGACAATAACATATTGACAATGTAATATCAACCATGAATTTCGAACAATGGTTTTTGAAAAACAATTTTGGGTAAGCATTAACAATGCAATTATCAATTTGTTCATGGGTTCCTAACACATCCATCATTTAACCAAAAATATTTAGTCAAAATTCGGATTGTTCTACAAGTGGATTTTAGTGAAATCTCAATGAGTTCAAACCTAAGGAATCATAGTAAAGTAACTATGTCAACCCATATTCATAGCAAGGTTCTAATTCAATATTAATTTTAAAAATCCCCAATTATGAAAATAAGAACCCTAGAACAAATTAATTGAAATTTAATGAGATTACTTACAGATAATTGATGTTGGAAGAGGGATGAGTGAAACCCACGAATTGGAATCAATTAATCTTGAGTGATTTGGTGTTTTTGAAGGTTCAACAATAGAGTTTAGGGGGAACCCATCGCCTTCTATGGAGAAAAAAGGGAGGATTGTTTTGAAATAGTGTTTTTAATTAAAATAGGAATACTTTGGTCACTTGGTGGGGCCGCGGTGCTTTATCGATATGGCACCGTGGGTTAGCACCGTGACAATTAAGGATCTGCGCACAGTGGCGGGTTTTTAACAAAGAAACACAAAGAATTTTTCAAAACCAAGTTTTTCTAAAATACTTAAAATATATCTTAAGCCATTTGAAATCATTAGACCACGTCAATACTAGGAAATAATGCCAAGTGAGAGATTACGAGTGGAATCGAGACCGAAAGAGATTGAAACGGAGAAACGACTACTCGTAGCAAAGAGGTAAGATAGAGAGAATCCAAGGGGAGTGAATCAAGACCAAGGTCAATGCTCAAGAACCAAGTGACAAACTTCAAGTAGCGGAAACGAAGAGCGTGTGTCATATATAGTGGTTTAAGACGCGCCTTTCCAGCGATAGCTTAAACGGCTTTGATAATGAACTATATTAAGCAATTTTGTACAAAATAGATTAAGAACATTTTCAATAGTAGTCTTAATACTATTTAATACAATGAGCAGAATGTAGATTCACTTTCTCTCCCATATTATCGGACAATTATCATTGCTACGGATTACAATGACAATATCCTTGGAATATTTCAATTCTAAATTTGTAATATCCTAACTACACATTATGGAGTAATTAGGTATCTCAAGAGATTAAACAATCATCCTAGAGATGAGCTCAATTGCACATATTACACATGATATAGGGCCTACTAACCGTATGGATGCAAACCATGGATATCATGCTTGATACTTTAAGCTACCACTAACTCACTTCTACAACTCCTAAGTGAGTCAAGTATCCAAGCAATGAAGGTTTTAGAGGATATGAGAATAGAATCACAAACCACAAACAAATGTCAAGGCAAGGATGCCAAGGACAACCATATAGTCAAGTAATGATCAATAGGGCGTGTGGAAGGACGAGAATGTACCTTAGCTACAAAGAGCACTCCAAGATTTCAAGGAGATAATGCACGGCCCAATCTTGACTAAATGACTACTTTGTATTCAAGGACTAGTATCACTCTCATCCATCTAAGCATCATCATTCAGTGATGTTAGGAATCTAAAAAGATGAGTCTTCTACAAGTGTAAGCTACTCAATCCATAATCACTTAAGTAATAGATCTTCATGAGTACCTACACAAACAAGATGCAAACTAGTAGATACATTTCAAGGGTAATACCAAAATGTATAAGTTCCACTAATCTAGATGAGATGCAATATTACTAGTAAAAGGCCTATTTTCAATAAAAAATAGTTTTGACCAAAGAGAAACTTTAGTACAACGAAGCCTTCTAATTTGAGGAGACAATGGATCGATCCAAGTTTTAAAGTACAATATACTTCAAAGATCTTGAGTGACCATCGCTCTGATACCAATTGTAGAAACTAGAAGGGGGGGGTTGATTAGTTTCTCTTCGGTTTAAGTCCTAATTAAAAATTCCTTTCAATTAGGCTTGTCTCAAAACTACCTTTTACTTGAAAGCTAGTTGCATAATGATTAGGTTCAATTCTAATGCATTAACAATGAAAAGTAATATATGTGAATGACATGATAGTAAGAATAAGTAAAGAGTAAGGAAAGAAACAACCAAATAGGAAGACACCAAGATTTATAGTGGTTCGACAAAGAAGCTCTATCTTCGTTCCTACTCCACTCCTCGAGTACACCTTACTCGAGATTTCCACTATATCCACAAGCTCCATTCTTGGCGGAGAAAACCTTACAACGTCGCTTACATTATTTTTCGAAACTAAGATAAATGTCGAGACCTAATCTTAGCTAGGACTAATCTACACAACGTCGCCCACTTCACCATTTAACGACACAAGGCAAGATGTCGAATTCTAATCGAAAGATAGAACCAATCTTCACAACGTTGCCCAATTCACCATTTAACGACACAAGGCTAGATGTCGAGTTCTAATCGAAAGATAGAACCAATCTTCACAACGTTGCCTAATTCACCATTTAACGACACAAGGCTAGATGTCGAGTTCTAATCGAAAGGTAGAACCAATCTTCACAACTCTTTACTTTGAAGCTAAGTGAGAACTTCACTGGACACAACTATATCACTTTAGAGTTTAGTGAGAACTCACAACACACAACCACAAAACTTTATAGTTTAGTGAGAACTTACAAGACACAGCCACATCACTTTATAGTTTACTGAGAACTCACAACTCTTCACTTTGAAGCTTAGTGAGAACTCCACAAGACACAACTACATCACTTTAAGTTTAGTGAGAACTCACAACTAATTCCTATTACAACTCAATAAAACACATATCCAAGTATACCCATGTAACTTGGATTTACACAATACAAATCTAAGTATACACATATACAATGGATTTACACAAGATTAGATCCATGTATTCACTAATACATTAGATCTACACAAGACTCAAATAAAAACAAATGATGAACATAACTAGATCTTTAGGAGAGGATCTTCATCAAGGCTTCATCTATAATCACATCACAAGTGTGTGAGTGATCGTCTCATTGGACAAGGTAAAGAAGGAGATCAAGGAGATAATCACAAGTAAATATACTTAACACATTAAGTGATCATTTACAAATGATTACTAATTAGAAAAGAGAAAGATGGCAGAAAGAATGTCCAAAAAGAGTTATAGAAAATGCAGATTTGATCCACTATTTATAGGAGAAAAAGGCCAACGGCTCTCTGATGGTGGTGCCTTAAGTATGCTTGTGGTCCCTTATCGATAAGGATTCGCATAGCTCTTTAAGGGACCGTGCTCATAGACTCCGCTCCCTTTTGTCTTTTAGTGGGGAAGTAATATCTAAGGTAAGTTTTTACCTTCAAAGGATATTCTTATGGCATTTGGAATATGCCATATTCAAATTTACATTTTCCATTTTAATAAAACATTTTCTTAAAAAGAAAGTTTATTAAAAAATCTTTTGTCACATTTGACAAAATATCAATTTAGGATTAATCACTTTTATGATTACTAATCAAGATTAAGATATATTAGTGCAATACTTAAATGACTATTACCTTGATGATAGTATTTGTCAAATAATTCGTCTTTATGATTGTATTTGACGATAAATGTCTTTTTAATTTGTCGTAATCAAAACTAAGAAAGATTAGTTAACACTAATAATGTTTTTAGGCATTGCTTTGCATTAACAAGAACCATTTAAGCATATCTTCGAACCTTTTACTAAGCACACTCCAATTCTCATACACAAGTTTGTCATCTTTTTTCAAATTGAGAAACGAAATGAAACTTTGAAAAGAGTTTACTTTGATTGCATATAACATTCCATTCACACAAATGTAATCATCATCCAAATAGTCTTGTACCATATTTTCATCCCATTCAAGTTCTTCTAGTCCCTTGATGAATGGACAAGTGTCTTTGGGATTTATTGAATCGAAATACTAATCAAGAAACTTGTTTTGTTTTGAGATCATTTCCCTTGTGTCAATTTCACACCCTTTTGTTCCATGATCTCTTTCACCATTGTAAACCATCTTTTCTTCTCCAAACATGTAAGAAATTTTGCATTTGTCGTGTCCATGCGTAATCACAAAGCCTTGTGCCAACAATTGATCAATGCTTAGAATATTCACTGTTGTTTTGGTGTGTACAACACGCAAGGAATTACCATGTTCCTATCCTTTGCTTCCACTGTTGCTTCTCCAATTCCATAAGAAAAAAATGAACTTCTTCTCATTTTCCATCCCTTCCATCCGGAACCTATTCTTCAGTCTCTTGAATAATGACTTAGTTGGCACATGTGTTGTTTGTATGCACTGCTTACATACCATATGTTGTCCCACTGTGGAAAATCCGGCCCTTCAACCGTGTAGTCGATTATGACATAAACCCTTTTAGATATTTCAATTTTTCTTCAATTCACACATCAGTGGGTTTCTTTGAATTGTTATCTTTAGCTGGAACTTAAACCAAGGTTCTGTTTTTCTTATTTGGACACTTACAAAAGACATGGCCTTGTTTTCTGTAAATATAACAACGAGCCCTTTTATCCTTTCATGCGATGGCACTTCTGTGTTTCTTTTGTTTGATTGCTGCAAGCACGTTTGAAGTGTTGTATGCTTCTTTTACCTTTTGCCTTAACATCTCTTTACTTTCACTAGATAATTGCTTCATTTGACTTCTCCTTGGTAACGTACTCGCAGCCAGGGGCGGAGGGACTTAGCAAACAGAGGGGGGTGGTGCCCTCAACAAGTTGGCCCAACAATTTTTTTTTAGTGTAAATTTCTTTTTATAATGGATTAATTATGGTCATGCCCTCAACCCAATTTTCAAAATGCCCTCAACCAAATTAAGCCCAATATGTATTTGTTTTCTTTTGTAAAATTATGTTAAGTAACTACTGACTAGGAAACTAATCTCAACGGCTCATCAAAGAAAAGATCATTCGGTTATTTGCTGATTCATTTGTACTCAGTGGTAAGCCAAAACCCTAACTATAGTTTTACTTTTATAAACTAACTAGACTATAGACCCGCAGGTCTCGCGGGTGTCAATAAAAAATAGTTTTTATTAAATGTTACATACAAACTATTGAAACTTAAAATTCGTAGGCGAATCTCTACTATTTATAAAAAGATCATGATTTTTCGTAGGGATTAAGTCATAAAATAGCAATGAACTTTTTAAAATATACCGATTTGATACGTATACTTTTTTTGTACAATAGCCACGAACTTTTCATAGGTGTTCTAATGTGCACATTTTGGTGATGTGTCATGTTATAAATGGTGCCATGTGTAAGCCTTTCATGGATGACACGTCATCAAAATATGCATAATAGAACAATTATGAAAATTCGTTGCTATTGTACCACTTTTTAAAAATATACATACCAAATCGATCCATTTTGAAAAGTTCATTGCTATTCTACGACTTAATGCTTTTTTCTTACAATCGTTAATCTTAAAACTTAAATCAATGTAGTATGGTTAAAGAGAAAAAAACCGCAGGGTCAATTCTGAATAATGACTTAATTTTTATACCAAAAACCTTTGTTCAACATATCTGATAAGTGTTGCATTTTTTGTATGTGATGGCAATTAACTTTATAGAATTCTAAATAATAGATAATCATATTGAAACATACTCTTACAGATTATATTCATGCTCGTAAGTAGTAATCCACCAAAAAAAGTTGCTACAAATGCACCAATAGATAATGTTTCATCACAATACCTCCATATTTCTTAAGACTTCTACTCTTGTGACTTCTGTTAATCACTTGTCATTTTTTAATTTTTTTAATAGTATCACTTGTCATTGATTGGCTGCATTAATAAAAGAAGAACAGAAAGCACTATATCAGTTTTGTTAAATAAACCTTACGATGGAAACCGATCATCAAACACGTCAAGATGGCAGTTAGATATCGGTTTCATACTTTCATATAACTCTAAAATGCCACAATAAGAGGATAGGAAAAGAATACTCATAAATATAGCACTCTGATCTATAAAGAACCAATACCAAAAGGGAATCAACAACCAAACTCTACAAACCAGATTTTTGAACCAATTCTTTCAAGAACAATCCAGAACTGAAAAAGAGTAAATCCGAAACTAAAGGAGTGCTCATACAATTCATATTTATTTGAAGTTGTTTAAATTTAATGGCATTCGCCACTCTGCAAATCCAAAACTAACATGATATTCTGGTTACACGAGCATAGAGTCTAAGAAACATTATAAGAGCTTATAAACTAAATGAGGACAATGGGGTAATGGCCAAGAAGCTGTTCAACTGCCAATTTGAGTGCTTGTGGTTAATCCAAGCAATGTATACATAGATAAACACCCAAGTTCCATAAAAAACAGAGATAAATCATGCTGCCAGCGCATCCCATCAACATCCCGCAAATATATAAAGTATTTGTTAAATATTTACGCCCGCGTAAGTCACAACATTAACAAATTAAAACAGAATTACGTAACAAACCTGATGGACACCAAAACTTGCATTGATTCCAGCTCCGTTTATCTCACTGATGGATTCATTCCTTTGGTATACACAGTAACTACGTTGATGTTCTTACGGAAATCACATGCCTGCTGATTGCAAATGGCCAAGAAGAAACCCACACGAAAGTCCAAACTCCAAAGCTGCTGCTGTTTGGCTTCATGTATGACTATATTTTCTCATAATAATCAGCCTATAATGAAAAAGAGACATTAGTTATTGCATTATTAAAAAGAAAAATTGACAAACTCATATCTAGCATGACCGACTAACCTGAGCTGAATCAGATATCAAGAGAAAAACCAAGTCACTTCTGGAAAATGTCTCACATATATAGCTTCCGACTCTACAATGAGAATGTATAACACATAAGATTTTTTTTGCGTAGAACATCAGTGTACTTATCATGTGCTACTTTAGCCGTAGTACCTTATTGATATAAAAGAAAGATTCTTGTCTCATGTAAGCAAGATAGAGCATGAGTTGTTTTGTACTTTCCGTCTGACCAGCTCGACTCTCCATATTAACCAATATGACTGACAAATATAGCTTCGTTCATCATAACGCTGCACCAATATAAAGTAGCCCGTGCGACAAATTGCAATAAAAAATTCATCGACACTTTCTACACATAACATAATTTTAAGACATGACCATCACATGTAAGACGCATCATTCACTATAAAATAACCCAAAATGTACCTTTGATGTCCTGAGTTTACTGGCTGGCATTATGCAATTGGTTGGATATCTAGCGAGCCATTGCAACATCTCTAATCTATGCTTAGACATAGCCCAAAAAGGTGAATGGGATATAGAGCTTAATTCAAATAATGATGATTCAATTTAGTTTTCTACTTGAAAGAAGGAATTGAAAATCCTTTTGTCTAAACACACAATATATACTGAGTGTTCATCTCTCGAAGAATTTCTTGTGACACATTCAATAGGAGACTAAAATGAAGACATTGTTTGGGTGAACAATATCTTCTTTCCACATCATGGGCATGTGGAAGTCACCAGCAAACATGTTTTTTAGTGACCCCCTATAATTTTGTTGGTTTTCATATTCAAAATTTTTTAATACAAAACAGAGATAGTGCGTAAAGAAGACCCGCCCGGGCTTTATAAAATGGTTTAGAAAATCAAATGTTCTGTAAAAGGTTATCCATTCCCCATTGTGTATCCAAATCAAGAAAGAAGGAAAATAGTGTTAAAGATTATAATCTCACCTTAGTTGAGAAATTATATCGAGCACTTGGTGTTCGCCAAATAGCATGTCATACAAAACACACACAACTGAAAGACTAACTAAATTCAAGAGGATTTCAAATATTTGATCAAATTCAATAAATGACTAAATAAACGAACATTGTTTATCATGTAAACTGAAAATGCCTAATTCACCAGCTACATTACAATCAAGCAAAAAGGAATCTTAATTTGTCCATAGCATCCGATCTATAAAATAACACACCATCCGTAACATAAATCGTCATAGGAAAAAGGCCTAATATGAATAATCAGGATAAAAAACGGCCAAACAAACAAATTAAAATAACATAATCATACAAATTAATGACTTATCTGAGTAGATTGTTGCTAACGGTTGTTTGATTGTATCCTTAAAAAAATTGAACAGTGATAAAAGAATCAGTTATAGCCTATTTGGGAGAATTGCTTGTGAGAAAGAAACGGTTGCAACCCTCGAAAATAGAGGAGCAGTTTTTTTTTGTTTTGAACAAAGAGAGATAAGAAACCTGTGATGTTTTATTTATGACGTAAGTATATGACGTCAGATAAGGGGATGGGTTTCATTCAAAAACATTTTTATTTATTATAGAATAAAGATTAGTTTAAACATGTGTATAATTGGGTTATTGATTACTGATCAGTTACATGATCATTGATTCACTTTACTTTATCATTGATGATGTCATGTGTAATATGTTTGTTTTAATGTTTTTTTATCATTAGTAAATAGTTTGATGCTAAAATACTTAGGTTTTGATTTTAGCCTTAGTTTGTTACTTTTAGACTTGTAATTGACATATGAAGCCATGAAGGACTTGTGATAAAAGACTCATGAAAATTAGATTTGCGGAATCGAATTGGTCAAGGTTTTTAAACTCTTTTGTTATATGCAGCTTAGAAAAGAGACGCTTGCAAATGTTAACGATGAAGATGTGATGAACCGGTTCTATGACGATCGTAAAGGACATTTTAAAAAAGTTTATGTGCTCAATGTAACTATGTAAGCATTTTTTGTTGTTATTATTCTCAAACAAGCTGCACACATGTGCTAATAAATATTTTACTGTTTTTGCACATTTAAACAGGTTTTTGGTACGTTTTTGGAATGTTAAAAGCTTCTATATCGCCACTGAATTTTACTGCTGAAATGCTGCTGATTTGCTGCTGAATTTGTTACTCAAAAGCTGACGATTTTCTGCAGAATATGCTGCTGGAAAGCTGCTGTTTGGGTGCTGCAATAATACGGTTTGGGCGCTCCAATAAAGGTGTTTGAATGTTGTACTTAGTCTGTTTGGATGCTGCATCTTGGGTGTTTAGATGTTGCTGTAAGGCTGTCCGTATAGTGATGTTAGGCTTTGTTGTAAGACCGTTTTTTCACGCTACATTAGGTGTGTTTTATTGTTATTTTACCAGTTTATGTAAAGATCTTTTATGCAATATTAATTTGGTTAAGGTCATTTTTATTTCTTTGCTAAAAAAATTTTTGACAATGCTTTTTTGCCCCCTATATATCAAAATCCTGGCTCCGCCACTGCTCGCAGCCCTTTCTCTACGCATGTATTCACCATAGTGATTCTTCAGGGGTGTTTGGTTATGTAGAATAAAAACAGATATGCTATTGTACAAGATTCAAAACAATAACAAAAGGAATGAAAAACAGTGAATTGATAAAAACTTACTTGATATTCCATTGTTTACAGACTCGACCTATTTATTACATAATGAATCGGCGCTTTTAAATCCAAGTTTTGTTAAATGAATGCATAATCTTATGAGTAAAGTGCTGAGAAAACATTGTTTTTGATACAAGATTTGTGCAGTTAAAGTTGCAACTGGGCTTGAACAATGGCAGTTTTGCACTATATGTTTATGCTGCCTCTATATGTCAAAAATTTCCTTTATTATAATTGTGTAATTTTTGTGTTATCGTATCTACAGAAATTCTTTTGTTCGGTAGACGATATTGATACGAACTTGCTGATGATTTTATTAATAATGAAGAAAAACAGAAAACAAAGAACAATAAACCCTAATCTAAAGCTATTCCAAGTCCGAAGACCGGTCCTATTCCCTCCTCCCAAACTGATAGACTCCTAACCCTATATAAAGACTTAATAATCTTGTTCAACAAGATAACTTAAACAAGGAAAACACTTAATAACTAAAAAGTAAATAAATAAATAAAACTAAATATTCCAGCAGATTTTATATTTATCTCTTAGACCCCTGAGTTCGTATCATTACTCCGGCCCCCAAAAACACCTTGTCCTCAAGGTGTTGCTCCAAAATCTTGCCTCACATGATTCCGGGATCCCATGTTCTTCGTTGTATCCCCGTTGCGTGCTTCAAGAGCAAGCAGTAGTCTTGATATATTCTTTTGAGCTCTCTTACGCAAACTTGTAATTGTTCATGTGAATCCAATCTTTCAGATCCATTACCAAGCGATGTAAATAGCTATCTAGGTTTTCTAGTTTGGACACATGCAACCACAAACTTTTTCCAAAACAACCTTGCCTTCACCTTCCTGTTAGGACTTCGTTGATTTAGTTGGACCTTCATTGAATTCATTGAATGAACTTGTCCTTCATGGATTATCTCTTCCTTTACTGTTGCTTTTAATGATCTGTAAAACTTCTCAGTTGCCACTGAGTTATCTTGGCGCGCCTGTCTAAATTCCTCCTTCATCTTTGACTGGAACAGAGCTAACCTTTCGTCTAATTTAGAAAATCTTTCCTTCCAATCAGAGGGAAACTGTTCCAGCATCTCTGCAACTTCAATTAGCCGGTCTTCGCAGATCATCTTGAGAATTTTAAGGTTACTGTCTTGTGAACAGTAGCTTTCTGACCGATGAACAGTATCCGATGAATAGTAACATATCCGTGAACAGTAAACCGTGAACAGTACGTGAAAAGAATGTTTTGGCCAAGATCTTGCTCTGATACCAATTTGATACGAACTTGCTGATGATTTTATTAATAATGAAGAAAAACAGAAAACAAAGAACAATAAACCCTAATCTAAACCTGTTCCAAGTCCGAAGATCGGTCCTATTCCCTCCTCCTAAACTGATAGACTCTTAACCCTATATAAAGACTCAATAATCTTGTTCAACAAGATAACTTAAACAAGGAAAGCACTTAATAACTAGAAAGTAAATAAATAAATAAAACTAAATATTCCAGCATATTTTATATTTATCTCTTAGACCCCTGAGTTCGTATCAGATATTTAATTTATTGATGGACGAGCATGGTTAAGAAGTTTTTTGTAATGCAGCCTAGCTGATACGAAAAATGGCAGTGACTTCATTCTAGAATCTTTACTTTGTTTGTCGAATCAGAAGCAATATCTTTTATAAATTTCTGTACAAGAGGCGTATTTACTCTAAACTTTGTAGTTAAATATGTATTAAACCTGCAACTGGCTCGAAAATTAGACCGCCCGAAAAATGTAATCTTTTCAACAACCGTGGCGAACTGCGGGCTCAAACACTTGTTTTTGTTTGACAATTATAAAACCCCCGATTATTGTCAACGATTTTTTTCACCACAGTAGACAAATGATGCAAATAATAAATTAAAAATTCCAAATCCTTCAAATAGCTAGCATGATTTGTGGAAACAATAATTTTTTTTTAACTCAATTAAACATCAATATTTTTTAAAAGATTTAAATATACTTGCATAGTTGTAGATGGAGCTGTGCCCAAAGCCCTAAACGAGTATGTCTTTACAAGTCAACATAGCTATTATAAGCTGTGTTATGAATAAAACCAGGTTGGCCATTACATCTATCCACGTTACCAATAATTAATTACTTTTGTTTAATGATTTGTTCATATATAAAATGATAAAATATTGTGTTTCCTCTTGCTATATATATTCATCCTTTTTTAGTCTCTTATCATCTTAAAACAGCCTACATTCTCTCCTTAACACAATCTCCTACGAGGGTACCCTAAAATGGCTTCCGCTACAATGTGCAAATTGTTCATGTTGTTGGCTCTTTTCGCCACGTGTTGCATAGCCCAAGCCCCTGTTGCCACACCAACAGTTTCACCAGTTGCCGCGCCAACAGTCTCACCTGTTGCACCACCAACTCCCTCCGCGTCCCCAGTTGTTTCTCCAACTCCAGCTCCTTCATCTCCGACTCCATCTCCCATGTCTGGGCCATCTCCATCCCCTTCATCACTTGCACCAACTGCGCCTTCACCTGGTCCATCTGCAGGTCCTTCACCTGCCCCTGGACCTGGAGGTCCCCCAGCTGATGTTCCTAGCGGGTCTTTTGCTGATGCGTGGGTCAACAAAGCTTTCATCGCCGGAACTGCATTTGCTGGGTCATTCATTGCTATCACCTTGATGTAATGCACCATGGATGTATTCTAAATTCATCTATTCTTGTAATTTGATTTCCACATTTGTTATTATTAATTCTTTCATTTTTGGGGTTTGTATATATTGTTGCATTGATATTATTTTGAGATTTAATTAAGTTGGATCATTGTTGATTACTTGATTATCTAACTCTAGTCTTTTTCTCGCATCTCCTTTTTTTTGTTTACTTCAAAAGTATTGCCTTTTTAACTTAAAGAAGATTTAGAACCGCGTTTCCCTGCGAGGTTAATTTGTCGAATTCTAGAAAACCGATAAACTGATTTTAGCCGACTTAGTAAGTAACAAATAAAAAGCTAACTGGCCAGCTAGGTAGTTGAATATTCCGGATATGTCACGATGGTGTTTATTCATATGTCCCGTAAATATCTGAAATAAGTCACTTAAATATGAACGGCACTTTTAGTTTCAAGGGCGGTCGCTACATAAACTCCAGTTAAGGTTGCCGTCCTTTGGTTTATCAAGAGAATTCAAGTAATGCAGACTTTTGGCTAACTCTTTTTAATAAACCTGTTCTTTACAGCATTGGAGAAGGAGGACCATATGCCACCATCGGGATTAGATAGAAATTATGAATTAGCTGCCAAATTCTTAAATACGGACCTTAAACAATTTAAAATTTAAGCGGAGAAAAAACCGAAAATCAAGAACTCAATGTTATATAGACTGCTCATACAGCAGTAATGTTGAATAAGAGTGTTAAAAATGAGTGGAACTAAAAAACGTGTGCTATCTGGATAACTATATATATATAGTCTCATTCGAAATAGAACCTGCAAACAAAAAATTGAAAAAAAGAATAAATATATAGAATGAAAGGGGGTTATATGTTTTATTATGTGAACATCTAAATTACAATTCCATTATGCATTAAGTGAAGTCGGCATAGCTTAAAACTAAAAATTAGGTTTAACTGTGATCCAAGATCAAAAGATTTAGCACGCATCGAATTCTGCAATCAATACTTTAGTAACATGACGCTTGCATATATATGTGATGCATTTCTCAACTGCGACTGATACGAACCTATCCGATACTAGGCTCGTAATCGTTCATAAGTCCCAAGTGTAGAACTCACTCAAAAAGCTAGCTTGTTTGAGGAGGGGACACCTGCACATTATAAACCATCAACCATTCCCATACATGGCCGATGTGGGATCATGACAGCGACTCTTTTACTCCTGTTACTGTCTTCTTGAGTTCCATATTTGTGTGCCTCAGCTATGATTAAAAAGAGAATATTAGTCACTTGATTTGAAGAATCCCGAAGGAAATCCCTTGAGGCATATGTAAACATATTAAAAGGAATATAATAATTTCTTTTAATCATATTTATTTTTTAACAATGTTCCAACTTTTTACATCCGATATAAAGTAAGTATCTTCATATTTACCACTGCTAAGTACATCGTACCATGTATTAATGTATATAGTACATTCATCAATACATCATTTGATTTTAGTTTCCAAGCTTCTACATCATTTGCCATAACCAACGCTGCAAATCTAGCTACAAATCCAACTACAAAGAGTCCACTTAGGCCGAAAACAAAAACAACCGTGACGTCCGCCGGATACACTTGCAATATTGTTGCCTGAAAATATTCAACAATCCACATTTTATTTTGGGGTAGAATGTTTATCTTTTCTGCTGTTGAATGAATACGTTTTTAGAACCTATGCAACCCGAGCGAATGTAAGTAGAGAATCCTTGATGGTTCTGTAATTACAAAAAGAAAGGACCTACCTCTAATGATTTTGATGGTCCTGTAACTGCGATTTCTAATATTGTCGGTTCATGTTGAAGTTTGATCCTATACAACATGGAAAAGGCAATCATCATCCCTAAGTAAAATATTGTCAAGGTTCCTGCACATTTATAACAACTGGACTATAAATGTTGTTGTAGGCTTGTAGCAAAGCTTTAACATATACCTAACATGTTGTGAAGTAGGATGATATGAATCTTCAATAAAGAACTGGAATTTAACACTTCCTGCATTTTCTCTTTAAAAGGCATGTTTAGTGTTTAATATGTACAGTTTCTTAATTGGTCGTCATCTGCATTCGTATCTTAATAAATATCAACATACCAGGTCCATAGGAGGTTGTAAATATCGGCACCTAAGGTTAATCATGCATGAGTCTCTAGCTAGCATGATTTTGTTGGAAACACTGACTACTATTAATGAAATAGAACAATAATTAAACGTATATGTCTTTACAAGTCAACATAGCTATTATAAGCTGTGTTATGAATAAAACAGGTTGGCCATTACATCTATCCACGTTACAACTTTTATGCATATGGACTTCCCATTTAATTATTTGTGTTTAATGATTAGTTCATATAGAAATGATAAATACTGTGTTTCCTCTTGCTGTATATATTCATCCTTTTTGTAGGCTCTTATCATCTTAAAACAACCTACATTCTCTCCTACCAGAGTACCAGACACCCGAAAATGGCCTCCGCTACAATGTGCAAATTGTTCATGTTATTGGCTCTTTTCGCCACGTCTTGCATAGCCCAAGCCCCTGTTGCAACCCCAACAGTTTCACCAGTTGCCGCGCCAACAGTCTCACCTGTTGCACCACCAACTCCCTCCCCGTCCCCAGTTGTTTCTCCAACTCCCGCTCCTGCATCCCCAACTCCATCTCCCATGTCTGGGCCATCTCCATCCCCTTCATCACTTGCACCAACTGCGCCTTCGCCTGGTCCGTCTGCAGGCCCTTCACCTGCACCTGGACCTGGAGGTCCCCCAGCTGATGTTCCTAACGGTTCTTTTGCTGATGCGTGGGTCAACAAAGCTTTCATCGCTGGAACTGCATTTGTTGGGTCATTCATTGCTATCACCTTGATGTAGATTAGTAGATACACACCATGCATGGATGTATTCTTTATTAATCTGTTCTTGTAATTTGATTTCCACATTTGTTATTATTAATTCTTTCATTTTTGGGGTCAATATGTATTGTTGCATTGATATTATTTTGAGATATAAGCTGGATGATTGTTGATTAAGCGGAGAAAAAAACGAAAATTAAAGGACTCAATGATATAAAAACTGCTCATTCAGCAGTAATGGTGAATAAGAGTGTTACAAATGAGTGCACCTAAAACATGTTTTCTATCTGGATAACTGATAATGTACCTCCATTTTTCAATCTGTGTGCTCAATAATCCATTTTTCTTGCGTAGTTGCATTCGAAAAAAACTTGCAAACAAAAAATTGAAGAAAAGAAGAAATATATAGAATGAAAGGGGGTTATATGTTTTATTATATGAACATCTAAATTACAGTTCCATTATACACACGGAAGTCGGCATAGCTTAAAACTGACAATTAGGATTACCTGTGATCCAAGATCAAAAGATAGCATCGAATTATGCAATCACTACTTTCGTAACATGACGCTTGCGTAAGCGCTGCATTTTTCGACTGCGACTCTTTTACTCCTTTTACTGTCTTCTTTAGTTCCATATTTGTGTGCCTCAGATATGACTAAAAAACAGAATATTGGTCACTGGATTTGAAGAATCCCTGAGGAAATGCCTGCAGGCATGTAAACATACGTAAAAGGGATATAATCCACCTATGTGATTTCTTTGAATCTTGGAAATTTTTTGAGAATGGTTTAACTTTTTACATCCGATATCAAGTATATGTAGCTAGATGTTAATGAGCACTTCGAATAACTTATTAGAATATCTTAATATTACCACTGCGAAGTATCATCCATTGATCAATACATCATTTGATTTTAGTTTCCAATCTTCTACATCGTCTTCTAAACTAACGCTGCAAATCCAGCTACAAACAGTCCACTTAGGCCAACACAAAAACAAACATGCACACTTTATTTTGGGGTATATTGTTTATCTTCTTTTGGTCTTCATTTGTTGTTGAATGAATATTTTTTTAGTACCTGTGCAACCAGAGCGATTGTAAGTATAGAATCCTTGATGGTTCTGTAATTGCAGCTCCAAAAGGCAATCTTTGATGGTCATGTAATTTCGGAAAGAAAGAACCTACCTCTAAAGATTTTGATGGTCCTGTAACTGCAATTTCTAATATTCCCGGTCGATGCTGAAATTTGATCCTATACAACATGGAAAAGGAAACCATCATCGTTAAGTAATTAATTAAACATTCCAATCCTTCATATAGCTTAGCATGATTTGGTTGGAAACACTAACTACTATTAATGAAATAAAACAATAATTAATTAAACGAATATATCATTACAAGTCAACATAGCTATTTGCTCATGTTCTTGTCATTATAAAGTGTGTGATGAATAAAACAGGTTGGCCATTACATCTATCCACGTTACCACTTATGTTTAATGATTTGGTCATGTATAAATGATAAAATACTAAGTTTCCCATTGCTATATATATTCATCCTTTCTTATCATCTCCTTAACACAATCTCCTACGAGAGTACCAGACACACCCGAAAATGGCTTCCGCTACAATGTGCAAATTTTTCATGTTGTTGGCTCTTTTCGCCACGTCTTGCATAGCCCAAGCCCCTGTTGCCACTCCAACAGTTTCACCAGTTGCCGCGCCAACAGTCTCTCCTGTTGCACCACCAACTCCCTCCCAATCCCCAGTTGTTTCTCCAACTCCCGCTCCTGCATCCCCAACTCCATCTCCCATGTCTGGTCCATCTCCATCCCCTTCATCACTTGCACCAACTGCGCCTTCACCTGGTCCATCTGCAGGTCCTTCACCTGCACCTGGACCTGGAGGTCCCCCAGCTGATTTACCTAACGGGTCTTTTGCTGATGCGTGGGTCAACAAAGCTTTCATCGCTGGAACTGCATTTGCTGGGTCATTCATTGCTATCACCTTGATGTAGATATACACCATGGATGTATTCTAAATTCATCTATTCTTGTAGTTTGATTTCCACATTTGTTATTTTATTTTTTTCATTTTTGGGGTTAATATATATTGTTGCATTGATATTATTTTGAGATATAAGTTGGATCATGGTTGATTACTTGATTACTTAACTCTGGTATTTTCGTCTCATATACTTGTAATTTGATTTCCACATTTACTATTTCTATACTTTTATGAACACGACAAGCGGCCAATAGAGACCGCCAAATCGTTGCACCAGCAGGAAATGGCTGGCATGGTAATCTAAAAAAGCTGAATCTTGATTTAGTAAACCGCTCGGCTACAATGATAAACCGTACACGAGTAATGTTCTGATGTTTGATTAAATTTTCTTTATCCTTGATTGAACAAACCCATGAGTTACACATTGATCACACACTTAAATTCTATATTGATTTATGAGATAATAAAAAGGATTCCTACAGGGGTTTTTGGAGTAAGATGTATGATAAGGAGAATAGATATCAACTAAAATAATTTAAAATTCTGTTAACAGAAATCAACTTACAATAGAGTACAATAGAGTTGAATGTGTTGGACATATGCAAAAAGAAGAAAAATAGAAAGATGCTAAAATATGTCATTTACACATGACAATATGAGGGAACTTGACAATTAAACGGGATTGCCTAAAGGTTTTATAACATTTGACAGTTAAAAAGTAAGGATTGAGAGTATGGAATAGGCTTAACTAAACCTATTCTACACTTTCAATAATTACTTGCTTTATATACCCCACGGTCTTTTTATAAATTAGTCTATTGTTGAATCACTCACCCATATGGGATATGAACAAAACTCGTTTCTTTTCAAGCTTTTGTTTACATGCCTCGATTCTCATTCACATAGCTTCATGTTGGAGATATTTAATTCGTTAGTGTTTACATTTTGATGTTATAAAACCCGCTTATTCATATGATGAATGTGTAAACCTGCTTAAAGTGGCATAATCTGAGTGAGCTATTCTTTAGCATGAAATCGAACACAACCGTAATAGTTTCAACATCACTGTGAGTCTTTCAAGTTTGAACATGGTTGTATTTTGAAACACGGTAACTTTTTATATTTAAATATAACCTTAATCACGTAAGAATATGGTTTCAAATTTCTAAAACTTGACGAAGACCTTATGGCTTAAACATGGGATTAAAGTGAGACGACAGAAATAAGATTACATTGATTAGAGTAAAATGGAGAAATCCTAACTGTGGTATGCCATTGGTATGCCATTTTTTCAGATTTAGTAAAATGGAGAAATCCAACAGTCTCTCGTGTTTGTGTTCTGTATCATTTTCATACTTTGACTTAACGATCGTTAAAAGTTGACCGTTATTCACGGAACTATTTTGTTTTTTCCTTTGACTTCTTCCCCAAAACATCTAGGAAACAAGAAAAATCACTACTACAAAAAAGCTCTTAGAGACTCGTCAAAAAAGCCCTTAGAGACTGGTTTTGCAAAAGGTCTCGAAACGGGATGTCTCTTTAGCAAATCCTAAAAAGACTGGTTTAAAACCAGTATCTATAATACGTATAGACACTTGTTTTAAAAACAAAAACAAGTCTCTTTAGAGATTGGTATCTATAGTATTCCTCCAGAAACTAGTCTTTTTTAGCAACATCTAACCAGTCTTTTTATAGAGTAAAAAGACGTGTATTTTCTAAAAAACAAGTCTCTTTCCAAAACAGTATTTTAAAAAAAAAATTGGAATTTTTAATAAATTCTAAATTTTACAATTTTAACCCACCATAATGAAGTAATACAAAACAATGAATATATATAAACTAATTTAGAAGGACCAAAACTGTAAAACCAACAAACTAAAGCAACCAAACATAACTTTTATTAAAATTAAAGTCATACTAGAATTTACAACAATACAGAATATTACTAGTTTAAGAGGATTTCTGCCAAAAGTTTTGAGTTTTTCTAGTTTAAAGTTTACTTTTGCATATTTTTCAAGAATATGTCCATTTCCTATGTGATTATGGTCTTTAGTTGAGTTGGCACGCTTGTTTGTTATAGAAGTAGTTTTTTTTGTTGTTTGAGTTTGCTATTCCTAGAATTGAGGGTGCGTTATCGTTGGTCTTAGTTTATGAATCCACCTTGTTAAATCTGTCTAGTATCCTTGTCATTGTGGTTTGACAGATTTTCTTTGGTGGTAATATGAGTCGAATGATTTTAAGATTAGTTGTGGTTTGAACATTCGAAAGTTGGCATAAACATAGATTTAAGGTCAATCGGGTTACGTATTTCCTGAATTTGAGGATTGGATAGTTGTTTGTGTGCATAAAAAGGTGCTTGTTCGCCGTACTTTTTGCCCCCCCCCCCCCCCCCAGCAAACTCCACACATCCCCACGTTGGCTTAGATAGGTTTCGATTACATCAGCTTGCTTTAATCTCAATTAAACCAGTAAATCACCCATACTCACTGTTTTTGTAAAACAATAGGGATAGGGCTTGATTTTTCTAAGTTGATGTTTGTAATTTTGCTCATACTTGGTTTATAGGGTAAGTTAGGTGATCACTAGCGGGTATATAAGATTTGTGGCCATTTGGGTTGGTCAAAATCTGGCATCAGCAGGTTCTAAACTCTTGATTTAAGGATTTAAGTATTGAGGTTTGGAAGTCTGTTAGTGCTAGGTTGGACCTTA
Source organism: Glebionis coronaria (assembly GCA_025667525.1). Lineage (NCBI taxonomy): Eukaryota > Viridiplantae > Streptophyta > Magnoliopsida > Asterales > Asteraceae > Glebionis > Glebionis coronaria. The sequence continues at coordinate 71,845,541 of CM046877.1, read as the reverse complement.
ATCAATTTCTTATAAAATCGAGGTGTAGATCTTTCTAAGTACCCGAAAATCAAGTTCAAAGTTCATATTTAAGCCACAACCCTGCATTGTTACTGTTCACCAGTTCTTGTTATTTGTTTTCTTTAACTTTAAGTGTTAGCCACTGTTTGATTTAAATAGGTTCTTGAATTTGTTGTGTGTTTGATGTGGTGTGTGATTCGGGGTTATGTATAACTGTAAGACTAAAACATATAAAGTGGTGCCTTATTTTTGTTATTTTACCCACTGTTTTGATTTAGATTTGCTGCGTTTTTGGCCTTGTTGTGGTTAACTTGCGATCTTATTTTCTCAATTTGTGGTTATTTGGAGTAAAGCTAAACAAAAAGAAACAATTGTATAAGTCCTAATAGCCAATTTTTCCAAACACTATTCAATCCTTCAATAAATGATTTTCTAGCTTAATTCTAATCAACGATAACTAGCTACAGATTATAAGCTCTACTAGAATAGTTACCAATCTTACATTTTTTATAGCTGTGTTTTCATTTTGACAGAACTCCTCCCACACTGCTGGCTGTATGAATGTTCATTTAGTTGGATATAGTTGCTTCAGCATGAATTTTACCCGTAGTTTCGTCTTAAACGCCTTCCACTTTTGACCACATGATAGGAGTGTACGGCTTTTGATTAAGTCAAGATCTTCATGATTTTCGAGTCTAAAATGTGTCTGATATCAAAGTATTATATGTTAATACATTACTTAAGTTATTTTATAATAATGTTATTGATGGTGAATAGCATACCTTGATATCGGACCACAAAAAATCTCTTTCTTCCTTTTTACCTCCTTCCAAGTCTTTTTGAGAATTGAAATTAACCTTCTGTTTCGAGTGCCACAATATTTTGCATAGAGAAACTGCCAGGTGCCTACAGCTTGTCCGAATTGGTTGAATTCGACAGATTCACCATCTGGAATATCTTCAATTTTGTTGATTCCTCTTATTATTTTTGGTGCGGGAGGGTCCTACAATGAAAATGAGTAATATGAGATACCGTAATCAACTCAAAATCAAAGTTTTGCAATAAGCTACACAAATGAACCTAATAACAACACTGTTTTATGCATAAATCCTATGCCAAACACAGATTTATGCATCTGTTACACTTAACTCATTCAATAAAGCCTATGTCAAACACTATTTTATGCATCCCTTACACTTAAACATCATCTAATTAACACAAAACACTTAAACATCATCTAATTAACACAAAACACTTAAAAATCATCTATTTAATACAAAACAACCTAAACAATAATAAGAAATGAAAAATAAGACAGATTAGGGTAGAAAGATATACCATTTGATCGATGTGGAGGTAGGTTACTGATGTTTTTCTGTTTAGGGTTTATGCCCCTTTTATACATCTTGTTTGGGGGGAATTGAAAATGAACTTGGGAATGCATTGGAATTTGGACGCGGGAGAGAATTAAAAAATAGAGGGATGATTTGATTTTTTTGGATCCAGTTTTGTAGGGATGATTTGATTGATCTGCGAGGTAACCGCAAGAACACACACACACACACGCTAGTTATCTTTGTTTTCTTAATAATCATTAAAAAAATTAGTTATATTCTTTTTTAAGTAATAAAATATCATTTTCAAATTGTTTTATTTTCTTAAATAAATAAAAATGTTTGTAAAATAAAAATATTAAGTACAAATCAATTGTAATTTATTTATAACTAATTCTTTGTAAAAAAATAAATAAAATGTTGAGTATAAGTAAATATTGAAAATTTATATTAGCTGCCGAAAAACGTGTGGATGAACAAACGATGACCTCTCAGATATTTAAAAAAATACGTATATATAAACTATACAACAAATTCCTGAAATATTAAAAAAAGAAATGAGAGAATTAGTTGCGTTACATAATAAAACATTATTATTAACGTTAATTTTTATATGTGCGTTTTTTTACCTGTACAACAAACAATGGTTTTTTCAATACTCTTGACCTTCTTCGTGGTCGGATCTCAAGTAAATCGTATCAGAAAGAACATCATCTTGAGACTGAACACCGATAGAGAAAGGAGGTAGCTCGTCAAACTTATTGTATTCGTCTTCGTCAACAACATCATCGACACCAACTATACTACGTTTACTTTGCAGGACAATGTGCCATCTATTGTTTGACGGGTCCTCTACATAGAATACTTGATTAGCTTGCTTTGCTAGAATGAATGGATCCGATAAATAAGCATTTATAGAAAGATTAACAAGTGTGAAACCGTCAATATTAACTTTAACACCTCCAGAATTATTGACCCATCTACACTTTAACAGAGGTATAATAACCGTAGTGTAATCCAATTCCCAAATTTCTTCAACGACACCATAATACGAATCTTTTGTAATTGACATCCTCGATGCATCTGTTGTTGTGGCTATTTGTGTAACTCCACTATTTTGAACGATACTCTTATCATCTTGTTGCTTGGTATAAAACGTATATCCGTTGATGACGTAGCCTTGATATTGAAGTACACGGCGTGGACCGCGCCCTAACTGTTGAATGTCTATGTCAACATTTGCTTGAGACGTACCAACGACTTTATCTTCTAACCATTTTGTAAAAGTTCTTTTATGCTCAGTATCTAACCAACGTTGGCCTCGATGATTGTTATTTGTTGAGAGGTATGTCATGTGCTCTTGTATGTATGGTTCAATACATGTCATGTTTTGCAATACTGTAAAATGTGCTTGATTAAAATCGACATTGTTGGCAACATCTTTGCGACCAATAGTTCCCACCCCTGCAAGTCTACCTTGATATCGAGGTTGCGAAAGTCCGATATCAGGGACATCAACCATATAGTTTGTACAAAACTGAAACACTTCTTCGGCAACATATCCTTGAACGATACAACCCTCTGGTCGAAATCTGTTCCTTACGAATCCTTTTAAAAACCCCATGTACCTCTCAAATGGATACATATACCGTAGGAAAAAAGGACCAACTATCTTTATTTCTTCAACTATATGAGATACAAGTTGAACCATGACATCAAAGAAAGATGGAGGAAAGTACATGTCGAGTTGACAAAGAATAAGAATAATATCACGTTGCAACTCTTCTAACTTTGTATGATCCAAAACATTAGAATGAATCATGTTAAAAAACATACACAGCTTTGTGATTGTCTGTCGAACCGCAGGTGGCATGTAAAACCCGCATTCTTTTACCATGAATAGTACCCTTTAGATCGTACGTACAAGATTAGAACTTTCATTTTATAGCATGTTTACGTTCACGTATAAGAATTTTAAGTATTACGTACATGTTAGAACACGATAAGTATTTATTATGTATGAACACACGATAATTATTCAAATAATAATTATAATCACGAACATGCGATCATGAAACCATGAACGTAATTTTATTCACGAGATAATATTATTTACGTATATATATTTATTACGAACACGAATAAATATATTAAGTCGCGGTTAATAATTAATTAGAACACGTAAAACACGAACACGATAAAACACGAGAACACACTAGAATATTTAGACTCGAGAAAAGTAGGGGTTACCCTATGTGGGGCCCCTACCCGCAGCATACATAGAAGCATGGGCTTAGCCCATGCAAAATTTACTAACAAGGGGTTAAGGGGTAAAACTTGTGTCATTATTCACAAAATCAAGAAAATAATAAAACCATAAATCTTTTCTTCTTGCTCCTCTTTGGCCGCCGGTTTTAAGAACACGCAAGGGGGTGTTCGGTTTGATTTTGATCTTGGAAATCTTGCAAGTGTTCGTGTGTGTTCATCCTTATTTGATCCACGTATTCGGTATAGCCAACCTGACAATCCGAACCCGCTAACCCGAACCTGACACGAATTACCACCCCTATATAATATACCAAGCCTCATTGACTTTTTATTCATATATTAACTTATCTATGATTCTGATTTATATATCTCTAATTAATGAATAACGTTTTGACAAATAAAAAGTAAGCTTTGGCCGAAGAGAATTATAATTAATTTCGGTTGTTAAAGGTTAATCAAATTAGTCTCATTAGGTTTGTATGCGAGAGTTTACATAGTAAAGATTTGACAATACAAAAAACGGGTTTTATGGCTCTTTTCAATAGGGCTCTATGGCCATTTTTGTAGTAGTGCAATCAAATTAGTCGCATTAATGAATAACGTTTTGACAAATAAAAAGCATGTAAGCTTAGGCTGAAAAGACTTATAACTAAGACCATTCAACATATGTTAATGTTACCCACTGTAATTTTGGTTGTTAAAGGTTTAGCTCTATTATACAACTCTAATCTTTGTTCTCCCAGCTATCTGGGACAAAGCCAAAACTCATTTCTTTCTACCAGCTCTTACTTCAGATTCATATATTGTCAGATAGCTGGTTAAAGGTATTATTTTTAAGTTATTAAATATGTATTGAACCCGCTTATGATAATCGATGAATGAGTAAACTTGCTTAAAGAGTAAAGTAGTGATGTGAAAATTGAAGTCAGTGGAGTATGTATTGGTCATCATAAGACCATCAGAACACAAGTCTACTAGATTTTATATCATTTTGAACAATGTTGGTTCTTACTTCTTTGAAGACACATCCTTTAATACAAATTGCACAAGATCAACAGATAGTCAATGATGAAGAAGCTTCCGCATATAATTAGTAGATAATAAAAATCGAAGAAGTAAATTATGCAGAAGAGTTGACTATTCTACCTAAGATACTCGAAGGATTGTAGATACCTCAACCGGTCTTAATTATAAACTACTTTAATATTTGTTCACGTCACCTATGTGGGACAAAACCAAAACTCGTTTCTTTTATAAGCTTTTGTTTTAAAAACCTCCGTTCTCATTCACATTAGCTGCATGTTAGCGCGTAAAAGATTTTATGTTCAAGTTACTAACATGTAAGGTTGCAAAAATCGCTCGACGCTAGCTAGGCGGTTAGGTACCGCCAAGCGATTAATCGGTTTGGCGGGGATTAATCGAGGATTAATCAGATTGATTTTTTATGTATAAAATTATAAAATTTTGAAATTATATGCTTGATTAGGCCGATTTATCCGATTTTTATCTGATTTATCCGATTTTTATCCGATTTATCCGATATGACCGATTCATATTCGAAACACATTTGGACGATTTATCCCTTTTTTAAGATTTGACCGATTTATCCCCGATTTATCTCCAATATACCCCCGATTTATCCGATTTTTGACCGATATTGACCAAACCGATAAATAAGGCCGATTAATAAAAATCGTTGCGGTTAATCTCCGCCGAGCGATTTATCCCCGATTAATCGGCCGCCAAGACCTATTTTTGCAACACTGCTAACATGTAAACTCACTTATGATGATGGATGAATGAGTAAATCAACTTGAAGCGCAAAGTTGTCATGTAAAAACTTAAGTTATTGGATTGTCGTTCTACACCATTTCAATCGTATATTGAATAAGAGAAATGCTCTTATGTGTAGTAATCCTACTAGTTGGATGGATGCATTTGGTTATAGTCTCCATGTGGGGAAGGTCAGGGGTTTGACTCCTGTCATTCCCCATGTGGGAGATTTTCCCAAAATTGGCAGCCGGGTTTGAATCTCATCGCAATGCCTTGAAGCCCCTTAATGGGAAACTGGATGGCTAGCATGGGGGTTGATATTCTCTTCGTGAGATGATTCAAACTTAGGTCGAGAGACTTGGTGCCTCGGTGGCACGCAAGATACTCCGCTGCACCAAACTGCCGTAAAAAAAAGTAATCCCACTAGTAAAGCTATATTAAAATTGGTGATCATGAGAGTAAGCTATGACAAGAAAAAAAGAAGCTTTAATACGTCATTTGTACATGATAACGGGAGGGAACTTAAACTTATTTGAGACGAATGGAACGTTTTCTGGTGACTTAACAAGATCTTCATACAAATCATACTCTGCCTCATAATGATGTAAACTTGTCTCATTTTTCAGATTATCATGGTAATGATGCTTAGCTGAATCTGATTTACCAAACCCAAATACGCTAACGTTCTCACATACCCCCAAAGCAAGCATGACAGCCTGCATACCGGACGAATAACGAAATTTACTTCCCCAATGGGTCCCACTCCATGCCTCAAACGACTTCCCGGATTCTTTCACAAACCTCTTGACTGAATAATACTTACCAATCCGTGCACATAACACATCAAACTGTGGATCAGTTATCATTAATAGCCCCTTGTGTAACGAATTACAAAACACGTAATCAAGAAAGTGAGCCGGCTGGGATATGTACATCACTGTTGGTACTTGTTTGCCGTATGGATGACAATAACAACCTTTTTCATCAGAACACAAGTTTAGGACGTCAGTATATGTGAATGAGATATTGGTTTTGGAACCAACAAATCGGTCAAAACCGATGACTTTTGCATTGTTTATCCTGATCACAAACTCATGGCTATCGATAGCTTCACCATGATTGCTTTGAAGCAAAACCCCACTGTTACCCACCACTGCACACGTCTTGTACTTCCTTCTGTAGTCCAATAACCGGACCGTGTTTAACATTACTTCAGAGTTGAACTGACGTTGATCCCACCATTCTCGCAAATATCTCTTGGATTCCAACCGGAGTCTATTGAACTCTGGGGACCCGAGCTCCAGATGATGCCAATTGTGTTTGTCTATAGAGCTTCCAAAATCACCACCCAACAACTGTTCAACCTCGCGTCCCAATGAATAATCAGCTAAATCAAACGCAGCAAAAGTTAGTAAAGCTGTATTAAAGACTGGAAAGGGCTTTTGTGTACTGGAAACAAACTGGCCCTGACTGGAACCGGGATAATAATATATCAGGAAACAAAGAGCGGTAACAGAAAAACCAAAGAATATGCTGAATAACATACGTACAGATCGCTTCATTGGTATTTTATTTCATTCGGTTAGCAGATTGACCTAGACTATAAGAAGCTACGAATAGCTGGTGTCATCTGTTGTAAAGATGAGTTTGGTATAACATCATTTGACTCTTTTCTTAATATTCCATTTATATCATAATTATGTTTTCAATTAATCAGACACAGACAATTTTCATCATTAAAAAGATTTTAATAAAAAATTTCATCATTAAAAAGTCTTAGGTGACAACCCATGTTGATGATCTACTAGTATTTGTTTACTTCAACTGATAGAAGGGTCCTTCAACTGATAGAAGGGTCAGCAGTGGCGGAACTATTAAGAAGCAGGGGAGGGTCCCGGCAGTTGTGACACTAGCGTAAATATTTCTCTACCGGTCTCAAAGTTATTGTCCACCTTTTTATTTTGGTATGTCAAATAGTTCGCCCTCAAGTTTCGCATCCGGATGGATGGACGAACACAGTACCAGATAAGTAAGTAACTATGAGTACTATAATAGAAGGGAATGAGGACATATATAATTACTTCAAAATTCTTGTTATAGCAAATCTGAGGTGGTCAAAAGTACACATACCAGATAACTAAGTAACCATTAACGAATCAACTTCTATGCAGCTTGTCAGAATCATATGTACTAGAAATAGATAAAAGTCTCAATTTGATGTTCATCGATTTTCGATAGCAAATTTTGGAGATGTTCATTCAATGATTATACAATAAACATTATGAAGTACTTGTAATGATGATCATCAATACTCTCCACAAGAACAAACACCATCTTTAAAATGATGAAACCGGTTTGAATCCCTAACAACTATTTCTCTATCTTCAATCTTAGATAGTATCTTAAACACAGTATGACAATCACCACAAACCCGAAGGTTCTTCACAATCTGCAATAAAGTCCCCTTAGGTGTACTAATCAATCCAAAAGCAATAGCTAATCTCTCACTGTGACGAAAAAGTATATCTTCCTTATGCTCATCTTCAACATCATGAAGAACGTAAGAAGTATCTGTTAGTTTGTGCTCGTTGGAAGTGACCAAATGTGGCTAGAGGTGTGTGAGCCTATTGGGGGCACACACGTTAAACACGAAGAGTACGTTTATTAAATGATTAATATATATACATGTTATATTTATTAAATGTTTAATATGTTTCACGAAATGACTTTAACGTTCATTATCTATCGTTAGACGCTAAATAACTACTAAGTTCTTATCATTATTTAGTGATGGTCTAAATACTAAATAATAAAACCAAAGTAAATCAAAAGTACATTGGAAACTTATTCAGCCGAGTATATGTTTTAGAAAGGATCAAAATTGTTTTCTTGTTGACTAAGTATTTTAATAGGATATGTATAACCTATAAAAATACAATGGGACAAGATATTCAATTTCCTGAATAAGCTATATGTTGTCATGTTTACTTTTGGGCAAGAACCAATGGAAGTAAATATATGATGGAGACAAGAGAATATTGCCTTGTCTTGTCCTTGACTTTTGTTCCAAGACAAAATGTATGTATATATACAATACTTATGATGCTCTTCATTTTGTGAGAGACACATACTGATGTAAAGCAATTGACACAAAAGTTGTGTTGTCATTTTGTGCTTCCATTATTATTTTACTTATATCATTTGGACTTAATACCATTTGGTATCCGAGTTGGTTTGAAGAAGAGCGGGAACACTTGTTGCTAGTACTCGTGAAGCAACCACTAGCATCGTGACGTACTTGTTCGACGTGTTTGTGTGAGCAACCGTAGAGGTGGTATATTTTATCACTCATTTTAGTTTCATTGCTTTTGGACGAAGGTTAGTTTTCGCGTTTCATTTATTGTTTATTATTAATTACGTGTTAATCATAATTGCTCAAACTAGATCCATTCCGCTGCGTACTCGTAGTTACATGGTTAACTAGGTATTAAATCCCAACAGTGGCATCACGAGTCATGCTCGTTTGGTGGTTATGGGTTACACGTTTTAAATAAACACGCGAAACCGCATGCATGAAACCTAATTTAGTTATTTGTTTTATTTTTATTTGACAATTAAATTGTGTACTTGTCACTAATTATAAAAAATAACAAGATGGTAATTATTAAAATTAATTGTTAATTAGAAACATATAATTAAATTAAATGGTTAATTAGAATACATAAAATAATTAAAAAAAAATTAATAGTTAATTGTTTTTCCATGATTATTTTATGTGTTATCCGGCTATAAGACTCACTACAATCACGTAATGTGATGCATGGGGCGATTTAGGTACTTGATGAAAACCTAATGAGAGTCTTATGGTTCTTCGTTTGGGGAAGACTCTTCGGGATCTCGGACTTATGTGTTTATTTAATGTCTTATGTTTGTTGTATTTGTTTTCTTAATTGCATTATTGTTACATGTTTTCAAAACACCTAAATTACATGCAATATGGATAAACACTTATAGAGAAACATGACATTAAAATTGGTCAATATTTTACACGCCTAAATACATGCTCATTGTGACCGGTTATGTGTTATGTGGAAAAGTGTTTTATAAAATAAAAGGACCTAAACACTATTGAAACACGCTTTCATGAAAATAAAAACTGGACGCTGATACATGCATTTTGCAATGGGTTCAAAATAATTCTCGGAATCCTCTCGAATTGATCTCAGTTAAAAGTGGAATGATTTGTTCTTGGTGACAAAAAGTGGATTTGGTTTTCTATTCTACTAACAGGTAAGTGAATGAAATGATAATGAAATAAACTTAAAACAAGCAACAAATAATAAGCTGAAAAATAACTCTTACTGAAAAAATACCCTATGCGGAATAAAACACCATTCGGAACGTTGGCATCTATGCGGAATAATTGTCTTATTCGGAAAACTAGCCCTATGCGGAAAATGATCTCTATGCGGAAAGATGGCTATTCGGAAAAATGTTCCGAATAAGGCTACTGAGAAATGGCTATGCGGAAAAATTAGCTTACTCGGAAAAATGATGCTATTCGGAAAATATTGTCTATGCGGAAAATACTCCCATTCGGAAAAACATGCCTATTCGGAAAGAAAGGACCATTCGGAAAAAAAGTTCTATGCGGAAAATTAGGACCATTCGGAATATATAAAATATTCCGAATAAAGCTGGAAAAAAACAATCAATTCGGAAAACTGAAAAGTTCCGAATAAGGAAAATGAAAAAGAGCTATTCGGAAAGATTATTCCGAGTAAAAGAAATTGCAACACCCCTATTCGGAATATCAAAAGTTCCGAATAAGGGAAACTCAAACTTGGCTATGCGGAATATCCAGAATATTCCGAGTAATGAAACAAAACACCCCTATTCGGAATATTTGAAAATGTTCCGAACAAAGGAAATGCAAAATGATCAATTCGGAAGTAAAGGCTATTCGGAATATATGGGATATTCCGAATAAAGAAGAAATAAGACCTCCACTCGGAATAATTGAAATATTCCGAGTAAGGCAAACGCGAGCTAGTCTATTCGGAATATAAGGGCTATTCGGAAAATCCTGGGACTCAAGAACAGTAACAGTAACAGCAAGAACAAAGAGTCACGGTTTTAAATCCAAATCGACTCCAACACTCAAAAAGGTTCTACCAAACTAACCAAATAGCATTAACATACCATAAGAAACAAATCCCACCAATAAAAACACTAAATCAACAACTTTTTGAAATCAAACTAGAATCAAATAAGAAACTTAAGAAACTTGCAATAAAAATGATGAAGAACAAGATGAATAGAAAGATGGAATGGATTGATTAATGAAAAAGTAACAAGGTTAATGATTAAAGATTACAAGATGAAAAGAAAAAGATGAAAATCACCAAACTCCCTAATGGAGTTTGTGATGGAACGAACTACAAAGAAAACTGGGAAAGAAAAAAATGAAGCTCTCCATATTTGTGTGAAGGGAAAAACTATATATAGTCCTAGTGGTTGGTTGGTGAGTGGGCTTTCTCCCTTTCTTCTTGTCTTCTCGTCTTTTCGGAAAAGTTGACGTTTTCGATTCTGATTCGGGATTTGTTGTCGATTAAATCCAACTCGTCTTTTAATTTCTTCGTTAAATAGACTCGAGTTTCTTCGACTTATGAAAATCTTCCGTCTTTTAGTCCTTTTCTTCGATAAATCTTCGAATAGGCCTAGTGACTTCAAATCTTTTGCACGTCTTGGACAATAGACTTTATCTTGAGTCTTTTTCCTTGATAAATCCAGTGCAATCCCATGTTTTCTTTAATTTTTATCCGGTTGGCTCTGAAAACACAATAAACACAAAAACCACGCATAATTCCAAACAAATGATATTAATTACGTGTTTTGGTCTTGTTTTAGCCGTAATTAAGTGGTAAAAGGATGGGTGTTTACACACCTATCAAATCCCCTACACTTAACCATTGCCATGCCCTCATGCAATGCTTAGTGATAAAGTAATTTTACATTTTTCTCATAATTAATCAACCTTGGCCTTATTTAAACTCTACTAAACAATAATTAAAATACTAAGAGAACTTAAAACTTTAAAATAAACAAAAGGATGGAAATAACTCGTAAAGAAATCAAGGACTTACATTAGGGCTTTGGTGTTGCGAAGATTTATCACCCTCAAGTTTCACGTTCCCCAAACTAAGCTTAAAAACGAGATCATTGTTATTATAAGTTAGTAAATCAAACACTTACACACATGGCTTAATTAAATGCTTAAACTCCCTTATTCCTAGGTGTATCTCTTATATTTTATTTTTGTCTTAGAATGATCATGAAGATGCATTTTTAGACTTATTTCGATAGATTATTAAGGCTGAAAGCAAAGTGGGACGATTTGATCAATAGTTAGCTAAAGGACAAAATCTCTTAAAACTGCTTCTCGGGATATCAAAAAGTTCATATCTTGGCATAACTTGGTTCACGATTTGAGACCTTTCTCGGGCCGATATTTGGCATGTACTTCATACTTCATATCTTCGAGAGACGTTCTTGAGATAATGGTCTTCTCATCATAATAGAGTTTCTTCACTTGGAGACTTTTGAGAGGTTCTCCAACTTTGTTGACCACGACTTCATGATTATTTCTTCAATCTCTATTTGGGATTTTGAGATACAACGATCCGCCTCCTTTTCGGACTTGGATCTATTTATCCTCATACCTTGTTAGGGTCTTTTCGGATAAACTTCTCCATGATCTTTATGGGAGTTGATTGCTTTTCGTCGTGAGTCTTGATCCTTCATATTGACTTTAGGAATAATGCTTTTCACATCACTTTGGATCTTCAGCAATAAAATTGAATCCTCATGCCTTGTTAGGGCCTTTTCGGACTCGCCAATCTTCGCGCCCCGCTTCATAAGTTATGCCTTGGCTATGAACTCTTATCATTACCGAGCAACTTTTAAACGATCTTGGGCTAGAAGCTAAGTAACTTTTCAAATCGTAAGACCTTACTTATTGCAGATAAATATTAGCAAGTGATGGGAGAATAGGCAAATAATTACACCAAGTGAGCTTGCGCAAGAATACCGACTTATAAATGACTCTATCATTTCTCGTCCTCCACAATTTAAAATCTCAAGTAATGAGACTCGTGGATACTTAGCCTAATATACCAATTAATGTCTATATGGTTAAGGATGCTAGCTAGAATAAACTTGGATAAGTCTATTCGGGTTGAGTCAAAATAAACGCAACGGGCCTAATATGTCAAAGACTTCTAAACTAGCTACACCACTTTATTAAAATTTTGACTTTATTGTGGAATATATACTTATGAAAGCAACGATAAAAAAAATTTAAAATTACGACTAAATGGCCAAAGTTAATTAAAAATTTGAAAAATGTTGAAAAATATGATTTTCCGGTTAAATGAAGGCATTTTCATGGAAAAGTCCACTTAAAACTTCGATAGAAGTCTCCCCTACACTTAAGATAAACATTGTCCTCAATGTTTAAGCATGTGGGAAAAGTCTCCCCTACACTTATGACATTGTGCACGTTGGTTAACTCAAGTTAAGGAAGAGACGACTAAAGTGATCAATTTCAAATGTGAGTATGAAGAAAATTGAATCACGATAGTTGAGAGATAGAACCGGATTTCGGATAACACGGGAGCACGGTTCTTCAAAGATGTCCAAGATTGCAGTAATCCCTGTAATCACATCACCACACAAACACAAACGACCAAAATAGGTCCTCCCCTACACTTAGGGGGTTAAAGGGATAGATACTCGGGCTGCCTCCCGAGGAGCGCTTGTTTTTGATAACCGAGTCACGAGCCTGACTCGACCCAAATTTAGTTCATGGGGAACGTGGTGAGGGATGGAATCACCTCGTGAGAGGTGTCCTCACCAAAGTACAACTTCACTCGTTGGCCATTCACCTTAAAATTTGGTCCATTAGGTTGAGCGAGCTCGGGAGTACCATATGGAAAAATTTGGGCGATGGTGAATGGGCCGGACCAACGAGATTTAAGCTTGCCCGAAAAGATTTTCAACCGAGAGTTAAAAAGTAAGACTTTGTCTCCAACATGGAACTCTCGGTTTTTGATCTTGGAGTCGTGAATGAGCTTAGTTCGTTCCTTATAGATCAAAGAATTTTCATAAGCCTCATTCCGAAGTTCATTTAGCTCATTGAGTTGGATCTTGCGTAGGTCACCGGCTTTGTTGATATCAAAATTAGCCCACTTCAAGGCCCAATAAGCCTTGTGCTCCAACTCAATGGGGAGGTGGCACGCTTTCCCGTACACAAGACGATAAGGCGTACAGCCGATCGGGGTCTTGTAAGCAGTACGAAAAGCCCACAAAGCATCATCGAGTTTATCAGCCCATGCGGCACGATGCTCTCCCAAGGTTCTTTCAAGAATTCGCTTAAGACCTCGGTTGGATATTTCGGCCTGGCCATTAGTTTGTGGGTGGTAGGCTGTGGAAAGACGATGGTTTACACCGTACTTAGCCATGACTCGAGCAAATTGGTCATTGCAGAAATGAGTCCCACGATCACTAATAATGGCACGAAGCACACCGAAGCGAGCGAATAGAGCTTTCAAAAAGTTACAAACCACCCTTGCATCATTAGTAGGCAAAGCTTTGGCTTCAACCCACTTGGAAACGTAGTCAACGGCTACAAGGATGTATTTGTTTCCTTTAGATGAAGGGAATGGCCCCATAAAGTCGATACCCCAAACATCAAAAATTTCACACTCTTGAATGAAATTCTGAGGCATCTCGTCTTTATGTGTGATTTTGCCTTGCTTTTGGCAAACATCACATCGCTTAACCATATTGTGAGCATCACGATATATGGAGGGCCAATAAAATCCCGAATCAAACACTTTCTTTGCGGTGTAGTTGGGACCAAAGTGACCACCGGTGGGTCCTTTGTGGCAAGCATCAAGGATGTCCGACACTGCCGGTCCATCAACACATCGACGGATAATCAGGTCGGCACATTGTTTGAATAGGTAAGGGTCGTCCCAAAAGTAGGTCTTGATGTCGGTAAAGAACTTCTTCTTTTGCTGGGACGTCAACCCTTCCTTGAGAATTCCACCCGCCAAGTAGTTTGCAAAGTCCGCAAACCACGGGGTTTCATTCGGCTTCGAGTTTATAGACATTAAGGTCTCCAAGGGAAAAGAATCATTGATTTCTTTGGTCGGATGATCCCCTTGGTATGGATCCTCAAGTCTACTAAGATGGTCCGCGGCTAAGTTTTCTGCTCCTTTTTTATCGCGGATGTCGATTTTAAATTCCTGGAGCAGCAAAACCCAGCGAAGAAGTCTTGGTTTGGAATCTTGCTTTGTCAACAAGTACTTCAACGCGGAATGATCGGTATACACGATGGTGGTGGAAAGGACAAGATAGGGGCGGAATTTTTCAAAAGCATAGACAACAGCTAAAAGCTCTTTTTCGGTTGTCGTATAATGCAATTGTGCCCCAGTCATTGTCTTGCTAGCGTAATGGATTGGTTGGAAGTGTTTGTTCACTCTTTGTCCAAGAACCGCTCCAATAGCAAAATCGCTAGCATCGCACATCAACTCAAAGGGTAGCTCCCAATTAGGGGTAACCAAGACGGGTGCCTTGGTTAGCTTATCCTTTAGTGAGTTAAAGGCTTCAAGGCACTCTTTGGAAAAGATAAAAGGAGTATCTTTTTCCAAGAGATGGGTCATCGGGCGAGCGATTTGAGAAAAATCTTTGATAAATCGACGGTAGAAGCCCGCATGACCCAGAAAACTTCTCACACCCTTCACAGTTGAAGGTGGAGGCAACTTAGCGATTACATCGACTTTAGCACGGTCTACTTCAAGACCGGCTTTCGAAATCTTATGTCCAAGCACGACGCCTTCTTTTACCATGAAATGGCATTTTTCCCAATTTAGAACCAGACGAGTGTCTTCGCACCGCTGTAGCATACGTTCTAAATTGGCAAGGCAAGAAGAGAAGGAATCCCCGAAGACCGAAAAATCATCCATGAAGACTTCCATGGTTTGTTCAACCATGTCATGGAAGATAGCTAACATACACCTTTGGAACGTCCCTGGCGCATTACATAAGCCAAAAGGCATTCTTTTGTAAGCGAAAGTGCCATAGGGACAAGTGAATGTAGTCTTCTCTTGATCTTGGGGATCGATGGGTATTTGAAAATAACCCGAGAAACCATCCAAAAAGCAGTAATATTCATTACCGGCTAATCGTTCAAGCATTTGGTCCATAAAAGGTAGAGGGAAATGATCCTTTCTCGTGGCATCATTGAGTTTGCGATAGTCTATACAAACTCTCCACCCAGTAACGAGACGAGTGGGAATCAACTCGTTGTGTTCATTGGGAACAACGGTTATTCCACCCTTCATGGGCACACAATGGATTTGACTAACCCACGGGGAATCCGAAATAGGGTAAATCATACCCGCATCAAGAAGTTTGATAACCTCTGTTTTGATGACTTCATGTATTTTTGGATTCACCCTTCGTTGGCTTTGAATAGTGGGCTTGAAGTCGTCCTCCATGAGAATTTTGTGTGTGCAGAAGTGAGGATCAATTCCATGAATATCCGAGATTTTCCAAGCAATAGCCTTCTTATGATCCTTCAACACAGCGACGAGGCGAGTCTTCTCTTCATCTTTCAAATCCTTCGCAATAATGACGGGCGACTTCTTGTTGTCGTCAAGGAACACGTACTCGAGATGAGGCGGCAACTCCTTAAGTTCCAAATCCGGAGGATTTTCGACGGGAGGCGTTTTCAAAGTCGGAGTATCGATAGCAATGACCGTGGGAGATGGAGGCGAAGGGTTGTCTTCGGTGAGAAGATTGTCAAAGAAACTCATGTCTTCATCCCCCTCGGTGGGAGAATCATTAGTAGCTAAATTCGCATCTCCCATGGTAGCTTCAAGATTGTTCCAGAATAAATCACTATCTCCAAATAGAGACAACGATGAATCAATAGAGGACACGGTCTCAACAGTGGGAAGAGAGGTAGGAATACTTTTGCAAGCATCATTAAAGTGTTCTTCACAAGCCTCATCAAGAACGTCAATACAATTAACACTCTCATATGAATAAGGTTGTTTGGACAACTTTCCCATGTTGAAGACTACTTTATCGTCACCCACTCTCATGATAAGCTCTCCGGCTTCAACATCAATAAGAGTGCGACCGGTCCTCAAGAATGGACGTCCAACAATAAGTGGCACACGGGGGTCCATCTCGTAGTCGACGATAACAAAATCAGCAGGAAAGGTGAATTTGTCGACTCCTACAATGACGTCTTCGGCTATCCCCACTGGATAAGCAACCGTACGGTTGGCCAATTCCAAAGTCATTTTAGTGGGGACTAGCTCTGGGAGAGATAATTGCTTCCAAACACTTAGAGGCATGAGATTAATACTGGCACCTAGATCAGCTAGGGCCATGCAATTCTCTACTCCCGGGAAATTGCAAGGGATAAGAAAACGACCCGGATCACCAAGCTTGATTGGCAATTTCCTTAAGAGCACTGCAGAGCAGTTCTCATTAAGTTGGGTGTTGGCAATGTCGAGGAGCTTTTCCTTGTCGCTCAAAAGATCTTTAAACATTTTAGCATACTTGGGCATGTGAGCGAGAGCCTCAGCGAAGGAGATATTGAAATTCAGTTGTTTGAACATTTTAAGAAAGTTAGAAACCTGAATATCATCCTTGCTCTTTTGCTTCTCTTTCCTCAACCTTGAAGGGTAAGGTATATTGGAATAAGAGGAAGGCTTTAGGGGAATAGGGTCACTCACAACCACGGGTGGAGGAGGGGTAGAAAGAAGAGGTGGAGAAATTGGGGAAGGAGAAGGAGGAGGAATAGGAGCAGGCGACTCGTTCTCCTTAGTCACAACCACCGGTGGGGGTATAGGAAGCTCGGGTTCCTTTGTACCTTTACCACTTCGAGTGGTGATTGCTTTCATCTCCCCTCTTGGGTTCGCAACGGTGTTACTCGGAAGAGTACCCGAAGAAGAGGGTTGACTACTTTGGAAGAAACTAGCCATCATGTTCCTCAAGTCATTCGTCTGACTATCCAACGTGTTTCGCATATCGGCTCTCAAATCATTCCCTTGCTTTACCAAATCTGCCTTCAAATTGCGTACTTCCTCTTGGAGATTTCCCACTATCACATCATTGGTCCAACCTCTTGGTGTAATGCAGTGGTGGCTTGGTTGGGAGGAGCGTTGTATGCAGGTGGTTGGTAAGCAGGTTGTTGGTAGACTTGATTGTTACGTTGAGGCGGTTGTTGCTGCTTGTGAGGTGGGATGTATGGTTGTCGAGGTTGTTGTTGTTGTTGAGGAGAGCGGTTAAGGTTTTGTTGTTGGTTTGGGTTGGTAGGAGGGAAGCCAGGTGGTGAAAGATAGTTGTTGTTGCGATAGCTAAGCAAGTTACGGTCACCTTGAGGTTTTGCTTGATAAGCGGGTTGTTGGTAGGTGCCATATGCCGCATTCACATTCTCAGCAGGGTAATCTTGGGTGGCGGTACAAGTTGTGTACGAGTGGGGGCCACCGCATATCTCACAAGGTTGGCTGACAGCGTTGACTTGTGCGTTCTTAGCGTTGTTGTTGTTGTTGTTGCTGACGGTGTGGGTGACAAGCGATTCAAGAAGCGTAGTGATTTTGTCTAATCGCTTGTCGCTGTCATTAGTGCTAGCACTAGCAACATTGGTCCTAACACTCTTGGTTTGCACACGAGATTTGTTCTCAATGATGTCCCAAGCAGCATTGGAAGTCTTAGCCAATAAATTACCCCCTGAGGCACTATTCAGTGAATCTTGGTCACTCATGCTTAAACCATTGTAAAAAGTATTAATTTGATGTACTTTGGTAAAACCATGTTGTGGGCATTTTCTTAAAAGATCTTTAAAACGATCCCAAGATTCACTGAATGACTCATCGTACTTTTGTTCAAAGTTTATAATCTCATTCCGCAAAGCGGTAGTACGAGAGGGTGGAAAAAAGTAATTGATGAACTTTGTTTCCAAATCCGTCCACGAGAGAATACTCTGTGGCGGTTCCTTAGCAAGCCAATGTCGGGCTTGTCCCTCTAAAGAAAAGGGAAAAAGTTGTAACCTTATAACCTCTTGCGAAACTCCATTGAATTTGACCGTGTTGGTGAGTTGTAGAAATCTCTTGATATGGTCATGTGGGTCATCAATGGTTCGTCCCAAGAACGGTTGAGCTGAGACCATCTGGATAAAGCCTGACTTGAGCTCGAAATTGTTGGCGGCAATTGGAGGAATGACAATTGGATCCGTGTTGCCATCAACATGAGCTTGCAGCAATTCAATCATTGGGCGGTTATCCGGAAGTGGCTCATTGTTGTTGTTATTCATGTTGTTGAAAGGCGGGTTGTTGTTGTTATTATTGTTGTTCGGAGGTGGTATGTTATTGTTGTTTTGTACACCAGCCATGTCTAAGTTATCGAGAGGCTCGGGCTCTTGATAAGACGTGGATCGAGTGCGCATACACCTGCAAAAGAACGAACAAAGAAAAACGAAGAAAAAATATTTTTGGTTTTTATGTTTTTTTACTTTTTAGGATTTTTGAAAATTTTATATTTTTTAGTGTTTTTGAAAATTTTATGAAAAAGTAACGTTCACGGGGAACGGATCCCAAAATCCAAGTTCTACAAAAAACTTTTGATCTTAACGAGAGGAGCCGGCAGCGGCGCCATTTGATACATGCATTTTGCAATGGGTTCAAAATAATTCTCGGAATCCTCTCGAATTGATCTCAGTTAAAAGTGGAATGATTTGTTCTTGGTGACAAAAAGTGGATTTGGTTTTCTATTCTACTAACAGGTAAGTGAATGAAATGATAATGAAATAAACTTAAAACAAGCAACAAATAATAAGCTGAAAAATAACTCTTACTGAAAAAATACCCTATGCGGAATAAAACACCATTCGGAACGTTGGCATCTATGCGGAATAATTGTCTTATTCGGAAAACTAGCCCTATGCGGAAAATGATCTCTATGCGGAAAGATGGCTATTCGGAAAAATGTTCCGAATAAGGCTACTGAGAAATGGCTATGCGGAAAAATTAGCTTACTCGGAAAAATGATGCTATTCGGAAAATATTGTCTATGCGGAAAATACTCCCATTCGGAAAAACATGCCTATTCGGAAAGAAAGGACCATTCGGAAAAAAAGTTCTATGCGGAAAATTAGGACCATTCGGAATATATAAAATATTCCGAATAAAGCTGGAAAAAAACAATCAATTCGGAAAACTGAAAAGTTCCGAATAAGGAAAATGAAAAAGAGCTATTCGGAAAGATTATTCCGAGTAAAAGAAATTGCAACACCCCTATTCGGAATATCAAAAGTTCCGAATAAGGGAAACTCAAACTTGGCTATGCGGAATATCCAGAATATTCCGAGTAATGAAACAAAACACCCCTATTCGGAATATTTGAAAATGTTCCGAACAAAGGAAATGCAAAATGATCAATTCGGAAGTAAAGGCTATTCGGAATATATGGGATATTCCGAATAAAGAAGAAATAAGACCTCCACTCGGAATAATTGAAATATTCCGAGTAAGGCAAACGCGAGCTAGTCTATTCGGAATATAAGGGCTATTCGGAAAATCCTGGGAATCAAGAACAGTAACAGTAACAGCAAGAACAAAGAGTCACGGTTTTAAATCCAAATCGACTCCAACACTCAAAAAGGTTTTACCAAACTAACCAAATAGCATTAACATACCATAAGAAACAAATCCCACCAATAAAAACACTAAATCAACAACTTTTTGAAATCAAACTAGAATCAAATAAGAAACTTAAGAAACTTGCAATAAAAATGATGAAGAACAAGATGAATAGAAAGATGGAATGGATTGATTAATGAAAAAGTAACAAGGTTAATGATTAAAGATTACAAGATGAAAAGAAAAAGATGAAAATCACCAAACTCCCTAATGGAGTTTGTGATGGAACGAACTACAAAGAAAACTGGGAAAGAAAAAAATGAAGCTCTCCATATTTGTGTGAAGGGAAAAACTATATATAGTCCTAGTGGTTGGTTGGTGAGTGGGCTTTCTCCCTTTCTTCTTGTCTTCTCGTCTTTTCGGAAAAGTTGACGTTTTCGATTCTGATTCGGGATTTGTTGTCGATTAAATCCAACTCGTCTTTTAATTTCTTCGTTAAATAGACTCGAGTTTCTTCGACTTATGAAAATCTTCCGTCTTTTAGTCCTTTTCTTCGATAAATCTTCGAATAGGCCTAGTGACTTCAAATCTTTTGCACGTCTTGGACAATAGACTTTATCTTGAGTCTTTTTCCTTGATAAATCCAGTGCAATCCCATGTTTTCTTTAATTTTTATCCGGTTGGCTCTGAAAACACAATAAACACAAAAACCACGCATAATTCCAAACAAATGATATTAATTACGTGTTTTGGTCTTGTTTTAGCCGTAATTAAGTGGTAAAAGGATGGGTGTTTACACACCTATCAGACGCTATGGACTCATGGGATGTACGGCTCACCCACTAGAACAAACTATAAGGCGGGTATAAGCCGGTGCGCACAGTCACACCTAAAGGATATCCGACTATTGCCTTGCGCTGGTCTGGTCCTGCGCTTGCTTGCGAGTTCGATTGGAGCTACCGTGAACCATCGTAGATCACTACAGTGTCATTACTAAAAGTTTTTAAATCGTGCTACAAAGTTGTTTACATGCTTCTTTGTACACATGTTTTACCACATTTATGTGCTATACCCTATGTGAAATTTAAGTGTATGCCAGCCAACTAAGAACACGTGCATTTGATTTGGCTTCTCTGGACAGTCCTAAGGGCCTTGTCAAACCCATGGAAAATTTTTCACGACGGTCAGACCCTGTGTGATATTTGCATGTTCTTGCTTGGTTAACTTAACTCGAGTATGCACGGTCAGACCCAGGACCCGAGGCATAAGATGAGACTAAACATGCTCATGACACTACTACCGTTTTACTAGTGTCTTGAACAGTCTCATAAAGTGTAAGAGTTGCATGTTATGCAATTAACGCTCGTCGTTTACCTCTTGCCCCACTTGTTTACATATTGGACAGTCCTTTTCTAATGAGTGGGAGTACAAGATGGATCTTAGTCTTAATTAGTAATTAATTGGGTAGTTAATTCTATTAAGAATGTAATTATCGAAAATACTAATTGTTTGAACTTTTTAATTGTAGATGACTACCAATGTCGGAAACAATTCGGTACTCAGGAGTTTCTTCGAGAAACACAAACTCACTGGGCCTAACTTCATTGATTGGTACCGCCAGTTGCGCATTATCCTATCAGCTGAAGACAAGGAACAATACTTGGAACATCCAATTCCTGCTGCACCTGTTGCAACTCCTGGTCACCAAGTCCCTCCCGATGCTCTTGCAACTCATGCTGCTTGGGTCAAAGGGTCAAAGGACATTGCTGCCCTTATGCTCATGACTATGGACTTAGAGATCCAACGAAATCTAACCCATCTTGGAGCATATGACATGTTGCAGGAGCTGAAAACCATGTTTTCTCAGCAAGCAGAACAGGAACTTCTTCAAACTGCGTGTGAATTTCACGCGTGCAAGCTTGAGGAAGGTCAAAATGTAGGCTCATATGTTCTTAAGATGAAGGGCTACATTGAGAACTTGGAGCGTCTTGGTCACCCTGTGACTGTCAGCTATGGAATAAGCCTGATCTTGATAGGCCTTTCCAAGGAGTATGACAGTTTCGTTCAAAACTTCCACATGCATGGCATGGGGAAGACGGTGAATTCGGTGAATGAACTGCATGCCATGCTTAAACAACATGAGCAGACACTTCCCAAGAAGTTTGTTTCACCTGCACTTCATAATGTGCGTGCAGGCAAGGTCCAGAAAAACCAAGGTAGAAAACCGCCTAAGGCTGCGAAGGGGAATTATGGTAATGGAAAGAATAAGCTGGCTTATGCTCCCGAGCACAAACCATCTTATGCTCCAAAGAACAGAAATCCTCCACCACCCAAAAAGGATAATCCTGCTAAGGACGACCCCTGTCAAAAATGTGGTCAGATAGGTCATTGGAAACGGAACTGTCCCGAGTACTTAGCCGAGTTGCAGAAAAAGAAGAGGTTGTCTCAAGAAGCCAACACTTCAGGTATTTTCACTATAGAACTATATTCCCTTCCGAGTAATTCTTGGGTATATGACACTGGTTGTGGTACTCACATTTGTAATAATACTCAGGGTCTCAGGGGAAGTAAGAAGCTGAATCCAGGAGCTTTGAATCTGTACATGGGCAATGGTCAACGTGCAGGAGTCGAAGCTATTGGAAATTATCATTTATGTCTCCCTAGTGGATTAGTTATTGTTTTGAACAATTGTCATTATGCTCCCTCTATCACTAGAGGGATTATTTCAGTTTCTGGTTTGTTTAAAGATGGTTTTGTAAACTGTTTTGATTCGAATAATGCAATTTCAGTTTCTAGGAATAACGTTGTTTATTTTACTGCTACTCCCCGAGGGGATGGCATTTATGAAATTGATATGTCTTGTTCTAAAACCAATGATAGTTCTATGTTTGTTGTTAGCAATAAAAGAGCCAAATTAAATTTGGACTCTACTCTCTTGTGGCATTGTCGTCTTGGACACATAAGCAAGAAACGCATGGAGAAGTTGCAACATGATGGACTTCTCACCTCAACTGACATTAAGTCATTTGAAAAGTGTGTCTCTTGTATGTCTGGGAAGATGGCAAGAAAACCCTATTCACATCAAGTGGAAAGGGCTAAAGATCTACTTGGACTAATACATACTGATGTTTGTGGTCCATTTAGAATCATGTCAAGGCAAGGAGCTAACTACTTTGTCACTTTTACTGACGACTTTAGTCGGTATGGTTATGTTTACCTGTTAAAGCATAAACATGAAGTGTTTGAGACATTTAAAGTGTTTCAAAAGGAAGTAGAAAATCAACTCGGTAAGACCATAAAATCACTACGATCTGATCGTGGAGGTGAATATATGAGTCAAGAGTTTTTGGATCATCTTAAGGAGCATGGGATTATCGCCCATCGAACTCCTCCCTACACACCTCAACATAATGGGGTGTCTGAGAGGAGGAATCGAACACTGCTAGACATGGTTCGATCCATGATGAGTCAAACTACTCTTCCAAAGTCCTTTTGGGATTATGCCCTTGAGTCTGCTGCACGCATACTCAACATGGTTCCAACTAAGAAGGTTGAAAAGACACCATACGAAGTATGGCATGGGCAAGCCCCTAAGTTGTCTTACTTAAGAGTCTGGGGTTGTGAAGCTTTGGTTAAACGTGATACGATGACCAAACCTGACAAACTGGAACCCAGATCTATTAAGTGTATCTTTGTCGGATACCCAAAGGAAACGATGGGATATTCCTACTACTACCCACCTGAGAACAAAGTTATTGTTGCTCGGAATGCTGAGTTTTTTGAGAGTAATCTCTTAGATCAAGAAGCAAGTGGGAGTATAGAAGATCTTGAAATTATTCAAGATGAAGATACAAATCCTTCTGATGACACTGGCTTAGATCATGATGAGGATGATCAAGAAATTGAAGAACCTCAAAGTGATATCAATCCCATTCGTAAGTCCTCTAGGACACGCCGTGCACCAGATCGAATGTGTTTATACGTCGATGCTGAGGAGCATGAGTTAGGGGATCTTGGAGAACCCGCTAACTATAAAGCTGCATTATTGGATCCTGAATTCGAAAAATGGCTTAATGCGATGAATGTGGAGATGCAATCCATGAAAGATAATGATGTCTGGGTATTAGTTGATCTTCCTCCTAACGGTAGAACCGTTGGTAGCAAGTGGCTATTCAAGAAAAAGATTGACATGGATGGCAAAGTACACACCTTTAAAGCTCGTCTTGTAGCAAAGGGCTTCACTCAAACCTACGGGGTTGATTATGAAGAGACCTTTTCTCCTGTAGCAGACATTAGAGCTATAAGGATTCTTATAGCCATAGCTGTGTTCTATGACTATGAGATTTGGCAAATGGATGTCAAAACCGCCTTCCTCAATGGACATCTTTCCGAAGAAGTCTATATGGTGCAACCTGAGGGTTTTGTCGATCCTAAATATCCTAACCGAGTATGCAAGCTCAAGCGTTCCATTTATGGACTTAAGCAAGCATCTAGGCAATGGAATAAACGTTTTGATGATGAGATTAAGAAATTCGGTTTCACTCAGAATCAAGATGAGCCATGTGTATATCACAAAGCCAGTGGGAGTAATGTTACTTTCCTAATTCTATATGTTGATGACATATTGCTCATGGGGAACAATATTCCAATGTTGAAAGGGGTAAAATCCTACCTTGGAAAATGTTTTGCTATGAAAGATTTAGGAGAAGCTGCATATATTCTTGGAATCAAGATCTACCGAGATAGATCTAGACGGTTAATTGGTTTATGTCAAAGTGCTTACATTGAGAAAATCTTGAAAAGATTTCATATGGAGAATTCCAAGCGTGGAACTATCCCAATGCATGAAAGCCCTAAATTGAGTAAGTCACAGTGTGCTATTTCACCAGCTGAAAAGCAACGCATGCAGAATGTTCCTTATGCCTCAGTTGTAGGATCAATTATGTATGCTGTGAGATGTACTCGTCCTGATGTTGCGTTCGCTCAGAACATAACAAGCCGATTTCAACAGAGTACTGGTGAACTTCACTGGACTGCTGTTAAAAATATTCTTAAGTATTTACGGAATACTAAGGATATGTTTCTGGTCTATGGTGGTGACGAAAAACGAGAGCTCAGGGTTTCTTGCTACACTGATGCTGGATATCTGACAGATGCTGATGACCTAAAATCTCAGTCTGGATACGTTTTCGTTCTAAATGGAGGTGTTGTTGACTGGAAGAGCACAAAGCAAAGTATTTTTGCAACTTCATCTACAGAAGCTGAGTATATAGCTGCTTTTGATGCAGCTAAAGAGGTTGTTTGGATTCGTAAATTCATTTTTGGGCTTGGTATTATGTCCACAATTGAAGATCCCATTAATATGTATTGTGACAATACTGGAGCCATTACTATAGCTAATGAAAGCGGAGTCACCAAGGGTGCTAGGCATTTCCGCGCAAAAGTTCACTATCTTCGAGAAACCATTGAGATGGGTGATGTCAAGATAGCAAAGTTCATACAGATGACAATCTAGCTGATCCATTTACGAAGGCGTTAGCATTTCCTAAGCATTCTAAATTGACTCAGGGTATTGGTTTGATACCAGCTAGTAGTCTCATGTAAATCTGTATGTTAATTAGTATTTGGATAATTTGGAATTGTAAGACAGTTTTATTTTCTGATAATTAAAGATACGTGGTATTTGTTATTTCATTCATATAAAATTTGTTATTCTATATTTGCATGTTTAATCCATGAATGATTTAATCATTCTAAATATCCATTGTCGGTTAGCAATATGGGAATATTGTTTACATAAGGCAAATGTGAGTGTTGGATATATTATGTGAGAATGAGAATTGTTCTAAGCCAAACTCATATGTATTCATAAGGGATGCATACTGGATTCCCCAACTTCAAACATTTACTTTTGGATCCATGTCATGAGTAAGATGTTGAAAATGGTCTGTTAAGTCATCCTTAGACTTGAGATGCAAACAAGTTCTGCATGTGTGGATATCACTTTCGTAATTATATGCAAAACGCTGTCCTGAATAAGGTAGTTATAAAAGCTATTTTTCGGAGTGATGTGAAGCAGCATCCACAACACTTGTAGTCGATAAAGGATTTGTTACTCCACTTAGTATGTGCAGAATGATACCATGGCGCCTCTCTAGAATTAATCAGATAATTGTTTGGCCGAACCCAAATGGTAATGCAAGATGAATCTTGATTACATTTGGTATATCTGAATTGAATTCAATAACGAGTATCTAAATGGTTAAACTATATGGAATGAGTTAGGATCCATATCCATGGTTTAACGGTATCTATAACAAAGGATGATGAAAAGCAAGACATAAATGACCATGCTTCTGAGAATGTTCTATGAAACTATATCTCAGACACCTCGAGTTAAATAGCGAGTGTGAGCGTTGCTAGATGTTTCCGTCGTTAACATTTGTGTTATCTACTCCAACGACCAAGTGGGAGCTGTTAGTTTGTGCTCGTTGGAAGTGACCAAATGTGGCTAGAGGTGTGTGAGCCTATTGGGGGCACACACGTTAAACACAAAGAGTACGTTTATTAAATGATTAATATATATACATGTTATATTTATTAAATGTTTAATATGTTTCACGAAATGACTTTAACGTTCATTATCTATCGTTAGACGCTAAATAACTACTAAGTTCTTATCATTATTTAGTGATGGTCTAAATACTAAATAATAAAACCAAAGTAAATCAAAAGTACATTGGAAACTTATTCAGCCGAGTATATGTTTTAGAAAGGATCAAAATTGTTTTCTTGTTGACTAAGTATTTTAATAGGATATGTATAACCTATAAAAATACAATGGGACAAGATATTCAATTTCATGAATAAGCTATATGTTGTCATGTTTACTTTTGGGCAAGAACCAATGGAAGTAAATATATGATGGAGACAAGAGAATATTGCCTTGTCTTGTCCTTGACTTTTGTTCCAAGACAAAATGTATGTATATATACAATACGTATGATGCTCTTCATTTTGTGAGAGACACATACTCATGAAAAGCAATTGACACAAAAGTTGTGTTGTCATTTTGTGCTTCCATTATTATTTTACTTATATCATTTGGACTTAATACCATTTGGTATCCGAGTTGGTTTGAAGAAGAGCGGGAACACTTGTTGCTAGTATTCGTGAAGCAACCACTAGCATCGTGACGTACTTGTTCGACGTGTTTGTGTGAGCAACCGTAGAGGTGGTATATTTTATCACTCGTTTTAGTTTCATTGCCTTTGGACGAAGGTTAGTTTTCGCGTTTCATTTATTGTTTATTATTAATTACGTGTTAATCATAATTGCTCAAACTAGATCCATTCCGCTACGTACTCGTAGTTACATGGTTAACTAGGTATTAAATCCCAACAGTATCAGGCAAATATCCAGCATCCCTTAATCGCAAACCTACTTCTTCTAATTTTGAATAAATAAGATCTGATAAAGGATGTGAAGTATCCCCTGCAACAAATGAATATGTTTTGTTCTTGATTTCAATCCAACTATAACCGGCTTCTTTCTTTACGTTTCTCTCATCCATCAATTTCCTAACTTTTGATCTTTCTTGCCAATTACCAGATGTTGCGTATAAATTCGATAATAATACATAAGCAGCTGAGTCTTGAGGCTTTAATGACATAAGTTTATCACCTGCAATGTTTCCTATTTCTATATTTTTATGAACACGGCAAGCAGCCAAAAGTGAACGCCAAATTGTTGCACCAGCCGGAAATGGCATGTTATTTATAAAAGCCAAAGCTTTTTCCATTAATCCTGCTCGACTATAAAGATCAACCATACATGAGTAATGTTCTGACGTTGGTTCGATATCATGATCTTTCACCATCATACTGAAATACTTTTCACCTTCATCGACTAAACCTGCGTGTGTACACGCAGTAATCACACCAATAAACGTTATATTATCCATTACCAAATTCTCTTTTTGCATTTCCTCAAATATTTCTAGAGCTTTTTTCCCATACCCATGTTGTGCGTATCCTGAGATCATTGAATTCCATGACACCAAGTCTCGTTCAGGTTGTCTTTCGAAAACTTTGTTTGCACTCTCGATGTTGCCTCTTTTTGCATACATGGTAACAAGTGCGCTACTTACACACAACGAATTACTATAATTTTCTTTAAGTGAACAAGCGTGAAACTGTTTTCCATACTCGATTGCCGCCATAGGACTTGTACACGCGTTAAGAATACTCGAGAACGTGTACTCGTTGGGCCTCACACCCTCATTTGCTAACCTAGAAAATACTTTTACCGAGCCATCAATGTCTCCTGATTGGGCGTATCCTGCTAAAATAGCCGACCATGTAACAATATCCTTATCTTCTACACGTTCAAAAACTTTTATAGCATCATCATTGTTTCCCATCTTCATATAAGCATCCAAAAGTGCAGTACCAACCGAAGCTGACGACTCATAATTCGTCTTTATGGCTTATGCGTGAATCTCAAAAGGCGAAATTAAAGGATGAGCAGCAAGAATGGTTGAATAAGTAAAGTCATTGGGTCTAACACCTTCCCGACACATTTGAAAAAACATATTCACTGCTTTCTCAACACTCCCGTTTTGTATGTATCCACCAATCAGCGCTGTCCATGACACCACATTCTTAACTCCATTCATTGTACTAAACAACTTAAACATATCATCCATCTCTGAGCTTTTTGTGTATGATACCATAAGTGCAGTTCTAAGATAAGGATCGGCTTCCATACCATTTTTTGCAACGAAACAATGGAGTTGTTTCGCTAACCGTATTTCTCTAATCTTAGCACAAACTTTAAGTATTGTTACAAAGAGAGCTTGTGTTAGCTTAACACCAGCTAGCCTCATTTTATTAAACAAATCAATGGCAACTAAATCATGCCCATTTGCCACAAGACCCGCCACCATTCCATTCCAAGACACAGCATCTCTAATCTCCATACCATCAAAAACTTTCTTCGCACTTTTTATCATTCTCGATTTTGAATACATACTAATCAACGAGTTACAAACATACGTCGTCAACTCAAAACCAAATTTAACAACCATGGTATGCACCTGCATACCTTTCACAACCGCACCACTATCAGCCAAAGCACCAAGAACCGTAGCAAACGTAAACGGATTCGGCTTAACTCCCTCCACTTGCATCTCCAAAAAAAGCTTTATCGCTTCGTCATACATACCTCTCAACGAATACCCAGTCAACATCGAAGTCCACGACACCACATTCCTATCCGGCATCTCACTAAACACCCTCTCCGCCATCCCAACCTCTTCCACTTCAGTTTTTGTATACATATCAATCAAAGAAGTACACTAACGTCCGCTACAAAACCATACTTCACACAATCACAATGTACTTGCTTCCCTATAACCTGATCACACAAACTCCCACATATCTTCAAAACACACGAAAAACTCTCCCCGTTAACCAGTAACCCCAAACGACGAATACTTGTTAAAAACATAATATCAAAACAAAACAAGTAGATCTTACACCCAACCAACCACCCCTTGGTGTATTTTTATTATAAATCAGAGTACGAAACAAAAAAGATAAAGACTAGTCCCCAAACGGATGCTAGTCGAACGATTACAAGATAAATGTGAGATTGTCCCAACTAGGTTGATCCAATCTCCCTCACTACAAGATTCACTCAATCACACAAGATAATCAAGATGAAACAGATGAAAAACCTCCCATAACCAATAATGGTTAGATGGAGAAAGAGAGCAGTCAAACACACACAATAAGTGTGTGAGTTAGAGAGAGAATGCTAACCCTAGCAAATGAGTTGCTAGGGTAATATAAGCATAATCAGACAAACAAGCGCTCCAACGGCCATAAGGCCCAAGAAAGTGACAAGGCCCATAAACAAGAAATAAGCCCAACAAGAAAACAAAACACAAATATCACACGTTACAAGGTTAAGTGCACATTTGAGGATTGCACAAAGTAACACCCTTCCTCAATCCGAAAATGAGAGAGCAAAGAAAGAGAGCATTATTTCCCAAACATGTCCACAAGTATCAATTGGTTGCAAAGCTTCAAATGTTGAGATATTCCATGTGCCTTTGTGAAAATGTCAGCAGTTTGATCAGCAGAGGCTACCTTGAAAGTCTTAATGACACCATTTTGGACCTTTTCCCTAATCAAATGAACATCAACCTCAAAGTGCTTGGTCCTTTCATGAAAAACAGGGTTAGCAGCAATCTGTATGGCAGAACTACTATCACTATATAAGTGAACAGGAAACAAGCACTTAATCAGGAAATCATTCAAAAGATTGGTTATCCAAATGACTTCACAAGTGGCACTAGCCATGCATCTATATTCTGCTTCAGCAGAAGATCTAGAAATGGTAGCTTGTTTTTTACTTTTCCAGGATACAAGAGTCCTTCCCAAAAAGACACAATACCCAGAAACAGATTTCCTGGTTTTAAGGCATTTTGCCCAATCAGCATCAGTGAAACAAGAAACCTTCAAAGAAGTATCTTTATAGATCTGAATGCCAGTACCAGGAGAGTTTTTAAGGTATCTAATAACTCTGAGAGCAATTTTCAGATGAGACTGTAAAGGGGCATGCATATGCTGACTAAGACAATGAACAACATAGGAAATGTCAGGTCTAGTGTGGGTAAGATAAATGAGCCTCCCTAAGAGTCTTTGATACTCAAAGACATTGTTAAGTAATTTATCATTCTCACTCTCATCAACAGCAAGCACACAATTTTCAGGTAAAGGTGTTGCTGCTGGTTTAGCAGCCAACAGACCAAATTCATAGATAAGCTCAAGACAGTATTTTCTTTGAGTCATGCAAATACCATTGGTATTTTCAAAAATTTCAATTCCTAAGAAATACTTCATAATCCCAAGATCTTTTATCATGAATTTAGTTTTAAGGAAATTTTTGAGGTTATCAATTTCCTTAACACTATTACCAGTGATGATAAAATCATCAACATAAACAAGCAGTGCAATGAAAAGATTATCAGACTGTTTGATGTAGAGAGAATAATCATTTTTACTTTGGATAAAGCCATGCTCAGCCAAGACAGTGGTTAACTTGGCATTCCACTGTCTTGGGGCTTGCTTAAGTCCATAGAGGGCTTTGTTCAACTTACACACTTTGTTCTTGTCTTGACAGTTAAAACCCAAAGGAACAGTCATGTAAATATCCTCATCCAACTCCCCATAAAGAAAAGCATTATTAACATCAAGTTGGAAAAGAGGCCAATCATTAGAAACAACAATGCTAATAAGACATCTAACAGTAACCATTTTAACAACAGGACTGAATGTTTCATCAAAGTCAATGCCCTCTCTTTGACTGTACCCTTTAGCAACAACTCTAGCTTTAAATTTATCAACAGTGCCTGTGGATTTGTATTTAATCTTATAAACCCATTTGTTGCTAATGGCTTTTCTCCCAACAGGTAAGTCACAAAGGGTCCAAGTATTGTTCCTTAAGAGAGCCTCAATCTCATTGTTCATGGCTTCAACCCACCTATTGTCCTTAACAGCCTCATAATAAGACAATTTCCTTAAAACTATTACCAGTGATGATAAAATCGTCAACATAAACAAGCAGTGCAATGAAAAGATTATCAGATTGTTTGATGTAGAGAGAATAATCATTTTTACTTTGGATAAAGCCATGCTCAGCCAAGACAGTGGTTAACTTGGCATTCCACTGTCTTGGGGCTTGCTTAAGTCCATAGAGGGCTTTGTTCAACTTACACACTTTGTTCTTGTCTTGACAGTTAAAACCCAAAGGAACAGTCATGTAAATATCCTCATCCAACTCCCCATAAAGAAAAGCATTATTAACATCAAGTTGGAAAAGAGGCCAATCATTAGAAACAGCAATGCTAATAAGACATCTAACAGTAACCATTTTAACAACAGGACTGAATGTTTCATCAAAGTCAATGCCCTCTCTTTGACTGTACCCTTTAGCAACAACTCTAGCTTTAAATTTATCAACAGTGCCTGTGGATTTGTATTTAATCTTATAAACCCATTTGTTGCTAATGGCTTTTCTCCCAACAGGTAAGTCACAAAGGGTCCAAGTATTGTTCCTTAAGAGAGCCTCAATCTCATTGTTCATGGCTTCAACCCACCTATTGTCCTTAACATCCTCATAATAAGAGGTGGGCTCAAAAGATTGATTCAAGGTAGTAGCAAAACAAAAATTGATAGTGCTAAGTCTAGAATAATTGACATGTTTTTCAATACCATATTTAAGTTTGCTATCAAGAACAAAATCATTAAGCTTAACAGGAAGTTTGGTAGGTCTAGAAGACCTTCTAACACCAGGTTCCCCTACTTCCTCAGTGGTGATCTCATTTTGCTCTAAAGGTATATTAGGAGAATGAAAAAGATTGTTTGTGCCCTCAGAGCAGGATTGCTGGTTTTCACCTATGATGGTTGCAGAGTCATCCTCCTGAGGATGCACTGAGGCATCCTCATTGGTGGGGTTAACTCTACCATCCAAAACAGGTGTTGCTCTCTCATCATCATTGGGACTTAAAAGAGTTTGATATCAAAAAAGGATAAGAGATCAGCATCACTTGCAACTACATCAGCCAATTCACTTCCTGTATTGTTTTTCATCTTAAAAGGGAAAACAGTTTCATAAAACCTCACATCTCTTGAAAAAAAGAATCTTCTATTATCCAAACTAAAAAGTTTATAAGCCTTTTTTAGAGAAGAATAACCAACTAAAACACATTTTTCAGCTCTAGATGTGAGCTTGTCACTGTTATTCAGACAAGTAGAAAAACACAGACAGCCAAAACACTTTAAGTGAGAGAGATTAGGTTTTTTCTTATAGAGCAATTCATAGGGAGATCTACCATTTAAGACAGAAGAGGGGAGCCTGTTGATCAAGTAAACAGCAGTAAGAATACAATCAGACCAAAAATTAATAGGAATCCATCCCTGAAACATAAGACTCCTGGCAACATTAAGAAGGTGTCAATGTTTCCTTTCAGCAATACCATTTTGCTGAGGGGTATGAGGACAAGAGGTCTGATGGATGATACCCATAGTAGAGAGCATAGTATGAATCTTGTTGTTAACAAATTCAGTCCCATTATCAGATCTAAAAACTTTGATTTTAGAATCAAATTGATTTTGAACAAGACTTATGAATTGTTTAAGCCAGTCAAAAACTTCATCTTTAGTTTTCAAAAGATAAGTCCATACTGCTCTAGAGTAGTCATCCACAATGGTAAGGAAGTATCTATACCCTTCCTTACTCTGAACCTTGTAAGGGCCCCAAAGATCCAATTGAACCAAATCACCAAGATGGTTAGATTTGTGATCACTCAAAGGGAAGGGCTCTCTGGTCTGTTTGGCCCTATGACAAGTTTCACACACAGATATGTTGGTATTTTTAGACAGGTGAAGGTCAGTCTTAAGAATATTAAGGACATGATCAGAAGGATGACCAAGCCTACAATGCCAAAGGTCTTTGGAGGTATGAAAGGTCATGGCAGAGTTAGCATTACCTAAACTGTGACAACCGTGGTTTTGAGGTTCGTCACTTGGTCTTACTTTTAAGTTATTTTATGTGTGCTTACTTGAATTGTGTGTTTACGTGTTTATTTTGTGTGAACGAGGTTGGTGTGGTTATCATTTATGAGTATAGAAGTACTCATAAGTAAATCGAGGAACGGTTATTTCATGTTCATGAGCTCACAAGTGGTGACTATGAAATGAAAATGGTGATATTGTGGTGTTTACGTATACGTATAAGTATTATAGTAATAGTATTTTTTTTAGGATTTACGGTTTAATATTTAGAAGTCTCGGGTGAGGTAATTATCCATATGAATATTTTTTGGGATGGTTTTAAGTCATTTAGGACTTAGTTATAAAGTTTATTTCAAAATTTGAGATTTTTTTTAAAAGTGTATATTTTACGTCTTTTACGATAATCGCGTAAAAACTGACTAGTTTTACGGTTTTGAGGTTTTGGAGGCTTTAGGAGCTGAAATAAATTAAGAAAAATTAAGGTAATATTATTAATACATATATTAATAATAAAAAGGAAAAAAAACGAAATTAAATGGGTATAGGTCGGTTATGTGAAAAAAAGAAAAGAAAAGGGGAAAAAGGGAAAAAGGGAACCGGGCTTTTGTACATGGGCCAAGGACTTGTTAAGAAAGTATATAAAGTCTTTTTATTAATCAAAACACTCATAAAATCCCTGGAGATCAAGGTTTGGTCGGCATAAATGGTGGTTTTAGGGTTCTTCATTAATTTTTCTTCTTTCAAAAATTCTAAGGTAAAATCTTTAATACTCTTTTCAATTAAATTGTTTAATGTTTTCTTTAATTATCTTATGATGGATTTAGGTTAGGGTTTAATTTAAGAACAGTAAATTAATGTTATAATAATGATTTCATAATGATTAAATAAACTAGGGCTTGTAATTAGAGGGATTAGGGTTAATTAATGTGGTTGATTTTGTTAAACCCGTTTTTAAAAACTGTGCAGAATTTTGAGTCAATTGTTTTGATCATATCGGGAGTTCTATGAACATTCAAGATGCGATCCAAGTATCCTTGAAAAGGTAATTGAAGTGGATTTCTAATGCAAGAAACTAGAACTAAAATGGAGGTAGGGAAGTTGGTCAAAAACAGGTTACAACAGTCGGAGGTCAATACAGTTTTGAAGTCAGCCTGTTTTCTTTTTAAGTTTTGGGTTGTTTGGGGTACTTAGGGTTGCATTGGGATCTTCTCACGAACGTGAGAGATGGTTTATATATTTTAATAAGTATCTGCACTTGGGTTAAGGTTGTGGTTTAGGGTAAGACCCCTTAATGGTAACAAACTTTTAGTACGTTTAAAATCAGGAAATCTGGAATGACAAAAGTAGATATATGTATATCGGGGCCTTAACAGTAGCTTTAAGGTTAGGGCAAGTGGGAGGTGTTAGCCAACATATGTAAGGGTATGAATATTCCTTTTACAGAGATCATGGGTATGTTTAAGGGGGAGATAGACCCATAGTTTAAAGTATGAAAAACGGGACTGTTTTGGGTAAAATGTTAACGGGACGGGTTATGAAGTAAAAGGAGTTAAGGGCTTTATAGAGGGGTGTAATGAGATACTTAGAGCATATAAATGAGGTATTTATATAGGAGGAGGCTAGATGTCCATCATAGGTTGATGAGCCGTTTTAGTGATTGGTTCATGTTTTGATTATGTGTTTTTGGTTTGTTAGCTTTTTGCTAGTGCGAGGACTTGTGAAGAAGCTATCAGGTGAGTTTCATAGTCCCATGTTTAATATTGATTTTGACTTCCAGATGGGATGGAAGAGACACTGTGTTTAGTTATTTTCTAAATTGATGTTGTGAATGTGTTTGTGATTTGAGATGGACTTGTGTGTACATTATGTGATTAACTGCTATGTGATTCTTGATTGTGTATGATTTGGATCAGGGGACACGTGCCGTCTCAGTTATTGTGGTTTGACAAGGTAGTGGCCTTGTGGTTTGACAAGGTAGTGGCCTTGTGGTTTGACAAGGTAGTGTCCTTGTGGTTTGCCAAGGTAGTGGCCTTGGGATAGGTACATAGTGTGATCATCTATGGTACCATGATGTTGTTTGGCAAGGTAGGAGCCTTGGATTGGTTTGGTATGATTAATCTTGATTGATAGTTGTTAATGCATATTTGTAACACATTGTCCATATGTTCTTTTGTTGATGATTGTTATTCACAGCTTGTAACTGATTTAGCGTTGGAGTCTAAACCTATGACTCTCACCAACTTTATGTTGACGTGTTTTAGTGTCTCTTTCAGGTGATACTATGGTTAAGCATGAGAACATAAGTGGCTAGGATTGGAGAAGCTTAGGAATGCATATAGAAGGAGAATCCCCGTTTCCTTCTTAGTTTTATTTGATTGTTCATTTTAATAAGTGATACTGTGGCACACATATGATTGTTTTGGTATGTTATTTGTTGTCTTGGGTAAGAAGTAGGACTGTTACTTACTTACCTAGACCCCTTGCATTTGTTGAGATATTGTCATGACCTTCGTGTCACCATTTTTACGACATTTCTTATTTCATATAGTTATCTCTATAGAAACGCCATGTTGTGATGATATCCATACGTCGCGTCCCATGTTCCGCCATGGTGGGGTGTGACAGAATGGTATCAGAGACAATGGTTATAGAGAATTAGGTTGCCTAGTCGTGTAGCCTAGTCTATAGCTTAAGGGTCCCTGCATATAGGCGTCATAGGAGTATGTGTGCATTTTATAATAATTGATGTGTTTGGATGTTATTTATTGCGATGTTTTGACTAGTATGAATTGAACCGTAGTATGTTCATACTTAGTCACATGTTATTTTCTTTTCGGGTTTGTGACTAGTGCGGGTTGAACCATAATCGTCTACGCTAGTCACTGTTGTATTTTGCTTAAATTGTACATTATAGTACATAATTTAGTACAAGGTAGTTTCTATCTTTTATCGAGTTATTTTACATACCTGAGGTATGTTATTTTTCTTTTGATGTTTAAGTCATGTTCCCTAAGAATCGTGTGGGGGTTCGAGTTACTAGGAGTAGGTGGATATGAAGGATTTTAAGCTGTTTCCACTCTTACGGGCGACATGACTTATAACCGATTTTGTTCTCGTTTTGGATTTAGTCTATGCCGTTTTAGCTAGACTATGGATTTCGGTATTCCAATAGTTTTATTATGTTATTTTATAGATGGAGTTTTGGACCTATTTGGTTATGTGGTTATGAGCTTATGTGAGTAGATGGATTTATGTGTTATATGTTGTATTAATTCTTATAAGTGTCATCATAGGAGGGAGTGCATTGGGGAAAGGGTAATTGTATAAGTATGGTGGCCAACATAGTTATACAAGTACCACAACTTCAATTGGTTCTCAAGTATGATTTCATGAAAGAGGATTAGTACATGCTTGTATATGATGAGAGGTGGATTTTGGGTATATTTATAATATATGGGTTTATGTAATGGCTGCCTATGATATGGCTATAGTTCTTTTTGTGTTATATGTTTTGGGTTATGGTTGTGTTGTGTGATTTTGTGGTCACACGATATGGTTTGGTTTTAGAGGTGGGCTTTATGCCTTGTTGTGGCATGGTGAGTTGGTGAGATGGTGATTACTCGTATGGAAAACGAGTGTATGACGCGATCGATAGACTTGATATGTATGATAAAGAGTATGTTTTGGGAGATTTAATAGGTATATATATGCGGATGTATATATACTACTATGTGTTAAGTTATGATATATGGTCGTTCAGTAGTTATTATAAATTGAACGTACCTTGTGTTTGCTCGTGTTTTATGGTGCTGGAGTTTAATGGAGTTCCAACGACGTTTTGAGTTTTCGATGTGTGTCTACATTCGGGTATGAATTTAATTAATGAGAACTACTAAATTTTCTTACAAATAAGTGTGGCTGATTATAGGAAAACGGTTTTGAAAATAATTTGTAAGTGTATGGTATGATATCGTGACTTACATTTTTTTTAAGTTTGTGGTAGTAAGCTAAAAAAAGTTGTTTTGAAAATAATTGAATTAGTTTTCTATGTAACATGTGATAATATATTTTAAAGGGGTAAAGAAATTTTACAAAATTTTCTTAAGTATAGTTAAAATTTTAGAAGTATTTAACTAGACGACAAGAGTAAAAAGGGAGATTTTATTATAGTAATGATAATAATAACACCACACCTTGTAAACATGTAGTAGTTTAGTTATAATCAGCCTAAATGGATTTTATAAAATAGTAATAATAATATAGAATAAAATGAAAATAGAACACTATATTTTATAAACATATATTGGTTTCATAATAACAAGTGAAATAAGTTTAATATGGGTAAATAAGATAATGGTTAGAATAAGATTGCAGTATACTAACTATTAGATATCTTGATAAAATGATGATGATAAACGGATGAGTTATTGATAAAATGAGTATGATTGATTTTGGTAGTATTGAAGTTTGGTTCTTATGAGGAGTAACTAAATGGGGCGAAAGTTTAAAATTTTCTAACGTATCAAAATTTGGTAATACTAAATCGTGACAAGTCTAATTTTTTTTCGTTGTTGGCACACTCCATTGATCTTTCGGATTTCATTGTTTTGTTTTCAGCTGTTTTGGCTAGGGTTCGTTTTACCCTATATTTTATTTTGGGACACGATGGTTTGGAATTCTTTTGTTACACGTCATGGTTGATTTATTTATGCGGTTGTGGGAACGTTAGGATGAGAGTATAGAGTTGGGTAGTACTACTTATGGTTAGACATTAGATTGAAGAAATGTGTTTTGGTTTAAAGATTGGTTGAAGCACCATAAGGAGATTGATGAAAATACTAGCGGATGTGAGGGTAGAGTTGAAAGTTTATACTAATGGAAAGGTTGGGTAAATAACACGCAAGGGATTGGTATAGTTATGGAGGCAAGCTAGTAGACACGTGAAGGAAAATAGGAATTTATTCGTATTGCCGCTGAGAGAGGGTGCAAGGAGGACATAGTTGAAACTGCTAAGGATGTTGTATGAACGCTTTGGGATTACGGTTATGCATTTGGCTTCGCCAAAGAACTAGCGGTTTTCATGGTGTCAATGAACCAAGTGTGCATGAACGTGTATAAACGAGTTGTCATCGGGAGCATCGATGACATCTTGATCTACTCAAATTTGAGAAGGAGAGTGAGGCGAATTATGTGTTGGTTTTGGAGTGGAGTTATACGTGAGATTTTCGAGTGTGAGTTTTAGTATTAAGTTTACCATGAAGATTAGTTAGAGGTGATGACATATCATGGAACCAGCAAGGGGCGAAGTGAAGAAGGATGAGGAAGCATTTTGGAGGCTGAAGAAGTGGATTGGATAAAGAGCCGATCTTGGCATTATCGAAAAGACTGGATGAATTCGCGAAGCATGATGATACGTGGAGCAAGGATTTGGACGCGTACGAAGACGACAAAGAAAGGCGATTGCTCATACGTTGCAAGAACTGAAGATTTGGAAGAACTGGATAGACTTAGTTAGTGAAGCTGGATTGTTATATCTGCCTAGAATGCTAGAGGCATTTGGTGTACG
Source organism: Glebionis coronaria (assembly GCA_025667525.1). Taxonomy (NCBI): domain Eukaryota; kingdom Viridiplantae; phylum Streptophyta; class Magnoliopsida; order Asterales; family Asteraceae; genus Glebionis; species Glebionis coronaria. Next base: position 71,806,297 of record CM046877.1, on the reverse strand, counting down.
AGACGTGGAGAATGATCTGTACGAATCATGAACGTATCCAACACATATAAAATCATCTTGATTGAACTTTTGGCAAAGGTGGTGGGTGGAGTTAATTGATGAAAGAAAATTGCAATGCCAAGTACCATCTGGGAAAGGCAAGCATAGTCGATGAGACATGGAATAAGAAGGATGAGGTGAAACTAAGACGAATCGAACTATAGGGATGACGTATTAGGGCGGTTTGGATAAAGGATGTAGGATCTTAGTTTTCTAAGGATTTAGCAAGTATGGATTATCTATTGAATGATGATAAATGGAAGAACTTTAGAGAGAGAAAGAAGAGAGAGAAAGGAGAGAGTTGAAAGGAAAATGGAAAATGTGATTATGAATGAGTAAGTGAATCAACAACCCCTCCTAACATGCTAGGAGGGGGGTTTATATAGCCCACCCTACATGTGGGCTATATGGGCTATATTGGATCACGAGCCCAATATCATTGGAGTGACCGATCCTTTCTAAATACGTAAAAACGTATTTCCAACAATCTCCCCCAAAGGGAGGTCACTCCAAGTTACAATGTCCTAAATAGTCTAAAGCTCGTGATCTATACTAATAATGATGTGACCGAGACTTTCCTTGGAAAAACGTATTTCCAACAATCTCCCCCAAAGGGAGGTCACACCATTTTACAAAATCTTAAACCTAGCATACTATGCTTGAGTCTTCGATCTTGTTCTTGTGAATATGCTGATGAGATCTTTGAATTTAGTCTTGAGCATGTTCTCTTGCCTTGACTTTGTGCATTCATCACTTTTGATATTCGCCTCTTCGTGACTTCATGTTCCACATACTTATACCTTTATAATTCTTGAAAGCTTCAGAGTTTGATACAACGGAAGACTTGACCTTCAGACTTTCTTGAATTCGTTGAAGTACTGAGTGTATGCAGTATAAGCATGTGGGGACGACTTCTTCTTGAATTCCGCAACGCTACCGTCTTCAAATGCCGCAACATAAGTAGACACGAAAGAAATGGCTTTGAACATTTCATTCTAAATCGGTAGCATTTTACCTCCGGTCGGTGAAGACCGTTGGACGATATTAGATATCGTAACCGTGACGGATAGTTTCAATTAAGTAACTTCCTGACAGGATTTCGCGGGTAAACCCGTTCTCTTTATTCGACCGTCCAAAGCTGACTGCGAGCATAAAGAGTGAATCATTTGGATAATAATATCCGCATGATTTGAAGCCGTCAATTCATGTTCCTGGAACAAGTGAAATTCAATTAAGAACCGCACCATCGTTGCTTTCCAGTTGTCACGAGCTTGATTCGTATAGAATCTTGCAAGTTACCTACCAAGTGCTGTTTGAGGTTAACACTAGAAGGATTTCCACTCATCACCGTGAACACAAAGGTATCACTCTGAGTGTTCTGGCAAGATCACTGAGATATTGCGTAGAGGCCTGGAACGTGTTTAAATTCAGTTAAGAATTAAACAGCCGTTGCTTTCCAGTTATCACAAGTTTGATTCATAAAGAATCGCACAAGTCACCTACCATGAGCTTTTTGATATTCGCTCAAGAAGGATTTCCATCTTCATTGTAAATACTTTCGTATTACTCGGATGTTCAGGCAAGATCATGACGATTTTGCGTAGGACTCTTAAGATCTTTCTTACTTTTCACAGTGTATGAAGAAGCAAGGAATTATGAAAGTGTGTCCTAATGAGATATTTAATTATCTCAAATGGCTCTAGACTCGATCGTGCACTTTGGATTTTAGTGATCGGAGGCTGGAGAGGAGTGCCACCTTTTCAATACCAATTTATTCGGAGTGAATAAATCAATAGATAACGTGTTGTCTCCGTGTGATTAAAACAAATATCTTTTAAGAGATATCTGAGTTAGCTGGGATGGGTTGTGCTTTGCATCACTGGGTCCATGATGTCTGTCTTCAATATCAAGAATCATTAAACAATGATCTTAATAGCATATGTATTGACCCGGTTTCTGCCTAAGTTGTAAGGAGGGCTTCTTTCTTTACACCCTTTATCTTTACAATTCTTTTTCATTCTTCAACCCCTTCAATGCTTACCAATACGTCATCACTAGCACCTTGTTGTGATTGTTCCAGTGCTAACTTAAGTACTTGGTCGGCATTCAGCTACGTTCACAATCTTTCTCCATCTTTCCTAAGGACTACTATTTCTAGCTATGGAATGTCCTTGGGAAGATTCCTTCGGTTCTAGAGGAATCATTGGACTTTAACCTATCCTACCATCCTTATGTCACCACAATCTTCACCGTCGTGAATAGAGATGTTTTGGGTAAGTGTATGTCACCATGAAATCCATTTTGATAGTGCAAATCCATTTTTCTCCCCCTTAACATATGCCACGATATCCGAAAAACATTTCGCACATGTCGGGATGAGCTAGCACGTTAAGTCAAACTATTTGTGATTAATCATTTCCCATATTAAATCACATTTTCTCCCCCATATTAAAAATATTAACCCAATCGATGTTTTTAATATCAATTGATTTAATAGCATTTTAAGAAAATTTTGGGAAGAAAAATGCAAAGCCAATTATCTTCATGAATTACACAAGCTCCCCCTCAAATTAATGAGGGTGTACTTGAAACGTAAATTAAATACCTTTTAAACACAAGTGTAAGGTATTTATCACGTGCAAAGATCATATATGATAATGTATTCACAAGATTAGCAATTAATGAGGTTGGACCTGAATAATAGAGAACATCATATGAAAGAAGCATATGGTTCTTGTTCACGAATGTTGGTCGCCTCATCACGTCTGAAGTTATCTCTTGACTCCATTTGATTGATATCGTTGTCTTGACACCAACATGTGAACTTGGCACTTTCGGCGTCAAAGATTCTGAATCCTGGACAATTGCTCCCCCTCAATTGTTGACCCGTGTTCTATTGAAAGAGTTGTAGTCACCGTTTGAGTAGTCGCATCGTCGAGTATGTAGATATCAATTGTAAGTTGCTACGGTTGGTGGAGATGATAACTTCATAAAAACAAGACTTCTCTTGTTTTAACAAATAAATGCACTGAACCGTACATATATTCGTGTTAGATTGTGTTATTACATAAACACAATCCCTTACATGGTTATAAAGTAAACCATGCCCGAGAAAATTAATTCCCGTTGTTGAGTCAAAGCTTTCCGGTGAAATGCTTGACTTGAGTATGAAAAGCGGGTTACTATCTGAAATAATAGCAAACCATTTTGAGCATGTTTTAAAACATTTGAACTTCTGCTCGAACTTTATTTACAACCCCGTGTCATTATTGAATGACATTTCTAGTATCGTAAATATTATCGATTCCAGAAGACATGCTCTTTTTATCAAAACATTTTTTGAACACACAATTTTGAAAGATTTAGAAAACCTTTTTGAGAAATTCTCGAAAAATTGTGTTCAACGTTTTGAAAACCAATTACTTGAGCATAAGATGTTGAATATCTTGCAAAACGAGCTCAAGTCCGAGAAGTTGTAAACTTCCCGTTGTTAAGGATAAGTTTATCATCGGCGATAAACTTTCCTTTTAACTGAAGAACGAGTCCTAAGTTGACATTTACTTAGAAGTCGTTTTCATGAGCTTGAAAAACTTTGAATGTTTTAACGAAGAGCTCATGACCGAGAAAGGTGAATTTCTCGTTATGAGGAAAAGTTCTCTTATTTAAAAGATTCACTTTCCTTTCTGAGCTTAAAACCTGGAATGTTTTAATACAAGCTCATGACCGAGAAAATTTAATTTCCCGTTACGAGGATAAGCAATCTTTAAAGATAAGCTTTCCTAAATTTGACGTCCGAGTTACAGTCTGATATTTAACTGTAAGTCATTGTGCATGAGCTTAAAAACTTCGAATGTTTTTATTATTAGCTCATGCCCGAGAAAAATTAATTTCTCGTTGTAAGGATAAGTTTATCATCGGCGATAAACTTTCCTTTATTTAAAGAACGAATTACAGACTGTCATTTATCTATAAGCCTTATACACGAGCTTAAAACCTTTGAATGGTTTTAGGATAAGCTCGTGTCCAAGAAAACTTAATTTCTTGTTAAGAGGGTAAGTTATCGTTGCGTAGATAAACTTTCCTGTCTCTGAAGTCCGGGTCGTCGTCTGTCATTTAACGAGGAGCCATTGTGCATGAGCTTAAAAACTTGGAATGTTTTTGATATAAGCTCATGCCCGAGAAAAATTAATTTCTCGTTGTTAGGATAAGTTTATCATCGGCGATAAACTTTCCTTTCTTTGAAGATCGAGTTATAGTCTGTGATGTGACTATAAGTCCTTTGTGCACTGTAAGCTTAACTGGAAATCCCCTGAGACACTTGTTTCTTAGATATCAGCTTCTTTAGCAACCAAACTCTGAGAGTGTCCTTAATTGAATGGTATACAATGATTGGACCGCTTCGTTCTTTTGGAACATCCTCTTTGGTACCTGCATTCTCATTTGGAATATGCATGCTTTGATATGGGTTAGCGATATCTATTTTAGAAGCAAGTGGGGGTTCGTAGTTTTCTTTTCTTGTGCTAGAGGTGTTCTGAGGAGATGATTCACTTGTCTTAGCTGGTAAACGTTTCATTTTATAGAAAACCTTAAGTTCATGCTTAGGTGATGCATCCTCCTTTTCAATTTCCTCCCTAGTAGTCTTAATAGAATCGGAGACTATCCTAGTTAAAGGGCACTCGTTTTCTACAAGGGTGAAAGTTCTACCAGTGGGGCGCCACATTTTACCAATGGGTTTGATTTTGGCAACCCACTGGGATTTAAGTCTAGCACGGGAGTTCACCTCATTAAGTAGTTTCTTGATACAAGAATCATGATTTGCCGTAAAGACACATTTTCTACATGTTTTACAAGTAGCATATTTAATGTCCGAGTAAGATCTAGAATTCCTAGATGATTGATTGATGCTCCTAGGATGTGACATGCTACGGTTAGCAGTGTTGGGTAAACTAGAAGGCATCTGACTAGGTTTGAAATTCCTATCTCTTACTTGTGTCTTTTGCTTAGCTTCCCTAAGACCAAAAGTATGGCGAACGTCATTTGAACTAGTTCCAGACGTATTCTTAGAACTATGTCTAGGGAAATTAGAGGCAATCATGTGATTATGTCTTGCAAAAGCTGTTTTAGTCACATTGGGCCTAGATGGTGGAGTGACTGTTCTAGAAAGATGAACCATATCAACTTGGGAGGCAAACCGCGGTCTCGAGGATTGTGAACGCTCGGATCTAAATGCAGTAGGTTGTCTGACAGTCGGTTGTCTGACGAACTGATTTGTAGGCGGTTTCCCCAAGATTGATGGTTTTTCAAGCTTAATGTCCACACTAGTTCCTTTGGTTTTCCTCAATTCGTTTTTTAACGCAGTTATAGCAAAGACCTTTTCCTGTACTTGAGCTTTTAAAGTCTCATTCTCTTTGGGCAATTCATCTTGAGATGCCAACTTAGATTCAAGCAACTTAATTTGTTTCAAAAGATTATCTTTTTCAGCTTTAGAATCTAGAGCAGTTTGATCCAATTTTCGTTCAAGAATAACGTTTGACTTTTCAAGTTTTTCAAAATATGTTTCAAATTTCTCTGTTTTCTTCGAAAATTCAATTTTGGCATCCTCAAGCTCTTTGGATTGCTGAGCTAAAATCGTTTCAAGCTCTTTAATCCTAGAATCAGAAGTATTTAAAGAAGCAGTCATAAGACACTTATCATGATGTTTAGCATTTTGAACACTTTCTCCCCCATTATGACTCACATCGGATGAATCAAAACTGGTATCGCTATCACTCTTTTTCATCCCATGTTTGGCATAATTAGGTTCAGAATGCTCAACATGCTGTATATTGTTGAGACTCGGCACCTGAACAGTTGGTGCTTGTGACTTGCTGCTCGTTTCATGCGTTCCTCCTGATTCCTTGCCATTGCTTACCTGGACGACCAAACTGGCACCTATTTCTTGCACCGGGCAGATCTGATCATCGTTTGACGACACCGTGACGTTTGACGACAACGTGACGGGTGTCTCTCTCTCATGTTCATGCAATGATTTAGACGACTCCTTGATTTTTTGAATCTGACCCTTTTTCAACCGTATCTCGTTGTAATTAACTAACCTGGCCTTAATACACTTCTCAAGTATATTGATGTGATTGAGTAAACCACTTCTAAAGGTTTCAGTCTGGCAACCCGTATGAAAGTTGAAAATCTGGTGAAAGATTGGAGTCGAATAATCAAGAGGAGGTTCCATTGTTGAGGCAAAGAAATCCTTAAATTGTGTGCGAAGGATTTCTAGACATATCTTCACTTTAACCTCATAAAGATTCTCCCTTTCAAATTGCAACTGTAATGCATCCAAATTACTGAAAATCTTTTCTTTGAAATTATCCACTTTTCCAAAGAACAATTGAACTATGGGTGGAAGTTCGGTCATGTTGTTCGGATAGAGAATTGCAAGATGTGTCTTGAGCTCATGAAAGATTTCCAATGTTTTTTGACGCAATTTGATCTCTTTGAGTTGCATGTGTTGCAGTTCTCCCTCTTGAAATTTCGAATTCAAAGACTCCATTGATGTTTGATGAAAGGTAAGTGGAAATGGGAAAGTATAATTCAACGAGAAATTGATGTCTCGGGTTTTGACAAACCAACGAAAAAATCCGTAAATTACTCTAAAAAAAAAATCCTCGATAGATGGTATGTCTCTTTTCTCGGCTTCAAAAAATAGTGGTCGGCTCAAACGATGATAAAAATGAACCAGAGATCAAATAAATCCCAACTACGGTAAATATGATGATCGGCCCGTTAAATATTTTATCGCTTTGGTTCTTTTTAAATACCCGCCTCAACCCGATAATACCTCTCACAACCAAATCTAAAATAATACTAAAATAGCAAAAAAAAAAAAAAGCCTATAGAAAAAATAAAATCTTTCTAAAATAGTGACTATAAAACGGTACTATAAAAACGGAAAATAATAGAAAACTAATCTAAAGAAAAATAAAATAAATCTTTTTAAACGTGTATATAATCTGCTTATAAAGAAAAAGAATTATGAGACGTGGCTATTGACCAAAAACAACACAAATCACCAGTTGAGAATTCACCACACACGTGGCTTCACCACACATATCATAGAAACCTCCGCCTTGACCACTATTTACTCTTTCTTATTTGACTAAATCACAAAACCTAATTCACTCTTCTTGTTTCCTCCGTCTGAGTTCTTCTCTCCCCCCACCAAATTAACAGTCACCAAAATAAACTCTACTCCCTTCGTCTCTTTCAAATACAAGCTAAACTTAACAAAACAACAAGATCCTCCATCTCATCTTCATGCATAAAATATTCTAATCACAATACCCTTGTATCACAATACCGTTCAACCCACGTATGTTTGATCTTTGAATCACAATACCCTTGTATCCACGTATGTTCAACCCACGTATTTTTAATTCGTTAAGTGATTAAATTTTGTGGTTGAATGAAAAATCAAGATGAAGAAAAACGGCTTCAAGATCACGTATGTGGTCTCAGGTAGGGTTGTTTATGTTCTTGTTGCGCGTGTGTTTGGATCGATGATGGTTTGGATGTAAACTTAGATCAAGTCGTGTGTGGGTTTTGTCGAGGGTGTGAGTCTGTTGAGTCGAAGTCGTGAGTCTGGGTTAGATTGAGGGTTTTGTTGGTTGGAATCTGTGAGGGGTGAGTTTGTTGTATGAGACGAGAATGTTGTTAGGGTCGAGTCGAGTTGAGTGGTTGTGAGTCTGTTGAGGGTGTGGGGTTCGAAAAGAGTTGAGGGTGTGTCGGGGTTGTTTGTATCGAAGCTCAGGGTGTCGAGGCTGAGTGGGAGTCGAGGGTGGGTGATACGAGAGGTGTTTCGATGCTGAGTTTTGGTGTCAGTGTTGTTGAGTCTATGTTGTGATGAAGAGGGTCTGACGAGAGTGTTGTACGAGGGTGGGCCAAGAGAAGTGAGGGGTTCGAGAGAGGGTGGGTGGGTATATGGTGTGAGTCGAAGTCGAAGTTTTGGGGGTGCGAGGCTAGGTATGTTGGCGAGTCTAGGAGTCAGGTGTCGAGAGGTTTGGGTCGATAGTCGAGTGTGATCCGATGTGTGTTGAGTCAAAAATCAGTCTTTTGTCGAGTTTTGGTCTGAGTAGAGCTCGAGTCGAGTTGGTTTGGTCAAAAGTTTTGTCGAGTCAAAAACTTTGGTTGTATCGCAATGTATGATTCAAGTCATCGCAATAACAAAATCAGTCATCGCAATATTTAAATATTTTTCCATCGCAATATTTAGACTTACTCCATCGCAATATCAAACCACTTTCATCGCAATATTCAAAAGTTTCATCGTAATATTTTCATTCCATCGCAATATAGCTGAAAATTTTTTGGCAGAGTTTCGACTCACTTGAACCTAAATCCCGTCGCAATCACGATCGCAAAGTGTTATCGCAATCACACCGGAATAAGGGTGTCGGAATCCTTGATCGCAAAGTAGAACCCGAGGGTTATTGCGATCAAAATGTCGAATTATCGGAATGAGGCAGCTTACTTATCGGAATAGGACAAAAATTGAAAGCATCGGAAAAATCTATAAACACTTTTCCGATAAACAGGACAGAACGAAGAAAACCAACAAAACTTCAGCAGGGATAAACAGAAAGTGACAAATGTTGATTAAAAAAATTGATACTTTTGAAAAAGGATTAAAAAATTGATACTTTCCGATTAAAAAAAAAAAAAAAAAAAAAAAAAAAAAAAACTTGCAAACAACAAGAAGACCAAAAATTAATAAACTGATACTTTTTATTATCGAGACAAAGAAAAAGGATTAAAATAAAATAAAACCAGAAAACTTTAAACACTAATACAAATGGATAAAGTTTTTGAAAATGGATAAAATTTTTTTAAAAAGATAGACGAAAGAAAGAAATATAGTAAAAGAAGAAAAATTTACCACCAAATCAATAGATAAAAAACGCGTAAATCCGAAGAATCAACCATGCTCTTGATACCAATTGTAGGATCTTAGTTTTCTAAGGATTTAGCAAGTATGGATTATCTATTGAATGATGATAAATGGAAGAACTTTAGAGAGAGAAAGAAGAGAGAGAAAGGAGAGAGTTGAAAGGAAAATGGAAAATGTGATTATGAATGAGTAAGTGAATCAACAACCCCTCCTAACATGCTAGGAGGGGGTTTATATAGCCCACCCTACATGTGGGCTATATGGGCTATATTGGATCACGAGCCCAATATCATTGGAGTGACCGATCCTTTCTAAATACGTAAAAACGTATTTCCAACAATCTCCCCCAAAGGGAGGTCACTCCAAGTTACAATGTCCTAAATAGTCTAAAGCTCGTGATCTATACTAATAATGATGTGACCGAGACTTTCCTTGGAAAAACGTATTTCCAACAAAGGATATAGGTTGCACGAGTTGAGTTGTCTAAATGCAGAGAACGCGTCAACATGTATGTTGCGTGGCTTGGACAATCATATGGAGAAAAGGGACGTAGACTATACTTCCTACATAGCTAGGAGTAGCTTAGAAAGGGCGATGTAAGGACGAAGTTGGTGAAAGGGATACATAATGGGGGAATAAGTACGACGAGAGTTGGGTGATAGTCGATAGACTGACTAATTCATCTCATATTTCAAGAGGAATGAGAAGTCACATGGTTGAGAAGTTGGAAGGATTGCGTACAGATGTGATGGAATAGAGGGTGTTGCGTAAAAGTTAGCCTAATATGTATGGAATGCCTTATGAAGGATTATGGAAAGGGAAATGGCACTGACCTATACTGATTGTTTGGGAGGCTTAGTATCGATAATCGAATGGATGAGGAGTTATAGGTGTGATGTGCCATAGGGACGAAGGGCTTGATCTAACTGAGTTAACCGTCCTTTTGATGATGTGTATAGATCATAAGTTGATTTGGATTGGAAGAACTAATGGATATGTGGAAGACCGCCATAGGTCACTTTATAAGGAGATTGGAATCTTTAAGTAGTTTGGGGTACGGACTGAAGGGAGTTGATGAACATGATTGGATATGAGTATATCCAGCTGACTGGAAAAGGATAGGCAAGTGAGATATTTATACAACCTTAGATGTTACACTAAGGGAATGAGTGATTGATTTAGAGGGAGTTAGGAAACTCATTAGCGATGGCTGAGTTTTCATATAATGATGAATATCATACTAGAAGTCGCTAAATGCCATTTGAGGCACTATATGAAAGGATAGGGTGAGTTGTCCCTATTGTGGACTAGAATTGGTAAAAGAGGCTACTAATATGGTAATGATGTAGTGGGAGTTGTATACATGATATATTTCATGTATTAAGATTGGTAAATGTTGTTTGAGAATGTATATTTGCATGTTTGGTTATTCGGGATTTGTGCTAATAAGAGTCTTTGTTTATCAAAGAGTCATTTGTGGGATTTATTGATTGTGAGGTAAAGTGTTGGGCAATGAATTTAAATTTTTTTGGTTAAGTATATGTGGTAATTGGAGACTTGAACTAGAGTTCACGTGGAAATGAGAGGAGTTCGTTTAGAACAAGTATCCTCATGTGATTTGTTGTTTGTGTGTTTGATCCTAAGGAGTAAATCTCGGGACGAGATTTCTATTAGGAGGGAGTGATGTGACAACCGTGGTTTTGAGGTTCGTCACTTGGTCTTACTTTTAAGTTATTTTATGTGTGCTTACTTGAATTGTGTGTTTACGTGTTTATTTTGTGTGAACGAGGTTGGTGTGGTTATCATTTATGAGTATAGAAGTACTCATAAGTAAATCGAGGAACGGTTATTTCATGTTCATGAGCTCACAAGTGGTGACTATGAAATGAAAATGGTGATATTGTGGTGTTTACGTATACGTATAAGTATTATAGTAATAGTATTTTTTTTAGGATTTACGGTTTAACATTTAGAGGTCTCGGGTGAGGTAATTATCCATATGAATATTTTTTGGGATGGTTTTAAGTCATTTAGGACTTAGTTATAAAGTTTATTTCAAAATTTGAGATTTTTTTTAAAAGTGTATATTTTACGTCTTTTACGATAATCGCGTAAAAACTGACTAGTTTTACGGTTTTGAGGTTTTGGAGGCTTTAGGAGCTGAAATAAATTAAGGAAAATTAAGGTAATATTATTAATACATATATTAATAATAAAAAGGAAAAAAAACGAAATTAAATGGGTATAGGTCGGTTATGTGAAAAAAAGAAAAGAAAAGGGGAAAAAAGGGAAAAAGGGAACCGGGCTTTTGTACATGGGCCAAGGACTTGTTAAGAAAGTATATAAAGTCTTTTTATTAATCAAAACACTCATAAAATCCCTGGAGATCAAGGTTTGGTCGGCATAAATGGTGGTTTTAGGGTTCTTCATTAACTTTTCTTCTTTCAAAAATTCTAAGGTAAAATCTTTAATACTCTTTTCAATTAAATTGTTTAATGTTTTCTTTAATCATCTTATGATGTATTTAGGTTAGGGTTTAATTTAAGAACAGTACATTAATGTTATAATAATGATTTCATAATGATTAAATAAATTAGGGCTTGTAATTAGAGGGATTAGGGTTAATTAATGTGGTTGATTTTGTTAAACCCGTTTTTAAAAACTGTGCAGAATTTTGAGTCAATTGTTTTGATCATATCGGGAGTTCTATGAACATTAAAGATGCGATCCAAGTATCCTTGAAAAGGTAATTGAAGTGGCTTTCTAATGCAAGAAACTAGAACTAAATTGGAGGTAGGAAAGTTGGTCAAAAACAGGTTACAACAGTCAGAGGTCAATACAGTTTTGAAGTCAGCCTGTTTTCTTTTTAAGTTTTGGGTTGTTTGGGGTACTTAGGGTTGCATTGGGATCTTCTCACGAACGTGAGAGATGGTTTATATATTGTAATAAGTATCTGCACTTGGGTTAAGGTTGTGGTTTAGGGTAAGACCCCTTAATGGTAACAAACTTTTAGTACGTTTAAAATCAAGAAATCTGGAATGACAAAAGTAGATATATGTATATCGGGGCCTTAACAGTAGCTTTAAGGTTAGGGCAAGTGGGAGGTGTTAGCCAACATATGTAAGGGTATGAATATTCCTTTTACAGAGATCATGGGTATGTTTAAGGGGGAGATAGACCCATAGTTTAAAGTATGAAAAACGGGACTGTTTTGGGTAAAATGTTAACGGGATGGGTTATGAAGTAAAAGGAGTTAAGGGCTTTATAGAGGGGTGTAATGAGATACTTAGAGCATATAAATGAGGTATTTATATAGGAGGAGGCTAGATGTCCATCATAGGTTGATGAGCCGTTTTAGTGATTGGTTCATGTTTTGATTATGTGTTTTTGGTTTGTTAGCTTTTTGCTAGTGCGAGGACTTGTGAAGAAGCTATCAGGTGAGTTTCATAGTCCCATGTTTAATATTGATTTTGACTTCCAGATGGGATGGAAGAGACACTGTGTTTAGTTATTTTCTAAATTGATGTTGTGAATGTGTTTGTGATTTGAGATGGACTTGTGTGTACATTATGTGATTAACTGCTATGTGATTCTTGATTGTGTATGATTTGGATCGGGGGACACGTGCCGTCTCAGTTATTGTGGTTTGACAAGGTAGTGGCCTTGTGGTTTGACAAGGTAGTGGCCTTGTGGTTTGACAAGGTAGTGGCCTTGTGTTTTGCCAAGGTAGTGGCCTTGGGATAGGTACATAGTGTGATCATCTATGGTACCATGATGTTGTTTGGCAAGGTAGGAGCCTTGGATTGGTTTGGTATGATTAATCTTGATTGATAGTTGTTAATGCATATTTGTAACACATTGTCCATATGTTCTTTTGTTGATGATTGTTATTCACAGCTTGTAACTGATTTAGCGTTGGAGTCTAAACCTATGACTCTCACCAACTTTATGTTGACGTGTTTTAGTGTCTCTTTCAGGTGATACTATGGTTAAGCATGAGAACATAAGTGGCTAGGATTGGAGAAGCTTAGGAATGCATATAGAAGGAGAATCCCCGTTTCCTTCTTAGTTTTATTTGATTGTTCATTTTAATAAGTGATACTGTGGCACACATATGATTGTTTTGGTATGTTATTTGTTGTCTTGGGTAAGAAGTAGGACTGTTACTTACTTACTTAGACCCCTTGCATTTGTTGAGATATTGTCATGACCTTCGTGTCACCATTTTTACGACATTTCTTATTTCATATAGTTATCTCTATAGACACGCCATGTTGTGATGATATCCATACGTCGCGCCACATGTTCCGCCATGGTGGGGTGTGACATAAACTCTGGGTCTTACAGTCATCAAACAAATAGAGCCCCCCAGATTCACTACCAGTCCCCAAAATGATCCCCTTGTCCAAGTCCTGAATATAACACTTATCCTCATCAAATCCAACAAATAACTTGTTATCCTTTATAAGTTTATTGACAGAAAGCAGACTAACACAATAACCAGGAACAACAAGAACATCATGAAGAATCACATTGTTAGATAATTTAAGGTTACCAATGTGACTAATGTTGGCAATAGTCCCATTAGGGTGACCAACAGAAATGTTGAGATTGGAAATATCCACAACATTAGTCATCCCCACAATGGATGTGGTGAGATGTTGGTTGGCCCCAGAGTCAATTATCCAACCCAAGGTAATGGTTTTGGTAGTAAACTTGGTGTTTCCCACAAAAAATTTAGAGAAATGAATATTGAACCAAATATTAGCATTAAAAAAGGAAATTCTACCTGCCATATTGGACTGAGTGTTTCTGGGAGAGTCATTTATCAAGCTGAGAAGTTTCTGCATTTGATCACTGGTGAAAGAAGTTGGGGATTCACAAGTGGAATTTTGCTTATCCCCAACTTTTAGATCACAATTGGCATTGAAGTTATGTTTAAAACCAGATTGTTTAGAGGCATTACCATTCTTTTTATACCAAGCAGGATAACCATTTAACTCAAAACATCTATCAATAGTGTGGCCAGTTTGATTGCAATGAGTACAAAGAAGATTAGGGTTGGGACCCCTAAAATTTCCAGTACTATTGCCCTTAAAAGGAGGTCTGTTAGAGGTGTTGTTATTACTATTGGTGGAATTACCTCTCCTATTTTGATTAAAAGTTTTGACAGCAAAGGAGGTAGCATTCATTTTTGCCTCAGTCTGACTAGAGGTGTCAGAAATACCCCTATGGGATTCCTCTCTAGAGACAGTGACATAAGCCTCCTTCACATCAGGGAGAGGGTCCCTGGTGAGAAGAGTAGTCCTAACAGGCTGATAGCAGTCATCAAGGCCCATAAGGAACTGCATGAGTCTCATGATCTGCTGATGCAGTGCCAACTCAGTGCTAGTAGAACAAGCACACTTAACAGCACAAATACATTTAGGAATCTTAGAAACAGCATCAAACTCTCTCAAAAGAGAATTTAATCTATGATAATAATCAGCCAAAGTACTGCCACCTTGTTTAACAGAACCAATCTTTTGAAGCAGATTATAAACAACAGATCCATCAACTTTATCATAAGTCTCATTCAAGTCTTTCCACACAATAGCAGCATTTTCAGAATAAACAAGACCCATGTAAACATCACTAGAGACAACATTCATAATCCAAGTAAGAACCATAGCATTACACCTATCCCATTGAGCACACATAACATCATCAGTGTAAGACTCCCTTAAACAAGAACCATCAACAAAAGCATACTTGTTCCTAGCTTGTAAAGCAAGTCTCATAGCATTATTCCACATTCTATAGTTTTCAGTTCCAAGAAGTTTAAAAGGAACAAGCACAGAACTACTATTATCACTGTTATGAATATGAAGTGGATTACCAGCATCCAAATTGCTTATAAGAGCAATAGGAGTGGGAGTGGTTTCAGAAGGACCTCCACCACCACCATTTCCTCCACCACCATTTGGTGTAGGAGGGGCACCACTAGCACTCATGATTCACAACAAAAAGAGAGCAAGCAGAACAATAATAAACCCACAGATAAGAGCAAGAAATAAAGCAAATAACCAGCAAAAAACTAGAGACAAACAAGAAGCAAGAGTAAAAAATAAAGCAATAAGCACCCAGAAGGTGAGCACCAGAAATGCTAAGTTGTGAATTGGGATTGGCCAGAGCAGGTATCCACACCAGTCAAGGTTGGAGGGTCAAGATGTTAACCGAATCTGTTTGCACCCACAAACTCAAACAACAGTAGCTCACAAAGTAACCAAGAGATAGAGAGAAAGAAAATGAAAGAGGACTTACAGTGCAATAAAAGAGCCAATATGAAACAAAAAACCACCCAATCTCTAGATTCACTTAGTCTAGAGGATGGGTGAGCCACCACAAGAAAACCCCCAAAAATGAAGATAAATTAGGGTTAGCAAACCCTAATAAATAATAACTGAGTAAATAATTCACAAATGGTAACGGCACCACCAAGAGTGATACCAGGAAACCAATAAAGAAGAAAACCCCCAAAAATCAAATTAGGGTTTTGAGAAACCCTAATTGGATCTTTCGAGTTTTTCAACGGCACCACCAAAATAGTCAACGGCACCACCAAACAAAGCTTCCAGGGCACCAGAGAAGCAAAACCCCCAAAAATTAAATTAGGGTTTGTAAAAACCCTAAGACAAATCTTTGGGATAAAGAACGGCACCACCAAAAGAAGCTTCCAGGTAACGAAGAGAAAGCTATAGAACACCACCAAAAGGTAAAACCCTAAAAAATAAATTAGGGTTTCACAAACTGAAAAACTGATAAAGCAAAAAACCCACAAGAGAGCTTAGATAGGTTGAAAGAACTACAACCTTGAGCTCTGATACCATGTTAAAAACATAATATCAAAACAAAACAAGTAGATCTTACACCCAACCAACCACCCCTTGGTGTATTTTTATTATAAATCAGAGTAAGAAACAAAAAAGATAAAGACTAGTCCCCAAACGGATGCTAGTCGAACGATTACAAGATAAATGTGAGATTGTCCCAACTAGGTTGATCCAATCTCCCTCACTACAAGATTCACTCAATCACACAAGATAATCAAGATGAAACAGATGAAAAACCTCCCATAACCAATAATGGTTAGATGGAGAAAGAGAGCAGTCAAACACACACAATAAGTGTGTGAGTTAGAGAGAGAATGCTAACCCTAGCAAATGAGTTGCTAGGGTAATATAAGCATAATCAGACAAACAAGCGCTCCAACGGCCATAAGGCCCAAGAAAGTGACAAGGCCCATAACAAGAAATAAGCCCAACAAAAAAACAAAACACAAATATCACACGTTACAAGGTTAAGTGCACATTTGAGGATTGCACAAAGTAACAATACTCGCATTATTAACATATACATGTGTAATAGAAGTTGCAATACATATACTTTTTTTTCAATACTTTCATGGAAACCTAAAGGGCTTTTCAGCTGCGCTCAAATTCAGGCCTAACCACTTGGTCTTACTAGTTACAACAAGTTTACTAACTTGTGGTCTTAGGACAGTTCACAAAATTATAATTTAGAAAAGTTGCAGGCTAAGTGTTCGACCTTTCTTCATGTAAATTTAGTTATTTTCCAGTTTAGGAATACAAATGAGAAATGTTGTATCCCCACAATGTTTACAAAAAAAACTCTCAGACGCATCATCTTTTTATCGAGAGTTACATGTATACACTTTCAACGAATTTTATTTTTTTAGTTTTTTCTTAACTCACGTCTTAAAAAATCATATATGATTCATGATACGAATCATATATGATTTCTCAGACGTGATTGAAAAAAAATAAAAAATATATACATTTGTCCCTCGATAAGAAGAACATTTAATTATTGTGGCGATGATATGTTGAAGGCCTACGAAATCTAAGGATTTGGTAATGGATGGATTAGATCTATGGATTTGGTGTAAGAGATGGGGAAGAAGGAGATTAGGTGTAGAGAGAGAAAGGAGAGAATGGAAAAGTAGAGAGAGAAAGTGATTAGATTAGTGAATAATGTTAATGAATGAATGACCAACCCCCTCCTAACATGCTAGGAGGGGTATATATATAGCCCACCCTACATGTGGGCTATATGGACTATACATTATAAAGTGGACCACGAGCCCAATACATAATTATCGTTGGAGCGACCGATCCTTCATAAATACGTAAAACGTATTTCCAACAATCTCCCCCTAAGGGAGGTCGCTCCAAGTTACAAAGTTCTAAATATTCTATGGCTCGTGATCTATGCTAATAATGATGTGACCGAGACTTTCTTTGGGAAAACACATTTCCAACAATCTCCCCCTAAGGGAGGTCACACCATTTTACAAAATCTTAAACCTAGCATCTATGCTTGAGTCTTCGATCTTGTTCTTGTGAATATGCTTGATATGATCTTTGACTTTAGTCTTGAGCATGTTTCCTTGCCTTGACCTTGTGCATTCATCACTTGTGAAATTTGCCTCTTCGTGACTTCATGTTCCACATACTTATACCTTTAAATTCTTGAAAGCTTCAGAGTTTGATACAGCGGAAGACTTGACCTTCAGACTTTCTTGAATTTGTTGAAGTACTAAGTGTATGTAGTATAAGCATGTGGTGACGACTTCTTCTGGATTATACACCGCAATGCCACCTTCTTGTTACGCTGCATAAGACAGTTAGCAACAAACAATATACACGGATGAAATGGCCTTGAACATTTCATTCTAATTCGGTAGCATTTTACCTCCGGTCGGTGAAGACCGTTGGACGATATTAAATATCGTACTTGTGACAGGTAGTTTCAATAAAGAACCTCCTTGACAAGATTTCGCGGGTAAACCCGTTCTCTTTACTCGACCGTCCAAAGCTGACTGCGAACGTAAAGAGTGAATCATTTGGATAATAATATCCGCATGATTTGAAGCCGTCAATTCATGTTCCTGGAACAAGTGAAGTTCAATTAAGAACCGCACCATCGTTGCTTTCCAGTTGTCACTAGCTTGATTCATAAAGAATCTTGCAAGTTACCTACCAAGTGCTGTTTGATGTTAACACTAGAAGGATTTCCACTCGTCACTGTGATCAATAAAGAGTCACTCTGAATGTTCTGGCAAGATCATATGATAATGCGTAGAGGCCTGGAACGTGTTTAAATTCATTTAAGAATTAAACCACTGTTGCTTTCCAGTTATCACAAGTTTGATTCATAAAGAATCGCACAAGTCACCTACCATGAGCTTTTTGATATTCGCTCAAGAAGGATTTCCATCTTCATTGTAAATACTTTCGTATTACTCGGATGTTCAGGCAAGATCATGAAGATTTTGCGTAGGACTCTTAAGAACTTTCTTACTTTTCACAGTGTGTGAAGAAGCAAGTAAATATGAAAGTGTGTCCTAATGAGATATTTGATGATCTCAAATGGCTCTAGACTCGATCGTGCATTTTGGATTTTAGTGATCGGAGGCTGGAGAGGAGTGCCACCTTTTCAATACCAATTTATTCGGAGTGAATAAACCAGTAGATAATGTGTTGATCTCCGTGTGATTAAAACAAATATCTTTTGAGAGATATCTGAGTTAGCTGGGATGGGTTGTGCATTGCATCACTGGGTCCATGATGTCTTTCTTCAATATCAAGAATCATTAAAAATGATCTCAATAGCATATGAATTGACCCGGTTTCTGCCTAAGGTTGTAAGGAGGGCTTCTTTCTTTACACCCTTTATCTTTACATTTCTTTTTCATTCTTCAACCCCTTCAATGCTTACCAATACGTCATCACTAGCACCTTGTTGTGATTGTTCCAGTGCTAACTTAAGTACTTGGTCGACATTCAGCTACGTTCACAATCTTTCTCCATCTTTCCTAAGGACTACTATTTCTAGCTATGGAATGTCCTTGGGAAGATTCCTCCGGTTCTAGAGAAATCATTGGACTTTAACCTATCCTACCATCCTTATGTCACCACAATCTTCATCGTCGTGAAAAGAGATGTTTTGGGTAAGTGTATGTCACCATGAAATCCATTTTGAAGTGCAAATCCATTTTGCTCCCCCTTAACATATGCTACGATATTCGAAAACATTTCGCACATGTCGGGATGAGCTAACACGTTAAGTCAAACCATTTGTGATTGATCATATCCCATATTAAATCACATTTTCTCCCCCATATTAAAAATATTAACCCAATCGATGTTTTTAATATCAATTGATTTAATAGCATTTTAAGAAAATTTGGGAAGAAAAATGCAAATCCAATTATCTTCGTGATTTTAACAAGCTCCCCCTCAAATTAATGAGGGTGTACTTGAAACGTAAATTAAATACCTTTTAAACACAAGTGTAAGGTATTTAACACGTGCAAAGATCAATATATGATGATGAATTCACAATATTAGCAATGTACGAGGTTGGACCTGAATAATGGAGAACATCATATGAAAGAAGCACATGGTTCTTGTTCACGAATGTTGGTCACCTCGTCACGTCCCCGAGAAAATTAATTCTCGTTGTAGAGTCAAAGCTTTCCGGTGAAATGCTTGACTTAATTATGAAAAGCGGGTTGCTATCTGAAATAATAGCAAACCATTTGGAGCATGTTTTAAATCTTTTAAACTTCTGCTCGAACTTTATTTACAACCCCGTGTCATTATTGAATGACATTTCTAGGTTCGTAAATATTATCGATTCCAGAAGACATGCTCGTTTTATCAAAACGTTTTTGAACACACAATTTTGAAAGATTTAGAAAAACCTTTTGAGAAATTCTCGAAAAATTGTGTTCAAAGTTTTGAAAAACAATTACTTGAGCTTAAGATGTTGAATATCTGAAAAGCGAGCTCAAGTCCGAGAAGTTGTAAACTTCTCGTTGTTAAGGATAAGTTTATCATCGGCGATAAACTTTCCTTTTATCTGAAGAACGAGTCCTAAGCTGACATTTACTTAGAAGTCGTGTTCATGAGCTTGAAAACTTTGATTGTTTTAACGGAAAGCTCATGACCGAGAAAGGTTAATTTCTCGTTACGAGGAGAAGTTCTCTTAGTTAAAAGATACACTTTCCTTTATGAGCTTAAAACTTCGAATGTTTTAAGACAAGCTCATGACCGAGAAAGGTGAATTTCTCGTTAAGAGGATAAGTTATCATAAACGATAAGCTTTCCTTTATTTGAAGTTCGAGTTACAGTCTGACATTTAACTGTAAGTCATTGTGCATGAGCTTAAAAACTTCGAATGTTTTTAATATTAGCTCATGCCCGAGAAAAATTAATTTCTCGTTGTAAGGATAAGTTTATCATCGGCGATAAACTTTACTGCCTTTGAAGAACGGGTTACAGACTGTCATTTATCTATAAGCCTTGATGCATGAGCTTAAAAACTTGGAATGTTTTTTATATAAGCTCATGCCCGAGAAAAATGAATTTCTCGTTGTTAGGATAAGTTTATCATCGGCGATAAACTTTCCTTTCTTTGAAGAGCGAGTTATAGTCTGTGATGTGACTGTAAGTCATATACACGAGCTTAAAACCTTTGAATAGTTTTAATATAAGCTCGTGTCCGAGAAAAATTAATTTCTCGTTGTAAGGATAAGTCATCATCGGGATGAACTTTCCTGTCTTTTGAGAGCGAGTTACAGTCTGTTATGTGACTGTAAGTCCTTTGTGCAGCTTAACCATGAATCCCCTGAGACTTTTGTTTCTCTGATATCTGCTTCTTCAGCAACCAAACTCTAAGAGTGTCCTTAGTTGAACGGTACACAACGATTGGACCGCTTCGTTCTTTTGGAACATCAACTTTGGTACCTGCAATCTCATTAGGAATTTGCTTGCTTTGACATGGGTTAGAGATATCTATTTTTGAAGCACGTGGGGGTTCACAGTTGGCTTTACTTGTGTCAGAGGTGGCCTGAGGAGATGATTCACTCATCTTAGTTGGCAAACGTTTCCTTTTATAGAAAACCTTAAGTTCAGGCTTAAGTGATGTATCATCCTTTGCAATTTCCTCCCTAGTAGTCTTCGTAGAATCAGAGACTATCCTAGTTAAAGGGCACTCGTTTCCTACAAGAGTGAAAGTTCTACCAGTGGGGCGCCAAACTTTACCAAAGGGTTTGATTTTAGCTATCCACTGGGACTTAATTCTAGCACGGGAGTTCACCTCATCAAGTAATTTCTTGACACAAGCATCATGATTTGCCGTAAAGACACATTTTCTACATGTTTTACAAGTAGCATATTTAATGTCTGAATAATTCCTAGATGATTGATCGATGCTCCTAGAAGATGGCATGCTACAGTTAGCAGTGTTGGGTAATCTAGAAGGCATCTGACTAGGTTGGACATTGCTATCTCTTACATGTGTCTTTTGAATAGCTTCCCTTTGACCAGATTTATGGCAAACGTCATTTGAACTAGTTCTAGACGTGGTCTTGGTATTTTTAGGGAAACTAGAGGCAATCATATGATTTGGTCTTGCTAAAGCTGGAGTGATCACATTGGGCCTAGTTGCTGGAGTGACAGTTCTAGAAATATGACCCAAATCAACTTGGGAGGCAAACCGCGGTCTCGAGGATTGTGATCGCTCGGATCCAAATGCAGTAGGTTGTCTGACAATCGGTTGTCTGACGAACTGATTTGTAGGCGGTTTCCCCAAGATTGATGGTTTTTCAAACTTAGTGTCCACACTAGGTCCTTTACTTTTCCTTAACTCGTTTTTCAACGCAGCTATAGCAAAAACCTTTTCCTGAACTTGGGCTTTTAACGTTTCATTTTCTTTGAGCAAGTTATCTTGGGATGCCAACTTAGATTCAAGCAGTTTAATTTGTTTCAAAAAATTATCCTTTTCAGCTTTAGAATCTAGAACAGTTTGATCCAATTTTCTTTCAAGAACAACGTTTGTCTTTTCAAGTTTTTCAAAGTATGTTTCAAATTTGACCGTTTTCTTAGAAAATTCAAGTTTGGCATCCTCAAGATCTTTTGATTGCCGAGCTATGATTGTTTCGAGCTCTTTAATCTTGGAATCAGAAGCAGTCAATGAAGCAGTTGTAGGATAATTATCATGATGTTTAGCATTCTGAACAATCTCTCCCCCATTATGACTTACATCGGATGAATCAGAAGTGGTATTTCTATCACTCTTTTCCATCCCATGTTTGTCATAATTAGGTTCAGACTGCTCAATATGCGGCATGTCATATACATCATAACCAACATCACATTGTACCATGTTTGCGGGCTCTTCGTCATAAATGGGTAAGGTGTCATCAAGAGAAATCTCGTGAGCATTCCCCGACGTGCCACTGATATCATGTTGTTCTTCTGAATCCGTGCTCTTGGCATCGTTAGGCTCCAAGTTTGCAACCGTATGACCAGGCTTCTCTTGCATCGAAGAGTCTTGCACTCCATTATCATACCCTTGCTGAAGTCGAGATCTTTCATAAATCGAAGACGAGACCGAGGTCATGAGTTTCAATATTGTATCACGAAAAACTCGAAGCTCGGTATTTGTATCTCGAAGAAAAGATTGGCAAAGCATCGAACTTTCAGACTTGACGATATTGAATTGGAGGAAAGGCGTGAGTTGTGTCAAAAGAGCCTTATAAGCAAGTGCCGATGCAGAGTGATTAAAATTTTCATTGTTGAGTTGCTCTGCGAGTTGGGTCAAGATGGTGAACATTGATTCCATGAATATATGACGATCTTGACCAAAGATTGTCACAAATTCGCTCCCTCCTTGAAGCCGTGAAAGAGTAACAAGATGATACTGGAGCATTTGAAAGGAAGCGATGCCGTTTTTCCTAACATTATTTTGCATTAAATGCGATTCTCCCTTTTGAAACGTGGAATTCAAAGAGTCCATTTAATTATGATGAAAAATGATCGTGATTGCAGTTGTTTTCGGAATTTACCAAGTCGTGAAGGAACTTCGAAGGATCCGTAAATAACTTTTAAAAATCAACGATGGATGATATAAAATTTGAAAAAAAATAACAATTGATTATCTCAATAAAAATTAATATCAAAATAAAAATTAATATCCAATAATACAATTTTCAAAATAAAATAAAGAGGATTTGAGTAAAAAATTGAAATGATAAAAAATTTGGATATAAATTTTATAAAAGCTATAAAATGAGAGAAAAAAAAAATATGTCCCAAAAAAAAATACGTATGAGATTTTAACTAAACTAAAAAAAAAACGTATCGTTGAAAAGAAATAAAGTAAGATTGAAAAAAAATAATAAAAAAAATCTGATATTATCTTCTTGTTTGCTCCGTCAAGCACAACACATGGGCCAATCACAATACTGCCACCGCCCAACCCACTTGTTTCTTGTTATATCCGCCTGTGATTGACTTTGCCTAGTTAAATCCGCCTGATTTATTTCTTAACCTAAATCCTCTCTCTTCCTCACACAGTTAACAAAAAACGCAGCCTCAAGCAAAAAACTCCTCAATTTTGTCCGCCCCCTCTCTCTCTTCTGAAACCCAGAAACCAACTCCTTTCCAATCTCATAACCCTAACCTAATTTTCTCCGCCCCCTAACTAATCTGATTCTCACAAAAATCTGATCTTTATTAACAATCCCAATCTCAAACAATTATCATCTATGGCTACAAGATTCTTTTAATTAAGAGTCTCTGGTAGGTACTCTAATTTTTATTGCATGTTGTTGAGTCTTTTCTCTCTTCTGTCGTGTCTTTCTGGTGTGGGTCTGTGTTTGTGAGTGAGTCTTGATTTGTTGAGATGGTTTGAGAGTAGGCGAGGGTCGAGGGTGGGTAAATGAGTTGGGGGTTTGCGTTTGGTGTCAGGTCGAGTCTAGTGGTCGAGAGTCTTGTGAGTGATGTTGGTTTGGAGGGTGGGTGTGTTTAGTCTTGAATGTGTGAGTGGTTCGAGAGTATTGGTCAGAGAGGGTGGGGAGGTGTCGAGAGGTGTGTTGTTTGTTTTTCGGGGACGTGAAAGTCTGTTGGGGTGAGTGTTTTTGAGATGTAGTCGAGAGTTTGAGGGAGGTCGAGGGTCGAGAGAATTTGTGAGAAATTGAGGGGGGTGTTTGGTGTTGGTTTTTGAATTAGGTTGAGTCGTGAGGGTGTGAGTGGTGTCTGATGTTTGTTGAGGGGGAGTGGGAAGGTGTTTAGTTTGTAAAAAATGAGGTTTGAGTTTGAGGGAGTCGAGAGGTGTTGGTGTTTGTGTGAGACGAGAGGTCGAGTCGGGTTGGTGTGGTGAGTCGAGAATTTGAGGGACTGTGTGTCTAGAGAAGAGTCTAGTAGTCGAGAGTCAGACGAGGGTTCGAGGGAGAGTTTTGGGTCGGCTAACACACAAGCCAAAACTTTTTGAGTGTTCCCGTTTATTTTAAGTGTTTAGTTTGAAAAGGTCTATTCGGAAAGTCCTATTCGGAACTTTTTCTATGCGGAAAGTCCTATTCGGAACATTTTCTTATTCGGAACATTTTCTTATTCGGAACATTTTCCTATTCGGAACATTTTCCTATTCGGAACATTTTCCTATTCGGAACATTTTCCTAATCGGAACTTTTAGTATATTCGGAAAATTTGGTCTATTCGGAAAGTTTGGTCAATTCGGAAAGTTTGTGTCAATTCGGAAAGTTTTGGTTATTCGGAAAGTTTTGTTTATGCGGAAAGAATGACTATTCGGAAAAAATGACTATTCGGAAAAAATGACTATTCGGAAAAAATGACCATTCGGAAAAAAAAAATGACCATTCGGAAAACCTATGCGGAAAGACGGAGATCTGATCCGAGAACTGATATGTTTGGACAGTAGACAGATCGATGATTTTAGACAGTTTGGACCAATGAACAAAAATGAAAAAGAAGACTGATTAAAAAAAATTGATTAAAAAAATGACTGATAAAAAATGATTAAAAAAAAAACTTGATTATTTTAAAAAATTTGATAAAACTAGATGATTTTTAAAAAAAAAAATTGATAGAACTGATAATAATAAAAAAAAAAAAAAAAAAAAAACTGATTAAAAAAAACACGTAAAAATAAAACTGATAAAAAAAAGTAAAAATTGATAAAATTGATAGAAAAATGGATAACTTTATTAAAAAAAATGATAAGATTTATAAAAATTGATAAAAAAATATATCGAATGATGAAAAGATTGATAAAAAATTAGAAAAGAAAGGATTTTTACCACCAAATCAAAAGATAAAAAGATGCAAATCCTAAGATTCAACCATGGCTCTTGATACCAATTGAAGGCCTACGAAATCTAAGGATTTGGTAATGGATGGATTAGATCTATGGATTTGGTGGAAGAGATGGGGAAGAAGGAGATTAGGTGTAGAGAGAGAAAGGAGAGAATGGAAAAGTAGAGAGAGAAAGTGATTAGATTAGTGAATAATGTTAATGAATGAATGACCAACCCCCTCCTAACATGCTAGGAGGGGTATATATATAGCCCACCCTACATGTGGGCTATATGGACTATACATTATAAAGTGGACCACGAGCCCAATACATAATTATCGTTGGAGCGACCGATCCTTCATAAATACGTAAAACGTATTTCCAACATATGTTCTGTTAATTCGTTTTGCGTAACGGTTAACAATTTATTAGATATTTAATTTTAAAAAAAAAGTAGGTTTTTTTAGATGAAAAAAATAAATAGCTGAGTTTTCATTAATATATAATTACATTATAAAACATTTGAAACTATCTAAAAATCTTAATTTTCAACTAATTTTATTTACTTAATAAAGCAAGTTGTTGATATTTTTCCTATATGTTATACCATATTACCTTTTGTAACAACCTTTTACTTTTATAACAACTTGTTGTAACAATCTATTAAAATAAAAAATTTAAATTAAAATATTTTTTTATCTATTTATTATTTTCATAGTCTAAGTTTATCATATTTTCTAAAATTTCATGCTCTTTAATTTAATATCAATTCTTAATATCAATTTCGAAATTTTATTAACTTTCAGTTTTCATTTTTTATTTTAAGCGGGTTTATTTTGATCTCCTCTTTTTATCAGTTTAACACTAATGTGAATACAAATTTGATAGGTAAGATAATAACATTTGTTCGCTTAAAAGATAACCGCTGCATTACGCGGGCACATTGCTAGACAATAAATAAAGTATTGATTGATAAAAAAGACAGTAACAATACGCCGAAGAGTCTTGTAACTAAATCATTTATTCGATATATTGATACCACGCTTTTATTTGAAAGTTAAGTGGTCATATATATACTATTCTAATGTTTGCAATCCCACCAATGTGGACCAAATTAAAATTAAACGAACAAGTCATTCGTATTTTCAAGCTTTTATTTAAAATACTTCAATTTCTAATTCACATTAGCTCCGTAACAGATACATATAGCTCGTAAAAGGTATTATTTTTGAAATGGTAAACCTTGTTTGGGTCCCTAAGATATCAATGTCAACAGAACATACACAACAAGCAGCGACCAAAAGACCCTACTGATGAGTGGTGACTAAGATATCAATGTCTCATTCATCTCAGACGTCTTCACTACAACAAAAGGTAGTCAAAGACAAATATGTCGGGGTCAAAAGAACATACACAAAGCAGCCAAAAGACACAACTGCTAACCATTTCTGTTGAGCCTAATGACTAAGAGGGTGTTTGTGATTGCGTCTTGAAAGTGATTATCTAGTGGCATAATGGTTGGAAATCATTAGAAAAAGTGATTTGCTGCATTTTCCATGAGAGACTACAAAACTTTGAATAAGGATGACTCATCCAAACACCCACTAACTTGAATCTCATCCATCTTTTCGCCTTAACTTACTCAAAACTGCCTAGTTGATTAAACTCTTCACACCTCTTAATGTAGGAAAACACATTTTTTCATTATATTTTTTCACACCTCGATGTAGGAAAACACATTTTTCATTATATTGCATCAGAACTACAAGACTTATAACGTAAAACATGAACTACAAGACTTATAACCTAGATTGCATGAATTAATGTTTTCTCTCTAAATTATACATCTGATTATGCGCCACTTTATAATTTGTTACGTGAATGATTGCTGATATATATCTTACTTAGCGAGTTAACGGCACATAGTTAGACTCTGGACTAGCTAATAAAGTCTTGATAATATTATGCTTACCAGTCACCCCACTACAACAAAAACTAGGGGTTAGGGTTGATATTTTTGACCCTAAACTAAGGGTTTTTCGACCCTAGAAGTTTAGGGTCGACTATGTCAACCCAAAATATCCGTGCCCAAAAATTCCACCCTAGAAATATAGGGTCAATCACCCCTTTGTAGTTTAGGGTCGACAGTGGGGGCCATTGCTTTCCTGTCTTAAAAGTTTGACCAATTTAGGGTCGACTATTATTTTGCAATTTAGGGTCGACCTAGTCGACCCTAAGTATTTATAATTAATAAATTCTTTTTGTCTAATAAAACTACTTTTTGCCAAAAAAGAAAATAAGGAAATAAAAATCTAGGGTCAACTTTTTCGACCCTAAGTCTCAAAGGAAAGTCGACCCTAGATTAATTACAATAAAAAAATTATGTAAAAATCTAGGGTCGACTTTTTCGACCCTAAGTCTCAAACGAAATTCGATCCTAGATTAGTTAAAATAAAAAAACTATGTAATAATATAGGGTCGACTCTTTCGACCCTAAGTTTCAAATCAAAGTCGACCCTCAAACAACAAAGGGACGACAAAGTCTACCCTAGGTTCAAAAATCTGGAAAATTTTGGTTCCTTAGGGACGACTAAGTCGACCCTAGGTTCAAAAATCTAGATAATTTTTGTTTTTTAGGGACGACTAAATCGACCCTAATTAAAGTTGGGGGTAAAAAAATCTGGGCATTTTTGCAGTTTCCAGGTTTTTTCGAAAAAAATCTACAATTCAAAATGGCAGAATTCGGCAAATCCACAATACAAAATAATAACAAATCAATAAACGCAACAATACAACAATAAGATAAATTATCAAACATTACGATACAATATTCATCAAATCCACTTATACATCCTAAATCAAATATTTCACACACGCTACAAGTCTCAAACTTTATTACACATAATAAGGAAAAATAACTCTACAACCTCTACTCGTCGTCCTTGTTGCCCTCATCCGAAAAGTTACTAGGGTCATCTTGTTGCTTGTCATCCCATGATGAGTCGTCACCACTGTTTTGGAGATCCCTATCTCAACCCAAGTCGCCAACGGACCGGTAATCATTCATATGAGGATTTATGATTAAGCGGGAACCTCCGGGTTGGGAATTTGAAGTTGAGTCGATATCATGAGTCAAGTTTAAGACGGGACGATAACAATGGTTAAAGGTATTGTTGGTGACGAGAGTCATAGTTGAAGTGCCAACATAGGAAGGTTGGAGCGGTTGGAGATGGCCAGGAAAAGGTGGTCAGGATGGGTCGATGAAAGGAAGTTAGGATGGTTGATTAAAGGGAAAGGGGGGTTGGACTAAGTGAGCCTAATTAGGAGCTACATGGGGTATAAAATTGGGTTGTGGCTGGGGTACTAGGTTAAAACTAGGAGGGTTAATTGGGTGAGCTGTATTTGATGAGTTGATGTTCTAAAAAAACTCACCCCTTGAAGCATGATGTCGCGCCACATTTTAGTACGATGTCTGACCCCATTGTTGTGGCGCGTCTGCCTTTAACCCTGCCAAGTAAGCCTGTTGCTTCGCCTCCTGAGTTTGTTTCCTCATCAGTTCCATCTCTTGCACATGTTGTTCCATGAGTCGATGGAGTTCTTCTCAAGTCACATTGTCAGGTTCAGCTGGAGGACCGCGCCTGTGATAAGTTACAACAACAATTTTTTATTATATGCAACAACACATAAATATGAACAGTTGATTTAGATTTTGTTTTATTGAGGATGTATAACATGCGAGAACTTGAGCCACCACCCGGTAACTTCCTGCCCATTCCCGACATATTTTGTTTATTTTCACTAGGCATGATTTATTTCACTATTTCTTCTTCGGTCTTGTATGGGACGGTCTTTGTTTTAATTTGGTCTTGCAAGGCTTTCATCTTTAGCTGTGAAAGAAAAATACGGTTTAAAATATATAAAATTAGTTACTAAAGCATGTAAAGAGTTATATATTACTTACATATTTATCCCCGTTTACTTTTTCTTTAAACTTGCCATTCTTTTATTAGCCGAATATATTTGGCCCATGCATTGGTTATTATTATCAGGCTTAGCCCATATTAATTATCTTATTATGCAAGACTTAGATATATATTTATATTGGATAATCAATAATATTGAAGAGGGGATTTTACCAATTCTAATATGGTAATCACAGCCCTAAAACACCCACCAAAAATCCTACACCAATATTAATTCGCCGCTGAATCAAAGTTATTTCGTGTCTTCTTGCATGCTTGCTGCGTTGCCTAATATTTATTAGTGCTTAGTGTCTTCAGTATATGCTTTACATATTTATTAATTGCATGCCATCTTGGTGCTTTTAGTTTACACATCATTCGCTGACTTTGTTTTGCATAGTGCTATTTTTTTATTAAATCTAGCGCCGTCATTGTTTACTTTTTTCTTATCATTAGTTTTGCACATATCAACGATAAGAAAATGGGCCAACCAGGCGTACCTTATTTTTTTCAAGCAATTCAAAGCCCGCTGTCAGCCCAGTTCGCAAGCCAGGCCTAATGCTTACCAGCTCCCAATAGCATTGTTCCAGCTTCTGTTCATGATTACGGTATACCAGCTATGATTCTCCCTCAAGCTTCTCATGCTACTACTTTTCCACAAGTATTTCAGACTATGACTGTAAAACCCGCATGCTTTTATCATGAATAGTACCCTTAAGATCGTACGTACTAGATTAAATGTGACAATCCGTCAATATATGATCAATATTTTATTCTCAATATTTATTTGAAAATATTATTTTATGAACTCACTTATTTTTGGGAAGAAATTTGGAATTACGTCTTGAAGTAGCATCGACTACGTCTAAACCGGAGGATTTTACATTACGTGCTTACGTTTACATACACCGTTTTGGTGACAGTCCGACATTTCAGAAAATAAATTTGTCCGCGAATATTATTTTGGAGTTTTAAATTTGTGTTGGTTCATAAACTCACAAATTTACGAGAAGAGATTAGGACTTACAATTTTATTTTAACATCCTTTACGACTAAACCGGAAACTTTAGGATTACGTATTTACGTTTTCGAACTCCGTTTTTGATGAGACAATTTTTATTGGATTCGTTTTGTGCCGTTGATTCATAATTTATAAAAACGTTTTTCGTAAAACGACCCGAGGGCACGCAAATCGAGGAAACTAGAATCGAGGAGTACCCGTAAATAAATGGGGATGAGACAAGTGGGACACTTGCCCCACCCCCATCAAAACCGGACCAAGCAAGCTACACAACACCCTTTGAGGTGTCAAAGTGTAAACAATACACTAACACTTGTCATAGTAGCTTAGCAATTAAGCTTACACATACCACCAACTAGCTAAACCACTTCACCATTTACCACTAGCTACACACACATTCATTTCCTTCCATGTAAAACACACACTCTCTCTCTCTAAGCCATTTTGGCCGTCCCATTTTACACCCCAAATCACCATCACTTGATCAAATTTTAACCACAAACATATGTTATAATTAACATATGTTAATCTCCATTCAAAAAAATGAAGATTGGTGCAAGTTTTAACATCCAAGGAGGAGTTTCCATGATGTCTTGGGGCTGATTTTCCACAAGGTATACATGAAGAATGGTGGTCTTGAAGATGGTCTTGGCTATGCACAAGTTTCTCCATCCAAATCCATGTCAAACTCATAACCTACATCAACTTGGTGGTATAAAGATTGTCCTCCTCATCTTCTTGTTATTTTGGTTATGTAAACATGTATTTTATTTCCTATTGTATATGTATATGATGATAAAAATGTTATGTGGGGATTTGGTGTTGATAAACATGCTTAAAAAGGTGAAAAACTATAAAGAACAAGGCTAAAATCTTGCTTAAAAATGATGGTTGTATAAAACAGTAAAGAAACATGTCATGAACTGATAAAATGATGAAGTAGAATGGATTTATAGTAAGCTATGGGTCTTGTACACATGTGAGAGTTGGTCATGCAATAGAATCATTGTAATGAGTGAGATATGATCAAAACAAGTTTAAGGTACAAATCTGAGTTCACTGTTTTGGACGATTTTTAGAAAATACTTAGAAGATGATTCAACAGTAGCTATAGAAGAGTTAAATGGAGAACATATCATGTAGTTTATGTGATAAAAATTTGAGCTTCTATCTCCATATAGAACTCAAGATATGACAGTTTTGGTGAAAGTAAAGATAAAAATCAGATTTTTGGAAATTAAAGTATAATACTATTATATAAGCACTCAAAATTTAATAGTATAAAATATAAATTAAAACCCACTAACTTATATAATACATTTATATAAATATGTACAATGGTAAATAAGTGGACATTTTATAAAAAATGGTAACTTGTTAAGTTTTATAAGTTATAAAACTATAAACATGATTTTACGACTTTTTCGGCTAATACCGTAAAATTAACGTTTTTGTTAAATAAAACTTAAATGGTTGGACCCGTCTAATGTAAACTTTTATAAAACTCATTTACTGATATATAAACATATATAACAAGTAAAAACCGATAAAACCCGTACTATAGGACATACGGACATTAACGGACTAAATTAACGTTATTGGACTAATAAAACAACAAAATGGACTAAAACACTTATAAACTCATTTATTGGACCTAACACATTTAGGCCCAACTTGTAAAGTGTAGATACTGATAATATAAGTATAAAATGGATTAAAACAAGTTAAATAACTTATAATAAGCTTATTGGACTTAAAACGTGTAAATAGGTAAAACTAGTAAACTAGTATAAAAGTTACCGACATATAACACTAAAATGAGTAAACGAGAATATGTAAACCCACTTGATCATCATATATATATAATCATCATATGTATACATAATTGTTATTTTTATAAAGTCATTGGACATGAGTCTAAGACGAGTATTATTTGTCTAGGTTTCCGTGATTGAAGCACGTACCGTACATCCGAATCGCCGATAAACCGCCTTCCCACATCAACGTGAGTTCATAGCCTCGCACTCTTTAAATGTTTTATAAATGTTTTATAAACCCGCGAGGGAGATAACATGTTAGTTTTTATAAAATAGGACACCATTTACCCGATTGTTTGTTTATTTATTTGGACCCGAATGATTGAATGACCCGATTGTATGACCCGATAAATGATTAAAGGACCCGATAGATGAAATTAAATGGATTATTAAAAGTTAGGTTATGTCACTAAAAGTCCCATTAGCATGAATTGTGAACTACCGAGATTTGGTAGACGCTTATGCATTTAATAGTACTATTTGGGGACGATCACCCCAGTTCGCGCCTTGACGGTTGATCCCCGTCGTGCCACATTGATTGGTAAGCGAATTTATGTATGAGAAGATTTCCATAGCGTGACCTTTGTGACGACACGCTACTTTAGATGGGCAAAATTGGTATCGGGTTAGCTACCCGTTGTTGGTTTAGTAAGGTAACAATGTCATGCGGCTTATAATAATCCAAAAACTAACGAAATACTACTAGACGCTCCGAATTACGATGTATTGCCTGACTAGCAATACAGGGTCATACTATTGATATTATGTTCGTGTTTTGGTTTTCATAACCATATTCATATAACGGTTTTTATTTTCATACAATGTCATAAGACGTATTGTATGATTGTTTTTTTTACGACATTGGCTCGTATAATGATTTTTAAGGCAAATGCCTATATTATGATTTTCGATAAGGATTTGTGTAAAATGACTTTGGCTATTTTATGGCCTATTAAAATGATTCGTACAAAATGATTTTCAGTAACGATTTTATACTGATATTATATTGATGGATTTTATGAAACTCTATGAATTCACTCGGCGTTATCGCTGACCTTTTCTTTTAACATGTTTTATCTCAGGTACTTGAAGGTAATTCTCGGGAAGACAACAAGAATTCATGGCCCGCACTTAAACAATATTTTCCATTCAAATACTTTGTAAAACTTTGTATGAAATGTAATGACTTGGGACCGATGTAACTTTGATATTTATGAATGGAAATGATTTATTATTAAACGACGCGATTTTTATGCGTTGTCTATGATGTGAGTAATGTGCTATCCCGTAACACCAACGAGTCTTCCGTTGTATTGAGTTATATAAATTTGGGGGTGTTACAGTTTGGTACCAGAGCTCTCGTTATAAAGAACGAAAGATTTTTAAAACCAAGGTTTTGAATAAAACATTTCAAAATCTTTTAACTATAAACATTTTTCTCAAAATGTCTAAAAATCTTTTGACTATAACGGTGCCGAAGAATTCCCGAGTTACCGACAAGGCCAGACTGAGAATTGTTATTTTAATATATATATATATATAACTTGGATTATATATATATATATGATGTAATTTTATTACATGATTGATTGATGATTATTTTGATTTTTATACGAGGTATTTATACGACGTAGATTGTCACAAGAAACCCTAACTCCCCTAGTAAATTAATCGAAGCTATTCTCGTAGGAATTCTAGCTATCCTAGATCTAAACCAAGTTGTGGATATTTATGATCCCAAAAAATGGTTGATATTCGTAGAAATGTAGATATTAGTTGATTGCGATATTGAAAAAGAATTGGTGTGATTAAAACTGATATCGATGTCATGACGATCTTTTCTTATAGAGTGGAGTTTGACAAAACATTACCACCTAGAAAGATGTCATCTGATTCATTGTCATCCAATTCTTAAATTGAAATCGAAAGGGTGAATGTTGCACTTGAGGCTGTCATTGGAACCATTACCCAAAAGCCTCATGCCACTAGTACCTTTCCGAGAAGTCTAATTGAATGTGTGAGTCATTTCATACTAGTGACTTGTTTGATAACTATTGTTGTAAGAAGATATAGGATCGGAAATTAAGTGTTGATCATAGTGAGCTTTTATTGCCTTTACAAGGCCGAAGAATAAGGTTGTAAGTATTGAAAATGAGGTAGGATATCGAATTGAGTATAAAATTGGTTGAAACTTGAATAAAGTAAAAATTTAATTTGTATAGAATAAGAAATTGTTAAGAGGAAATCGTTAAGTTCTGTAATTGAATTATAAGGTTTTAAATGATTGTTTGTTTGTGTTAAGGATTGTTCCTAAGCCATTATCCACTAACAAGGATACCCAGTGTCCAATAAATAAATCGAAGAAATCTTCTTCTAAATTGAGACCGATGGATCTTTCGGGACATGTGGAACACCTAATGACTCTTGTAGATTAGTATTCATTGTGGTATCTTTTAAAAATCCCTAACTTAACTAAGATATCAGTTGGTAGGATGAGTTCTGAGAATTGTATGACATAGTGACACGTAATGTGTTACGATACAATTTGACTTGTTTATGATTAATGGAAAGACTACCTTTGATTGCTAAATTCTACATGTATCGATGTTATCTATCTTTTATTTCTTCATCCTAATGTTCGCATTAGTGATGCAACCATTGAACAAGTACTCATCTTGATCTGAGTTACGTTGTGAATCATTCTTCGTGAGTGCCATCGAGGTCATGAACCTCATGATTAATTGGCTAAGCTCATTTCCTATCATATCGTAGTTAATTCTTGGTGAACAAGCTTTCATCACTTTTCTGCAGATCACTCATTGTTTTTATAAGATAAAACTGTATCCATTGAGAAAAATTGGATTTTCATCACTATATGGATTATTTAAAGTGAGATTTATGAGTAATCATTATCGAAATAAGGTTGTTTATGAAACACTTTGGGAAACTTAATTGTTTTCATAACAAAGAAAAATCTTTGTAAATTTATTTTTGATTCTTATTTAAGAACTAAGCAGGAAAATGTTTTTATTTATAAACATGATGATAAAATTTTGACGAACTGAGTATTGCATCGTTAATCTTGAAATTGTATATAGTTGCGCGCCTACATACAATTTGGAATGGACTATGCAAGACTGATTAGTAGTCACCATAAAACAAATGAATAAACACTACATTTTCTTTGAAGATTGTAAAATATTAAATTTTATGAGATCTGCAAGAAGTGAAAAATAAGGACATAGTGTTAGGGACACCTACATATGTGCCTGTAGCATCTATTCTTCTGAGTCGAATTTACTCATCCGTGGAAATTGTCTTACTTGACAATTGACAATTCTTTCTTGTCCAATTCTCCTGTAGTGAGATTCTTAGGAAAAGTATCTTATTACTGAGTGTTGATACCCGACTGGATGTATCGACGTTCTTATCATTTCTTTTGATTTGATTTCATTTGAATGACCTGGGTGACGATCCGAGGAGCTTTCGAATGCGTACTCAAATTATGAAAACATGGGATATATTCATATTCGTTAAATGTTTTCGTCTGTATCTGATTTGAAATTCTTTCGCGTAGATTATGCGTTGACCTTACTCTTTTAATGGTAGTTATGTCTTCATATATCCTTGAATTGGTGAAGGATTATGAGCTATTATTAGTCTTTTGAGAAGTTCACATCTTATCGACGACAATAAAACTGGAAAGTTGATAATGCCAGTAAAATGGATTGATTGATTATGACATGACGACATTGTCTTAATTGATGGGAACTCGAGTAGAAATCCCCTAAATGATAAGATGTTGATTATCAAAAGTGATCTAAATAATTCTTGATGGATGACCATATCCTGCATTTAGACTTAAAATTTTACTGTGAATGGTTGTAAATTAGTCATAGACATTATAATCTAGAAAGAACCTAATATGAATTTATTAAAAGATGTTTTTGTTATCTGAAACTTTAGGAGGTATTTATTAGTGAATTACCTAGACTATTGCCATTTAAGGCAAGTTGAATTTGGTATTGATTATATTCTCGGTGTTGCACCTGTGGCTTGTGCACTGTATGTCAGCACCATCTGAATTAAAGGAATTACCGTACAACTGAGAACGTTGTCGGAGAAAGATTTTATTATACCAAGCCTGTCATCATGAAGAGCTATGGTGATATCATTCCTTATATTTATAGATTACTGTGACTGAGTAAATTGACAATCGAAAACGATATCCATAACTCGAAATGGAAGATTTGTTCGATCATTTACAAGGTTTTAGCGTATGTTTTAGAAATTTGATCCACGGCATGGTTATCATCAACTTCGCATCTGCGGAAAAGATTATGTATTCCAATCACTACATCCAGTACTTGTAATGAACATTATGAGTTTCACGTGATGTCGTTTGGATTGACCAATGCACATGTAGCATTCATAAATTTGGTGAATCACGTGTGTAGGATGTATTTTGATAAATTCATGCTCGTGATCATTAAGGACTATTTGTTTGTTTATAAGAATAAGAAGAAGTTAATAATTAATTATAGATTGCCCTGAATTGGCCGAACAATTAAAAACATGTACCTTAAATATTTAACATAAGACTTAAGACTTAAACCTTTACATTATTTGACTATGTGATTAATAGATAATGGAATCTATATTGACTTTTCAAAGATTTGAGCCATTAAGGCTTAGGGTTATAACAAAAAGAAAATGGAAATATATTTTGACAAATGTTTTAACAAAGGATATTTAAGGGATTATTCCCTTATACACAAAACATTTAACTAAACTTCTGTTTAGGGGTAAATGTTTGTGTATACCTCAAGATAACTTAAGAAGGATTGAGTAAAACCATATATACCATAACCTGAAAATCTAAAACGATAATTTTTACTTTTCAAACTAAGAAAACTTTGACCAAAGTATAAACAAAGGTTCTTTCGAACATTTACGAAACTTATTAATTATTTTCGATAAATCAACCAAAAATCTTGTTAATTAAATTCAAATTTATTTTTGAACATTTTATATAATTGGTCGAACTAAGAAATTTAAAACTTTTACGTTTACGCTTCATAAAAATTAACTAATAATTATTTAATTAATTATAATAATTATCGACGCTTTAGACGTCAGATTGAGTAAAACGGATAAAAATGATAGTTAAGAAGAAATTAAAACTTAGAAAATGTGAAGAAAGAAATTCTGAATAAATTGAAGACATGATAATTATATCATCAGGAAAAATGAATATAAATACTGACACATTATGTAGAAAATATAAAGAACCAATTAGGATGTGTTCCTTAATAATGAAGGTGCAAAATAAATTGCCAAACAATATAAAAATAAACGATGTTTGTGAAAAGGATAATCTAGATAATAAAAGGATTTCACGGCTAATGTGAACCATTAAAATAGAGAAGCCAATAGCGTTAAATGTTTTAAAGACCACTTGTGATTGCCTAAATATGGAGATTGTGAGATATAGTTATGTTGGAATTTGTAAGTATAAGTATTATATGTATGTCATTTTTTTGACTAAAAGTATCTTTGTCTGAAGAAGTTGTACTAATGACAAACTATGAAGGCAGACATCGCCTCATACATTAGTAAACGTTTAGCTATTGCAAAGGTCATCATTTGAATTTGATTCGATTTGGGTCATCGTCGACAGACTGACCAAATCTGCTAATATCATTCTCGTTAATGATAGAATCTTGATGAAGAAATTGACTCTTTTATATTTAAAGGAGTTATGTAAACATAGTGTGCATGTATCGAACATCTTTATCAAGATCCTCGCTTCACATCGAATATCTAGAGATTTGCTCAGAAGTCATTGAGAACGAACCTTGATGAGAGTACTGTTTACCACCCTAAATCGAAGGGACGAGGTAAAGTAACAATACAAAACACTAGAAGTCTTGTTCTATGTTTGAATGATTGACCTTTGGTAATAAACCGTATAATCGTTTTCCTTTGGAGAGATTATCATTGATAATTATCATATTAGGATCGAGATCGAATCTTGTTAAGATTTATATATTAGAGCATCTGTAAGCAGGAGTTGAGATGAAGACACCCGACAAACACCCATTGTGAGTTGGACATGTCTTTTAGGTTTAAGGTTTCCTATGATGGCAAACCTAACCTTACAAAATACTCGACCCGCGAGACCTGAAATGATTGTTGAAATTAGGATCTGATTATTGATTGCCGGTAGTGGGTAGGAGGTTATGTGAATATGAAATGTAGATCTTGAAGTGCCAGATGGGTAGCGAAGTTATGCCAAAAATTTTAACCATGGAAAAATGAATAGATGATCTGAAAGATCATGGGCTATAAGTCCCCGTTGTATGGGACCATTGAGATGATGTAAAAGATTGGTTTGAAAGGCATATAAGCTGGATCTATCCTAGGACTTCAAGAGCTGCGTGAATTATATATCGAACTTGATAAAATGTCTATCAAGTGAGAATCTGATTGTTTCTTAGTAAAGTTTAGATCGGAGAAAGTTGCATTCATCATAAACCCGTGAACATCATGGATAGAGAAAGTAAGTCAACATTTAGCCTGATCTTATTCTCGTAGTTATGTTTGATGAAACTCGCGTATTGTAATGAATTACACTTGTGAGAAAATACCGAATGTGGAAGGAATACCCACATGGCTTTAACTCTATAAGAAGCGAGTAGTAAGGTAAGATGATCTTTGAGGACAAAGATCCTGTTTAGGGGTAAATGCTGTGACAATCCGTCAATATATGGTCAATATTTTATTCTCAATATTTATTTAAAAATATTATTTTATGAACTCACTTATTTTTGGGAAGAAATTTGGAATTACGTCTTGAAGTAGCATCGACTACGTCTAAACCGGAGGATTTTACGTTACGTGCTTACGTTTACATACGCCGTTTTGGTGACAGTTCGACATTTCAGAAAATAAATTTGTCCGCGAATATTATTTTGGAGTTTTAAATTTGTGTTGGTTAATAAACTCACAAATTTACGAGAAGAGATTAGGACTTACAATTTTATTTTAACATCCTTTACGACTAAACCGGAAACCTTAGGATTACGTATTTACGTTTTTGAACTCCGTTTTTGATGAGACAATTTTTATTGGATTCGTTTTGTGCCGTTGATTCATAATTTATAAAAACGTTTTTCGTAAAACGACCCGAGGGCACGCAAATCAAGGAAACTAGAATCGAGGAGTACCCGTAAATAATGGGGATGAGACAAGTGCGACACTTGCCCCACCCCCATCAAAACCGGCCCAAGCAAGCTACACAACACCCTTTGAGGTGTCAAAGTGTAAACAATACACTAACACTTGTCATAGTAGCTTAGCAATTAAGCTTACACATACCACCAACTAGCTAAACCACTTCACCATTTACCACTAGCTACACACACATTCATTTCCTTCCATGAAAAACACACACTCTCTCTCTCTAAGCCATTTTGGCCGTCCCATTTTACACCCCAAATCACCATCACTTGATCAAATTTTAACCACAAACATATGTTATAATTAACATATGTTAATCTCCATTCAAAGAAATGAAGATTGGTGCAAGTTTTAACATCCAAGGAGGAGTTTCCATGATGTCTTGGGGCTGATTTTCCACAAGGTATACATGAAGAATGGTGGTCTTGAAGATGGTCTTGGCTATGCACAAGTTTCTCCATCCAAATCCATGTCAAACTCATAACCTACATCAACTTGGTGGTATAAAGATTGTCCTCCTCATCTTCTTGTTATTTTGGTTATGTAAACATGTATTTTATTTCCTACTGTATATGTATATGATGATAAAAATGTTATGTGGGGATTTGGTGTTGATAAACATGCTTAAAAAGGTGAAAAACTATAAAGAACAAGGCTAAAATCTTGCTTAAAAATGATGGCTGTATAAAACAGTAAAGAAACATGTCATGAACTGAAGCTATGGGTCTTGTACACATGTGAGAGTTGGTCATGCAATGGAATCATTGTAATGAGTGAGATATGATCAAAACAAGTTTAAGGTACAAATCTGAGTTCACTGTTTTGGACGATTTTTAGAAAATAGTTAGAAAATGATTCAACAGTAGCTATAGAAGAGTTAAATGGAACACATATCATGTAGTTTATGTGATAAAAATTTGAGCTTCTATCTCCATATAGAATTCTAGAAATGGCAGTTTTGGTGAAAGTAAAGATAAAAATCAGATTTTTGGAAATTAAAGTATAATACTATTATATAAGCACTCAAAATTTAATAGTATAAAATATAAATTAAAACCCACTAACTTATATAATACATTTATATAAATATGTACAATGGTAAATAAGTGGACATTTTATAAAAAATGGTAACTTGTTAAGTTTTATAAGTTATAAAACTATAAACATGATTTTACGACTTTTTCGGCTAATACCGTAAAATTAACGTTTTTGTTAAATAAAACTTAGATGGTTGGACCCGTCTAATGTAAACTTTTATAAAACTCATTTACTGATATATAAACATATATAACAAGTAAAAACCGATAAAACCCGTACTATAGGGCATACGGACATTAACGGACTAAATTAACGTTATTGGACTAATAAAACAACAAAATGGACTAAAACACTTATAAACTCATTTATTGGACCTAACCCATTTAGGCCCAACTTGTAAAGTGTAGATACTGATAATATAAGTATAAAATGGATTAAAACAAGTTCAATAACTTATAATAAGCTTATTGGACTTAAAACGTGTAAATAGGTAAAACTAGTAAACTAGTATAAAAGTTACCGACATATAACACTAAAATGAGTAAACGAGAATATGTAAACCCACTTGATCATCATATATATATAATCATCCTATGTATACATAATTGTTATTTTTATAAATTCATTGGACATGAGTCTAAGACGAGTATTATTTGTCTAGGTTTTCGTGATTGAAGCACGTACCGTACATCCGAATCGCCGATAAACCGCCTTCCCACATCAACGTGAGTTCATAGCCTCGCACTCTTTAAATGTTTTATAAATGTTTTATAAACCCGCGAGGGAGATAACATGTTAGTTTTTATAAAATAGGACACCATTTGTCCCGATTGTTTGTTTATTGATTTGGACCCGAATGATTGAATGACCCGATTGTATGACCCGATAAATGATTAAAGGACCCGATAGATGAAATTAAATGGATTATTAAAAGTTAGGTTATGTCACTAAAAGTCCCATTAGCATGAATTGTGAACTACCGGGATTTGGTAGACGCTTATGCATTTAATAGTACTATTTGGGGACAATCACCCCAGTTCGCGCTTTGACGGTTGATCCCCGTTGTGCCACATTGATTGGTAAGCGAATTTATGTATGAGAAGATTTCCATAGCGTGACCTTTGTGACGACACGCTACTTTAGATGGGCAAAATTGGTATCGGTTAGCTACCCGTTGTTGGTTTAGTAAGGTAACAATGTCATGCGGCTTATAATAATCCAAAAACTAACGAAATACTACTAGACGCTCCGAATTACGATGTATTGCCTGACTAGCAATACATGGTCATACTATTGATATTATGTTCGTGTTTTGGTTTTCATAACCATATTCATATAACGGTTTTTATTTTCATACAATGTCATAAGACGTATTGTATGATTGTTTTTTTTACGACATTGGCTTGTATAATGATTTTTAAGGCAAATGCCTATATTATGATTTTCGATAAGGATTTGTGTAAAATGACTATGGCTATTTTATGGCCTATTAACATGATTCGTACAAAATGATTTTCAGTAACGATTTTATACTGATATTATATTGATGGATTTTATGAAACTCTGAATTCACTCGGCGTTATCGCTGACCTTTTCTTTTAACATGTTTTATCTTAGGTACATGAAGATAATTCTCGGGAAGACAACAAGAACTCATGGCCCGCACTTAAACAAATTTTCCATTCAAATACTTTGTAAAACTTTGTATGAAATGTAATGACTTGGGACCGATGTAACTTTGATATTTATGAATGGAAATGATTTATTATTAAACGACGCGATTTTTATGCG
This sequence comes from Glebionis coronaria, assembly GCA_025667525.1. Taxonomy (NCBI): domain Eukaryota; kingdom Viridiplantae; phylum Streptophyta; class Magnoliopsida; order Asterales; family Asteraceae; genus Glebionis; species Glebionis coronaria. Next base: position 71,764,282 of record CM046877.1, on the reverse strand, counting down.
TTGTCTATGATGTGAGTAATGTGCTATCCCGTAACACCAACGAGTCTTCCGCTGTATTGAGTTGTATAAATTTAGGGGTGTTACATTAAAACTTTCCTTTTATAGTACGATTACGTTTATGTGTTAGGATTTTACGTATTACGTACGTGTTAGAACACGATAAGTAATTATTACGCACGAACACGCAATAATTATTTAAATAATAATTAATCACGAACATGCGATCATGAAATCATGAACGTAATTAAATCACGAGCTAATATTAATTACGTATATATATTTATTACGAACAGAATAAATATATTGAGTCACGATCAAAAACTAATTATATTACGTAAACTACGTAACACGTAATCACGGACATTTAAACAATTATTATTATTACGTATATTTAATTTAACACGACAAGTAATTACATATGTAATGATTACGTTTAACACGTAGTATGATAACTATGAACTTACGACATTTTATAACACGATTACGCGTACCATTTAACAGGTCACGTATTAAATAAAAAAATAATAAGTGGTTTTTTTAGGGTTGTTTTAGACAAGTACGGAAAAGACAAGACATATGGGCCGAAGCCCATGAATTACCCAAACCGACCCTATACATATTAAAAACGGGGGGGGGGGGTTGTTTCTTTCCTTCTGCCGACACAAACAAACAAACACAGGAAACCCTAAAAAAAGGATCAGCCGCGTATTTTTTTTTTGGGTCTTCTTCTTTTGATGCCGTCGGGTACACACCAAGAACAAGGAGAAAAAGGTAAGCCCTAATTCGTTTCTATTTTTTCTTTTTCTTTTAATCCGATTTCAGGATATTTAAACATGTTCAAAAAAATAAATTAAGGGGGGGTTTCGTTTGTTGTTGTTGGGTTCGACAGACACACAAACCGAGACTCATATGAGTCTCGGTGGTGAATTATTGCACCAGCCGCAACCCTAATTAGGGTTTTAGGCTTGGTTTGTGCTAACAGTGGGAACCCGTATGGGTGTTTGTACTAGCAGTGTGAACCGAGACCTGGGTGGTCTCGGTGGATACTTATCACAGCCAGGGGGAAACGCAGGCCAGTCAGGGGAAACTGTTTAACTGCCAGGGGTAACTGGCAGTTAAAGGGTTGTTTGGTTTTGGGTTTTAAAACAGGTTTAAGGGTGCGTTTGGCAGTGAGTTTAAGAACAGAATTAAGGGGCTGTTTGGTTCGGCTTTATATAAAAACACAACACGTTTTCAAGGGCTCGGTTTACAACAACGTTTTCCTAAAAGATAATACACGGGTTCGGGCTATTATTTTTTTAGGTTAATTAGCTTTAAAATATGTAATTTACAAGGTAAATTAAATTAATAAAACAAGACTTATAATTACAATATTATTTATTTACAAGTTAATTAAATTAACTTAACATGCTAGATAATTAATTTAATTAAAACGTGGACTTAGGTTTATTATTATTAATTAATAATACATGATTTTAACCTAAGTAATTATTTATTTAAATTAGACTAAGTAATTAATTAATTAATTATTAAAACCATGACTTATAATTAATTAGTTCTCATGACTTAGGTTATATTAATATAATTAATAATACACGTTTTAACCTAAGTATTATTTCCTTTTATTTAATTAAATCATGTTATATTTTAATTAAATACTTTTAACCTATAGTTTATTTAAATTACATGAAATAATTAATAAACTATACATTTTAACCTCATGACTTAGAATATTAATCAGAAAACACTTTAGCTTATATTATTAGCTTAATAATCCAGCTTATTTCTATTTATGGAAACTTTCTATTTTTAGAAACTTATTTAATTAAGGCAGCTAATCTATTTATGGAAACTTTCTATTTTTTTAGAAACTTATCTATTTTTAAGCAGTAATTCTATTTTGGAAACTTTCTATTTTTGGTAACTTTCTATTTTTGGTAACTTTCTATTTTTGGAAACTTTCTATTTTAGGAAACCTGCTATTTTTTTAGAAAGTTACTTATTAGTACACAGCGAGTATAATAATACAAGAAATACAAGTAATACTTAAACAGAATATCCAGAATACACGATAAATACAGTATAACGTTAAAATCAGTAAAACATGACATGAACATATAAAATAAGCTAAGACATAACATTTAACCAGTTACGTACTCAGTGATCATATACTTATACACGTATGTATTTATGTAGTTTTAGTGATACCGAAGTAGGATTCCTCTCAGTTCATCTTCTTCGTTCACTGGACATAAGGTACGGATTCACGTCCTTTCAGTATGGACATTCTTTCCTTATTAGGATTCCCCGTATGCAGCCAACTGTTTTCCCGTAGTATAAGTTACGTGTTTGATTGCTTATGTTTAATTAAGAATACCTATAGCCATATACATGCATGACCAGTTTCACCTAGTTATGGAGGTACCATAACCATAACATTAGAGGCACCGATGTTATGATTTCACCACGGCGGAGTGATTGCTCGTGGCGTCCCTTCAGCTTTTGGCCATATTATTATATTTATCATGTGGGGCGTATGGGTGCATCCTAGTTACATGTTTTCAGTCAGGATTTCATAGTGAATGTGGTGTGTGCCTTGCATCCTTCACAAAGAGCTGATCCCTCCTACCCAGAACCAGTATATTAAAATAGAGGCAGCCCCTCTAATTTGCATGATGAGGTCACCCCTCTAAGTATTCATGCACGGTGGATTTTCATGACCTATATTGGCTAATGGTAAAATATGTTAAACAGTTTTCATAAGATAAACATAAGTCTTTTCAAACTATAAAACCAGTTTTATGAACATGTTCCAGGTTTTCCAGGACTTATACATTTCCGCTGCTATTAAGTCTTTATTATGTTTTAGTCATTTATACTATGTCTATATCCGTGCACTGAGCGTTTTGCTCAGCCGTTATTTTCCTTTCCATGTCCCAAAACGGCAAGTACCCTAGGAAAGACTCGAGCATTTGGAGGACGTGCATAGGATGGAAGCTGCTAGAGACTTCTTTTCCTTTTTGCCTTCATATACTTATGCTTGTTTAGTCTTTCATTCATTTCTTTTGCTTTATTATGTTTTGTGCTTATGTTTGGGGACCAATGTTTGATTCCGGTTATCCCTATGGTCATGTAATGTTTTAGACATTTATCCTTGTATGCTTTGATGACACGCCATAATTACGCATGACATTCCATTATCAAGATGGGGTGTTACAATTATGGTATCAGAGCCAAGGCTTCGACCTGTAGGCTCTAACTCGACCTGTGACTAGTGGGTAGTCACCTGGAGCTTCCTAAGCCAACTTTTGTTATTCCATGTATTGATGTTTTCAGCGCATTGTTGTTTTAACCATGACGTTTTCAGCACTTTTAGGTTTTAACCTTGATGTTTTCATCGATATTGTTTTACTAATATGGATGGACAACCGTCATTCATATTTAGTTATGTGTCATTGTTCATGCATAATGTTCCTCGTGAACTGTGGCTATGTGGACTGAACCCCAGTAGTTCATAATTAGTCACATAAAAAATTTTTCTGATAAGTTTTGACAAATGAGTTTCATTTATTTATGTTTCATGTATCATTGTTGCAGGGATTATGACTAAGTAATGGTTGGTACAGGACTGGCCCTATTTAGTCGCATGTGCTATTATCGAAACTTTTAACCTTGGGACCGACCCATAGGCGTCCCCTCGCCATGTCTTTTGTTTGGGACCGACCCATAGGCGTCCCCTCACACATATAAAAGGTTTTTATAAACTAACATTACGCAATCATGCATTGTTTTCATGCATAAAATTTTTCTCATGATTTATTGGCATAAATTTTTTTTTCATGTCCCCTCATAAGTTACTATGTTTTTATGTCAAGTATGTTTTCATACTGTCATGGTTAACTTCGGTTTCATGCTGATTATGTTATACACTCCTTTATGATAGATCGTCTTATGTTCCTTCATGATAATTCCGTCTTCATGTTGATTACGTCTTACGCCTCTTTTGTTATTTATGCTTTCACGCAAGACATTGTTGGATTTCATTGAATTCTGCTTTCATGATAGTCATGGTTGGTTTTCATTGATCATGCTGTCAGGAAAATCATCGTTGAATTTTGTGTAATCACACTTTAGCGTTTCTCTATGCAACCAGAATGAGGTATATACTGGCATTGCCAGGTTATCATGATGGTTTTCCTAACCGTTTAACCGATATACTTTCCTTAAATCATGATAAATGATCGACCCCATACCGATCATTTCATGTGCATTCCACGTGTACTCCACGTACCGTATTTCATGTGTATTACATGTACCTTAATCCATGTGTATTCCACTTGTAATACTTCACGAGTATTCGCTAGTCGATTCTGAATCATCTCAGACGTATTTTCAATTGCTGATATTCTACAAGATTGTTGATGCCACTCATAACTTGGAGATGTTACTAAAGGTTGATGTTGCTGACATTCGAAGACGCTACGAGATGCGGATGCTGTTCACAACCTGAAAATCCTACGAGACGAAGACAAAGGCGTCGGAGCAAAGCAATTGGACGAGAAGATGCTTCACCATCAGACGATTCCCATCAATCATTGTTCCTAATTCTTAGTTACATGTCACACGTCATTCGGCTGTCATTTCAGCCATATGAGTGCAAACCGGTACCAGCCGGCCACTCAGCTGAATAGTTACATGAATCACGGTCATGAGAATGACCATCATGGAACTGACAGACATGACGATAGTAACCACTACTATGACAGCAACTACCCTAGAAATCGCAACCGAAACTCTGGCCACGGACGTGATCAGAAATACAAGGATTAGTAGTCTAACCGATCCGCCAATTCTGGCATAATAACCTTGTATTGTGGTTGTATTTGTTTCACATCTCGAGACACATGTCAAGACATCAGTCAAGACACATGTCTCACGTATACTTTCTGAAGACACATGTCAAGACATCAGTCAAGCACATGTCTCACGTATACCTCCTGAAGACACATGTCAAGACACCAGTCAATACATATGTCATGCTTATAGTTCCAAGAAACGAGTCAAGACACATGACTCACGTCCAACTATGGAACATTTCTAAGAAATTTAGGGTACCCTCCAAGGGTATATCTATTTTGTTGTGCCATGTATTAATCAGGCCACCAGAATTTCAATACCATTATCGGCGCATCAGTGAGAACTGTCACGTTGCCGATGTCACTTTCATTTCTTTCACCATAGCTCATATATTCATGACCATGAAGGACGCCTTTCGTATTCCCACGCATACGAAGGGTTTCCTTCAGTTTAATGATGAGATCCAATCTGCTAACGTATTTCCTCGGACAGACACGAGATGAATTTTATCCTAATTATGGACTATGAACAGCACACCATGCTACGATTCATAATTATGTACAGTAGTGTTCAGGCTCCTGAATACATTCAGCTTGATTTTTCCATCAGGAAAATCTGTACAAATTATCGATGCTTTCCAAGCATGCTTTGTTAGCCATGATTGCTAAGATTTTCTAGCTGTCAGTAACACACGACTACTAAGGTCCTTTTACGCATAACCAACGGATTATTTCAAAATTGTCCCTTACACTCCAAAAGAACCTTCAAGGAGAAGAACGGTAACATAAGATTATGTGTCGACTACCGTCGGTTTTTAAACAAATCACCATTCATGACCGTTATTCTCCTCCACGTACAGACAACATGTCCAATCGACCTTATAGTGTTAATCACTTTTCCAAGATTGAACTCATGATCATGCTGCCAACAGTGACGAGTGAAAGAGCAGGACATGTCCATGACTGCTATTCGTGCACGACTCGGTCATGCTAGATTTATGATTTTGAATTAGTTTCATCAATGCTCCAACGGCATTATAAGAATGAGTTTCCATGAACTCATAGCAAATTCATCAGTGTTTTCATTGAGGATAACCTGATTTCCTCTAAGCCTAGAGAAGAACAGGAAGACCATATCTGCACTATGTTGCAAATTCTATGACAAGAGAAATTTTACCCTGGAATTTTTTTTTCCAACATCAATTCTGTTTGATTACAGTGATACGCTGAATCACATGGGTTTCTACGGTTAATCTTACCATGACTCAGCTTATGCGTAAAGGATAGAACCCTACACTACATTAGGTGTTCTAGAAAATCCTACGCTATGAGAGGTCTAATCTCAGAGACTCAGAGTTTCGCAAACTTCTATGTATCAAGTTTCTACGAAGCAGAATACAGCTACGTTCATATCTATGTACCTGACATACCAACAGGCTAAGATAGAACACCAACAACCTAGGATGTTTTCATCATCTGAAATTGTGAATTGAAATGGGACAAGACCTCCACGGATTTTGGTTACCAGTTTAACGCAAACTCAGAAGAAGCATGATGCTATCTGGTTTATTACAAACTGTAAAACCCACAAAATAAGGTCATTACTTAATCTTACTTTTCAAATATTTTTGAAGTATTTTATAATATTAAATATTATTATGTTTAACGGTTTAAGTTGAAACCGATATTAAATATTTTATTTTAATATTTTGACGAGCAACGAGGACTACTAGTGATCGCGATACCGACGGATGCCCACAATTTTATATTTTATTATCAATCGTTTCGATATTTAATATTTTCGACGATATCATTTTAATTACGTATCGAGTCGTTATATTATTAATTTTTCGTGTGCGTTTAAACTTTTAAGTATTTTCACGAAACCCGAGTCCCGTAAATATTTGTAAAATTGACTTTTAGTCATTTCCCGCTTTTTAACTAATATTTACATTTTGGACCAAAACTATCACAAATTGGCAAAAACTACCCTAACTCCACACTATATATAACATTTCCACTAGCACTTTTCCTTTAAAAAATTTCATTTAACAAACACAACCATCTTTCTTCCTCTCCCTTTGTTTTTGCCGAACACCCTCATCAACAAAAGACCTCCAAAATTTTGATTTTCAACATTGAATCTTCCAAAATCAAGCAAAGTCCCATCCTAGATTTTCAAAGGGCTACAATTTGGTATAAAATTTTCATACATGCATCTACTTTTTATGTTTTTGAATTTTTGATTAATTAATCCATGGAATGATCATGTATATATGTTAATGTTATATTGGCTAGTGATTCTACTAGTTATTATGTTTAAATTTTTGAATAAATTTTGTAAAAATTATATGCAAGTGTGTTATAGGTTTGAACATAGTGTAGGAATGATGGAATGATCACATTAGTGGCATATAAATGGGTAAATTGTGTTGAAAAATTGATTTTGTATGGTTTTTAAATGATCAATTTTGGGCAGTAGGTTCGAGACCAATTTCGGGGGTCTTAAGTCTGAATATAGGTTGTTATTATGGGATTATGTCGTAGAGAATTTCGTTAGCTTCGATTTGATATAAAGTAGGCCTTCCAACTCCAAACGAGGTGGAAGATACACTAGTTTGATTTTCGTGTACCGGGAGACGAGTGTCGACACAATCCGAAAATTGTTGTCGATATTTGGATCGAATCTCGGGGACTATAAAATGAGTTTCAAAATGATTCAAGGGCTGTTCTCAGGCTCCAAGTTTATTATTTTGAGTCTATTTTTAGAATCAAGTGGCGGTTTTACAAATGGAGTTGTTTAGAATGGTCAAAATGATTTCGTAAGTCAAGGTCGCTAAACTGTCCGGATTTTGTGATTCAAAGATGAGTCGGGCAGGGAACTTTAGAAGTAAAATCTTTTAATGGTCTTTTGAGAGGACTTTCTGTATATAGTAAGTAAGTTCTCTAAGTAGTATCATAAAAATTTGATATGTTTAAGTATGGGAAAACGGCTTGGACATTCGGTATGTTCCGGCAGATTTTTATTAAAGGCATATAATAATAAAACGAATATATAGGAGAGTATAATAGAACCACTTGCATCGTCTTCTCTCGAGTTGTCGTGATTTTATACTTGAGTTTGATTTTATTAAGTATCATTTATTTCTCGAGTCTATTATTAAAGTACGCACCTTATTTGCTAGGTTGCGGGTATCGTGATTACCGGGCATCTACTATCGTCAGCGATTGTCTTCAACTACTATAAGTACTAAGGTGAGTCTATAGCCTCGTTTGAGCTCATTCAAATATTTTAAAACCCGCGAGGGGGAATACATGTTTTGTAAACTTAGAACACAAGATTTTTATGGTATGCTTGTCCCTTTAGGAATGGACCCGTGGTTGCCTTTAAATTGCATTAAGTGATTGCCTTTGTTAAAGCCTCAATTATGGACCGTTAATTAACCTATGATGGGTTAACCGCTAGTACAATTAATAGATCTATGGGGGAAGCCGCCCCGGTTCAGTTTTTTTGGACTTGTCATAGAAGCTTAGGCCCGACCTCCACACTGTTTGAACATATTGTATTGAGAAGTCAGGTATACGGCAATGTACCAATAATCTGGAGGTAACCGACAATTAATAAATCTCCTGTCTTATCAGACCTCTAAAGGGAGTGTCTAAGGGCTCGGTTCCATGAGCTTATTGCAATTTATGCTATATACAATTATTATTGTTGATGCAAATTATTATTTGATGCTTGTTGCCTTTAAGCATGCCACAAACTTATAATCTTTGCTTGTGTTCAAAATGATTATATAAACCTATAGATTCACTCGGCATTTTTGCTGATGATTTTCTCACATGTATTTCAGGTAATCAGGAAGGGTGAAGCTTGGAAACCACGGAAATGAATGTTGTGCACTACTTTGCAATATAAACTCTTTGAATATTTGTCGTTCCTTTTGTTCAAAACAATTTAAATCTTTTGTTTTGGTTGTACTTTGGTTACGATGTCTTGTGACTACGCTACTCTGACAAATGTTTTAGGAACGATAAATCTAAAACATCTCTTTTTGAGTCGTTCTTTATAAATTATGTGTTGTAGTATCATTGTTTAGCACCCAAAGATGTATTCCGCTGCGTGTAAATTTGGGGGTGTTAAACAAACAGTTTGATCAAGTCTGCCAAATCCTTACATCCGCAAGGATTTCAGAACCAACAGATTGATCGGACATGTTCCAGCCAAGGCTCATCCGATCACTTGGTAATCCCTCAGCTATCGGGTCAGACAAAGATTCGCAATTGTACTCCTAAATTACTTCACGTCTTCATTCTGATTCCACGACTTGCTTTCGCGCTCGCGTTCATGACACTATTCACGTTCATGATCGTATCTAGGCTTACGATTTTACGTTCATTTCGTTCTGGGAAGTTTTGCAAGAACTTGAGAGACCAGACCCAAGTTTAGTATAACTCCCTATCCTCATATAAACGTTTCTCGTCATATTCTATGTCTCACCTTGTAGCGTTTGGCGTTACCGCCATTATATTCTATGTTCACGATATGTTTCACATGTCATGTTCATTCCACGTTCCTCATATCATGATCAAGATATGTTACACGTATCATGGATCACGATATGTTTACTCATACTACACTCGCCATATCTCCACGTAGCACGTTCAAATATTTTCACGCATCACGTTCAAAATTTTTCACGTACTACGTTTATTTACGTCTCGCGCATCGTTTCTAGTTATCAGTTAAGTCAGATTGTCTTGCATTTTAATGTTCAGTTACCCTAGCACGTTAACTCTTATTTTCCTCGATCGAATTTAGGGGATCTACCTTCCGTTGATAACCAAGAATTTCTTCGTATTCCAAGTCAAGGTCAGGAGGACCAAGATTTATCATTTGTGTCAAGATCTTCTGAAGGAACCGTTCCAAGAGGGAGGCCACTTGGAAACGGACAAGTTCATCCGGACTTTTATCCGTTTCTCTCATCAATTAGATATGTCCTTTCAGTCACGTCACGTTCCATGTCCTATCAAGACATGTCACGTTCCGCGTTCCTTCTGCCAGGAAACCCGCACGTTCAGTTATCTTACATACCCTCTCAGTTTGATTCGGGTATGTTTCTCTTTCAGTTAGGTTACCTATAATTCGGGGACGAATTGTTCTTTTTAGGGGGGAAGAGTTGTAAAACCCGCATGCTTTTATCATGAATAGTACCCTTAAGATCGTACGTACTAGATTAAAACTTTTCTTTTATAGTACGATTACGTTTACGTGTTAGGATTTTACGTATTACGTACGTGTTAGAACCGATAAGTAATTATTACGCACGAACACGCAATAATTATTTAAACAATAATTAATCACGAACATGCGATCATGAAATCATGAACGTAATTAAATCACGAGCTAATATTAATTACGTATATATATTTATTACGAACTGAATAAATATATTGAGTCACGATCGAAAACTAATTAGATTACGTAAACTACGTAACACGTAATCACGGACATTTAAACAATTATTATTATTACGTATATTTAATTTAACACGACAAGTAATTACATACGTAATGATTACGTTTAACACGTATTATGATAACCATGAACTTACGACATTTTATAACACGATTACGCGTACCATTTAACAAGTCACGTATTAAATAAAAGAATAATAAGTGGTTTTGTTAGGGCTGTTTTAGACAAGTAAGTAAAAGACAAGACATATGGGCCGAAGCCCATGAATTACCCAAACCGACCCTATACATATTAAAAATGGGGGTGTTTTTTTTTTTTGTTTCTTTCCTTCTGCCGACACAAACAAACAAACACTAGAAACCCTAAAAAAAGGATCAGCCGCGTATTTTTTTGGGTCTTCTTCTTTTGATGCCGTCGGGTACACACCAAGAACAAGGAGAAAAAGGTAAGCCCTAATTCGTTTCTATTTTTCCTTTTTCTTTTAATCCGATTTCAGGATATTTAAACATGTTCAAAAAATAAATTAAGGGGGGGTTTCGTTTGTTGTTGATGGGTTCGACAGACACACAAACCGAGACTCATATGAGTCTCGGTGGTGAATTATTGCACCAGCCGCAACCCTAATTAGGGTTTTGGGCTTGGTTTGTGCTAACAGTGGGAACCCGTAGGGGTGTTTGTACTAGCAGTGGGAACCGAGACCTGGGTGGTCTCGATGGATACTTATCACAGCCAGGGGGAAACGCATGCCAGTCAGGGGAAACTGTTTAACTGCCAGGGGTAACTGGCAGTTAAAGGGTTGTTTGGTTTTGGGTTTTAAAACAGGTTTAAGGGTGGGTTTGGCAGTGAGTTTAAGAACAGAATTAAGGGGCTGTTTGGTTCGGCTTTATATAAAAACACAACACGTTTTCAAGGGCTCGGGTTTACGACAACGTTTTCCTAAAAGATAATACACGGGTTCGGGTTATTATTTTTTAGGTTAATTAGCTTTAAAATATGTAATTTACAAGGTAAATTAAATTAATAAAACACGACTTATAATTACAAGATTATTTATTTACAAGTTAATTTAATTAATTTAACATGCTAGATAATTAATTTAATTAAAATGTGGACTTAGGTTTATTATTATTAATTAATAATACATGATTTTAACCTAAGTAATTATTTATTTAAATTAGACTAAGTAATTAATTAATTATTAAAACCATGACTTATAATTAATTAATTCTCATGACTTAGGTTATATTAATATAATTAATAATACACGTTTTAACCTAAGTATTATTACCTTTTATTTAATTAAATCATGTTATATTTTAATTAAATACTTTTAACCTATAGTTTATTTAAATTACATGTAATAATTAATAAACTATACATTTTAACCTCATGACTTAGAATATTAATCAGAAAACACTTTAGCTTATATTATTAGCTTAATAATCCAGCTTATTTCTATTTATGAAAACTTTCTATTTTTAGAAACTTATTTAATTAAGGCAGCTAATCTATTTATGGAAACTTTCTATTTTTTTAGAAACTTATCTATTTTTAAGCAGTAATTCTATTTTTGGAAACTTTCTATTTTTGGTAACTTTCTATTTTTGGAAACTTTCTATTTTAGGAAACCTGCTATTTTTTTTAGAAAGTTACTTATTAGTACACAGCGAGTATAATAATACAATAAATACAAGTAATACTTAAACAGATATCCAGAATACACGATAAATACAGTATAACGTTAAAATCAGTAAAACATGACATGAACATATAAAATAAGCTAAGACATAACATTTAACCAGTTACGTACTCAGTGATCATATACTTATACACGTATGTATTTATGTAGCGTTAGTGATACCGAAGTAGGATTCCGCTCAGTTCATCTTCTTCGTTCACTGGACATAAGGTACGGATTCCCGTCCTTTTAGTATGGACATTCTTTCCTTATTAGGATTCCCCGTATGCAGCCAACTGTTTTCCTGTAGTATAAGTTACGTTTTTTATTGCTTATGTTTAATTAAGAATACCTATAGCCATATACATGCATGACCAGTTTCACCTAGTTATGGAGGTACCATAACCATAACATTAGAGGCACTGATGTTATGACTTCACCACGGCGGAGTGATTGCTCGTGGCGTCCCTTCAGCTTTTGGCCATATTATTATATTTATCATGTGGGGCGTATGGGTGCATCCTAGTTACATGTTTTCAGTCAGGATTTCATGGTGAATGTGGTGTGTGCCTTGCATCCTTCACAAGGAGTTGATCCCTCCTACCCAGAACCAATATATTAAATTAGAGGCAACCCCTCTAATTTGCATGATGAGGTCACCCCTCCAAGTATTCATGCACGGTGGATTTTCATGACCTATATTGGCTAATGGTAAAATATGTTAAACAGTTTTCATAAGATAAACATAAGTCTTTTCAAACTATAAAACCAGTTTTATAAACATGTTCCAGGTTTTCCAGGACTTATACATTTCCGCTGCTATTAAGTCTCTATTATGTTTTAGTCACTTATACTATGTCTATATCCGTGCACTGAGCGTTTTGCTCAGCCGTTATTTTCCTTTCCATGTCCCAAAACGGCAGGTACCCTAGGAAAGACTCGAGCATTTGGAGGACGTGCATAGGATGGAAGCTGCCAGAGACTTCTTTTCCTTTTTGCCTTCATATACGTATGCTTGTTTAGTCTTTCATTCATTTCTTTTGCTTTATTATGTTTTGGGCTTATGTTTGGGGACCGATGTTTGATTCCGGTTATCCCTATGGTCATGTAATGTTTTAGACATTTATCCTTGTATGCTTTGATGACACGCCATAATTACGCGTGACATTCCATTATCAAGATGGGGTGTTACAATGACTCCTCAAGATCCTTTTTGGAACATGGACACCGGCGCATCTTCTCATGTGGCTGATAATACAAGTATACTCACTTCCTTTAGTAACTCAAGCATTTATCCATCTGTATTTGTTGGCAATGGTCACTATTCCTGTCACTCATACCGGACATAGCTCCTTGCACACATCTCATAAGCCTCTTCATTTAAATCATATTCTTGTCACACCTCATATAATTAAGAATTTAATTTATGTCCGTAAATTTACCCATGATAATGATGTATCTGTTGAATTTAATGCTTATGGTTTTTCTGTGAAAGATTACCAAACCCGAATGCTTCTTCTTCGTTGTGATAGTACGGGTGAACTTTACCCGGTTACTCAGCAACGTCCGTTTCAATCTCCAGTTGTTTTGCTTTCATTCAGCTCCACTACATGGCACAGACGCCTCGGTCATTCCGGGGATGATGTGCTTCGTCGCTTAGAGTCAAGTAATTTAATTTCATGTAATAAATCAAAGTTGTCTAGTTTGTGTCATGCGTGTCAATTAGGTAAACATGTTAAGCTTCCGTTTTATAGTTCTGAATCTTTTGTTGAGTCTATCTTTGAGATTATTCACTCGGATTTATGGGCATCTCCAATTCCGAGTGAAAGTGGATTTAAATACTATGCTATTTTCTTAGATCATTTTTCGCACTTTGTGTGGGTCTACCCTTTACATAAAAAGTATGATTTGTTTGTCACTTTTGTTGCTTTTCGTGCTTATGTCAATAAACAGTTTAATGTAGATATTAAGGCTTTGTAGTGTGACCATGGGGGTGAATATGACAACACTCTTTTTCATGACCTTTTTCGCCAACATGGCATACAATTTCACTTTTCTAGCCCTCGTACTTCCCAGCAGAATGGCAAATCCGAACGTATGCTTCGCACCATAAATAATCAAATCCGTACATTGCTTTTTCAAGCCCACATGCCTGCCTCTTATTGGGTGGAAGCTCTTAATATGGTCGCTCACCTTTTGAACATATTGCCTTCTACAGCCATTAATAACGAAATACCATTCACAAAACTATATAACCAAACACCCATATATGAACATCTGCGTGTTTTTGGATGCCTTTGTTATCCTCATGTTAATATTGCACACAAACTCGAACACCGTTCTACACAATGCATATTTCTAGGTTACCAAGCCAGTCACCGTGGTTATCGATGTCTCGACTTATCCTCCAATAAGATAATTATCTCGAGACATGTACGGTTTGATGAAGACGTTTTCTCATTTAGGACTGTCATGTCTTCTACTAAACCTTCGTATGACTTCTTACTTCCGCCATTACCTCCACCGTCACATATCATGCCCAATCACACAAATGCTAACCAACCAACCCAGCTAAGTACTCCTACCCCATCACCCCCTCATACACCACCATCTCTCCAAACCAATGATAGTCCACCACCCACTGGTTTCCCTGCAGCCCAAACTACCCCACAACCACGTGTTTCACCCACAACCCAACAACAAACTACCTCCACCTCTAACCCGTTTTTTGTCCTTTCTGCGAACCAACCATCAGCTGAACCTGTCCATAACGTTCATCCCATGGTTACACGAGCAAAGTCTGGTATTTGAAAACCTCTTGAAAAAATATGTCTTAATGTTAACACTCCTTCATCGCTTCCTCGTTCTCATGTTCATGCTCTTCGAGATCCTATATGGAAAGAAGCTATGTTAGATGAATATAATGCTTTAATTACTAAAGGAACGTGGGTTCTTGTGCCCCGACCAGCTAACGTTAACGTTGTTCGTTCTATGTGGATTTTCAAACATAAGTTTCATGCAGATGGCTCATTAAGCAGGTATAAGGCTCGTCTTGTTGCCAACGAAAGAAGTCAACAGCAGGGTATTGATTGTGATGAGACATTCAGTCCGGTGGTTAAACCGGCTACCATTTGTACAGTTTTGAGTCTCGTTGTTTCTCGTCAGTGGCCTATTCATCAGCTTGACGTGAAGAATGCCTTTCTTCATGGTCATTTATCTGAGACGGTGTATATGTACCAGCCTCCTGGGTTTGTTGATTCTACTAGACCTGATTATGTATGTCACTTGAAGAAATCAATATATGGCCTTAAGCAGGCTCCTCGAGCTTGGTTTCAGCGTTTTTATAGCTTTGCTACACGGATTGGTTTTCATCAGAATAAAACAGATGCATCCTTATTTGTTTATCATTTTGGATCGGACATTGCTTATCTATTATTATATGTGGATGATATTATACTTACTGCGTCCTCTACATCGTTGCTACAACGTATTATTGGCTCTCTTCATAGCGAGTTTGAACTTAAGCAAGGATATACATGTAAATCTCCCTATTTTATTTGGCATAAAACCAAAACTCATTAACAATACATCTCATAGTTCCTTATTCAGTTTCACTTTAATAGTTCCGGTTCGATCGGTCTGTTTCGATCCGCTATCTAGTATGATTACCCCTATATAACACTCATGTTTTACATATATAGCCCATAATCTTGTTTAAAAGCTACAATAACATCGTTTTTCTAGCTTGAAGAAATCATTATATGGCCTTAAGCAGGATCCTCGAGCTTGGTTTTCGTGTTTTTCTAGCTTTGCTACACGGATTGGTTTTCATCAGAATAAAACAGATGCATCCTTATTTGTTTATCCTTTTGGATCGGACATTGCTTATCTGCTATTATATGTGGATGATATTATACTTACTGTGTCCTCTACATCGTTGGTACAACGTATTATTGGCTCTCTTCATGGCGAGTTTGCTATGACAGATCTTGGCTCTCTTAATTATTTTCTTGGTATTTCTGCTCAACAGACTGTATCTGGTTTATTTTTATCACAGTCCAAATTTGCTGAAGAGATTCTTGAGAAAGCTCATATGCAGTAGTGCAATCCTTGCAGGACTCCGGTTGATACTCAATCCAAATTAGGTCCTAACGGTGACCCGGTTTCTGATTCTACCATGTATCGTAACATGGAAGGTGCTCTTCAGCATCTTACTTTTACGCGACCAGATATTTCTTATGTTGTTCAACAGGTTTGTCTTTATATGCATGATCCCCGTGAGCCTCATCTTGCCGCTTTTAAAGAGGATTCTTTGGTATGTTTGTGGTACTCTTGATCATGGTCTTCAGCTACATGTTTCTACTACCACTCAGCTCACTGCATACACTGATGCTGATTGGACAGGTTGGCCAGTCACCCGTAGATCCACTTCTGGGTATTGTGTTTTTCTTGGGGATAATCTACTATCATGGTCTGCTATACGTCAGGTTACTGTTTCTCGATCTAGTGCAGAGACTGAATATCGGGGTGTTGCTAATGTTGTTGCTGAAACTGCTTGAATTCGTAATCTTCTGTTGGAATTACATGCTCCTTTGCATACTGCTAGACTTGTTTACTGTGACAACGTTAGTGCCGTTTACCTTTCTACTAATCCAGTACAACATCAACGTACTAAACATATCGAGATAGATATACATTTTGTTCGTGACTATGCGGCTTCTGGGCAAGTGCGTGTTTTACATGTTCCGTCTCGGTTTCAATATGCAGATATCTTCACCAAGGGTCTCCCGACTGCTTTATTTCTTGAGTTTCGTTCCAGTTTGAACGTCCGAAGACCTCCCGTATTAACTGCGGGGGAGTATTAGCCGAATTATATTTGGCCCATGCATTAGTTATTATTATCGGGCTTAGCCCATATTAGTTATCTTATTATGCAAGACTTAGATATGTATTTATAATGGATAATCAATAATATTGAAGAGGGGATTTTACCAATTCTAATATATTTGAGTGCCGCTTTCTCCACGTTTCAACCAGGTCCTCGTGGTGCCCTACCTTGACTTTCTGCAAAGTAGATTTCTCGTAACCAGAATACAAACCAAAGAAGTAGATTTCTCGGAACCACAAAACAAACCAAAGAAAATGTTCTCTGTAACCCTCTATTTATATTGACGTGGATTCTGGTTTAATTTAAAATTATTCATGAGGAATAGATAGTTTAACTTTAACAAAAACACTAACTTTATATTAGATTCTGTAACTATTAGATTAAATTTTCTTTCACCTGCAGTAAACAAACCCGTGACTTACACATTAATAACACACATAAACTTTATATTATTTTATGAGATAATTAAAATGATTCATAAAGGACTTCTAGAGGGAATTTTAAAGAATCAGATATAAAATGAAATTGCCTAAAGGCTAACTTATAAATGTCATTTTTTAAAAAGAATTACGTGATAATTATGATACATTTCGTGTCATTAAACCTAGAAAGTGTGGATTTATGGATATTAAAGAGACTTTAACCGAACCTCTTTTATCGAGAAATCCAGACTTGTATATATGCCCATAGTCTTATTTAAGAACTAGTCAAATGTTTGTTCAGCAACTCATTCTTTTCAAGCTTTTGTTCACATGCCTCAATTCTCATAAACAAATGCCAAAGACCCAAACGTACTTTTATGCCCACAGTCTTAGTTAAAAACTAGTCAAATATTTGTTCACTCACCCATGTGGGACAAATACACATAAACATATGCTTAAACCTTAAAGTTGTCTGTTAGAACTAAAGTCAGGAGGTGTTATATTCAACATAAGATCACCGTGAACAAATACACATAAACATCACCTCCTTTTATAGGGTGAGGAGGTCGGTTACAAACTCGGGTCAAGCCCACTCGACACACTTACCGTACAATAAGGAAAGAAACCTAATCAAGATACTAACTATCTTAGGAAATTATATTCAACAATTTCCACCTTAGTGACAAGACTAGTTAGTCCCGACACCAAGTATCTTCATGCAATACTTGAACTTCGGACCTGGAACCACCTTTGTAAACGCGTCAGCTGCATTATCTTCCGTGCCTATCTTTACCACTTCAATCTCTTTAGATTCTACGATCTCCCTGATGAAGTGATACCTCACGTTGATATGTTTCGTCCTCTCATAAAACATAGCATTTCTTGAGAGATGAATTGCCCCTTGATTATCACAATTCACAACCACTGACCTTAGGTTTATTCCCAGCTCGATTAGTAGACCTTTAAGCCAAATGCTTTCCTTAACAGCTTCCGTAAGCGCCATATACTCCGTCTCTGTAGTAGACAATGCAACAACATGCTGCAGAGTTGATTTCCAACTCACAACACAGCCATGTACCATAAACACGTACCCGGTTATCGACCTACCCTTGTCAGGGTCTTTAGCATAATCGCTATCCACGAAATTGTCAACATCCACGTGTTTCCCTTGATCTCTACCATACACTAGACCTACATCAGCAGTGCCCTTCAAGTACTTCAAAATCCACTTCATCGCTTCCCAGTGATTTTACCTGGATTCGCCAAATACCTGCTCACAATGCTAACCGCGTACGCAATATCTGGTCTAGTGCAAACCATCAAGTACATTAAACTACCTACAACATTCGCATATGGGACCTTACTCATTCTTTCCACATCCCAGTCACTCGACGGACAATCCTTCAAAGATACCTTGAAGTGTGCTCCCAATGGCACAGAGACCGACTTGCCATTATCCACTCTATAGTTATTCAGAATTTTCCGCACATATCCCGACTGAGACACCTTCAGGGTTCGGTTACCCCTATCCCTGACAATATCCATACCAAGTATCTTCCTAGCTGGACCAAGTTCCTTCATATCAAACTCTTTTCGCAACAGTCCCTTGGTATATTCGATCTTAGACTTGCTTTTACAAGCAATCAACATATCATCTACATACAGCAGTAGATATATGTACATACCTGGTGCAAACTCCTTGAAGTAAATACAACTATCATAGTTGCTACGGCTAAACCCATTGCTGACCATATACACATCAAACCGTTTGTACCACTGCCTTGGAGACTGCTTAAGACCATAAAGGGATTTCTTCAACAAACATACCTTGTTGCCCGTTCCTTCTTCAACACCAAGCGGATGTCTCATATAAATGGTTTCTTTAAGATTACCATGCAAAAACGCCGTCTTCACATCAAGTTGTTCCAACTCGTAATCATCACAAGCAGTTAATGAGAGAATCACCCTAATAGATGTATGTCGAACCACGGGTGAGAATACCTCATTATAGTCAATCCCTGCTCGTTGTGTGAAACCCCGAGCTACCAGCCTTGCTTTATACTTTGGTTTCTGAACGCCTTCAATCCCTTCTTTAATCTTATACAACCACTTGCAGCTTACCAGCTTCTGACCACGTGGTTGATCGACCAGCTTAACAGCTTCTGACCACTTGCAGCTTACCAGCTTCTGACCACTTGATACATTAATAAATAAAAAGAGTGAATACAAGGTGCGTGTAGGTTAAAGACCTCCAACTCTTGTTTGGTCGCAAGATATCCATATAACTGTCGGTTACCATTAGACTAAAATAAAACGGGTGATCATTCCAAGCATATCTACCTATGTTTTGGCATTCAAAATGCTTGCCTAGTTGTTGATCCTATAAATAACTAATAACTTATGCGTCAAATATCAACACAATCACACCCCCGCGCCTTTCTGCCCAAGTGCATAACAGGCTTCCACAGCTTCAAATGGATCAAAGTATTCGAGAAGCTATTGGATTCCCATGTCAAGACACAAAATCAAGATTTTCATGTAACACCGCATCAAAAATACTTTGTTCAGGATCTGTAAAAGAATAAAGAATGCTATAACCTAAAACCTAGAACAAGATATGTTACAATTGTTGTCTTTATGGAACAGATGAAGATTCATTCTATGATGACAACCTCATTAAAAGTAAATCTAAAAGGCATATAACTCCACAGAATGGTGGAAAACCGTTGAGTAAAATGCAGAATCAAGAGGCGAATTGGGAGAAACACCATCTTCGCTGATACAAGGATAACATATGATGATAAGCAAAGGATAAAAATCACTGGACCAATGAATGGATTAAAAAAGGATACCTGCCATCACCAAACCAACCCAATAAATTAGGGTTTTAACTAAATCTAAAAATCAAGTCTTTACCAAAACAACTCAATATAAAGACGAAAACACATAGGAGGAGGATAAAGGTGAAAAAAAACAAACCTCGAGTATAACCTGCAATATGTAATATTCCTCACCAAGAGAGAACTCAATGAGTATAACCTGCAATAAACAGAAGAACATTAAGATCACGTGCACAAGAGGTGAGGAAGAACACACAAATAAGTTGTCAATAAAGAATAAAATCATAACCATACACAAAATTTGTATCAGCAGAAGAGCATAGAAATCCGAACACCCTTTAATCATTAACATCAATAAACACAAACATGTATGTTAAATATTAAGGGATTTTTGTGTACCTTTTTATACCGAAATCAATAGAAGATAAATCGTTGATCAAACGAGGTGCTTCATCTCTCATGTCATCCATTGAATTACGTCCGCCATAATTGATTAATGTTTTCTCTATGAAAACCTTGTTTGCCGTGATTTATTGAATGAAATAACCGTTGTTTATATAGGTAAATCTTTAAATCATTTCTTTATTTAGATTAATAAGT
Source organism: Glebionis coronaria (assembly GCA_025667525.1). Lineage (NCBI taxonomy): Eukaryota > Viridiplantae > Streptophyta > Magnoliopsida > Asterales > Asteraceae > Glebionis > Glebionis coronaria. The sequence goes on along the minus strand of CM046877.1, from coordinate 71,743,519 downwards.
TTCAACTCATCAAATTACAATTTTGTAAATTCTCCAGCCGTGTAATTGATGAGTTGCCAAAAATGTATTACATTAAATTGCCAGCCATGATGAAATCACAGAAGACTTATAAATGTTCCTTACATGAGAAGTTACAAAGAAAAATTTTCAATTTCAACATTTGCTATGGCTCTTTTATAATTAGTATAGATGATGGATGATGACATTAGAGGAAGAATTAGAGATATATATATAGGCTGCAAGAATGAAACACAGAAGAAATATTAGGGCTGCAAGAATGAAACACAATATTGATTGCTATAAAAGTGTATTTGACATTCAAAATAAAAGTGTATTTGACATTCCAAAAAAAGGCAATGGTGACATACAACTTTCTGTTTAGTAGGAGATTTCTGTTTTGCGTATTTGACATTCCAAAATTAAGGCAATGGTGACATACAGTTGTTTCATGCGTGAGATATAGCAAATTTGTAGGAGTTATCTGTTTTTCATGCGTTGAGATATAGCACACTTGTAGGAGTTTTCTGTTTTTGGAAGTGTGAAAAGGTTAATTAAGGTAATGTTGAGGAAACTTTCTACTAAAGGCAATGTGAGAAAGGGAGATGAGTTTTTCAACAAAAATATATAGCTTTTATAAGTAGTAGAGATACAATCATACAGCTAATCCTGTGTAAAACATACAGCTAACAATTGCACAACTCAATTTACTAACCACTTACATTTACCATTCTAAAAAAATGAAGTAAAAATATCTTAGTTTACAACGTTGAAGAGGGTTACATATTTTACTCTTCAACCTTTGTATCCCTAGGTATGTTGCATAACTCGTCTTAATTTAAACAGATCTAATATTTATTCATTCATCCATGTGGGAAAAAACCAAATTCATTTCTATATTTGATATTTTGTTTATAATGCATATATTGTAAATTTGTAACTCACATTAGCTCGGTGTTAGACACATATCAGATCGTTGATGGTTTTATTTTGAAATTATTAGAAAGTTACTAAACTCGCTTATGATTGTCGTCGAATGAGTAAATTAATTTGCACAATGTCTAAACATTTAAGTTATAAATACTAAGTTTGGTGGATGAAATTTATCACCATGATCACGTTTTATATTGTTTTTCTAACATGAATTACACCCACCCAACCCAGGTACGTATTAAAAGTTACAGATGGTTTAATATGTAGCTAAGTTCAAATATGATATGATCTTCAATTCTTTGGGCTACATATAACTCGTAATGTCAAGGATAATCGCTGCCTATTTAATGTGACATGATTATCTTTTAAGTAACACTTGTGGTCTGGGACAGAGTCAGGGTCGTTCTGTGAGTGCTCGTGACATTTATGTATTTTTTCGATTTTATGTTAATTTTTGAAAGAAACAAAAAACCATCGATCTCTTTTAAATATATCTTAAGTGGACCCGATGTATCAAAATGTGTTTCTAATCTTATTTAGTTAGTATATTTTTAAAAAATTGATCAATACTGTTTTAAGGTTAAAAAGTTATTGTGTCCCGGTCATCTTTGATTTTGGCTTCATTACTGCTTGTAGTAATGAATAAAACGGATAGTTGATGATGAAGAGGCTTGTAAGTTGTACAACCATTTTTGTGTCATATAATTGTATTCTTAAGTAACTTCCACTAGCTTGTAAACAATTTACTGTAATTTTCTTCGTGTTTGTTGTACTTTAACAATATTAACCATAAAAATTTATAGTTTTTGTTATGTACCTTAGTTTCATAATTTTATATTTTCTTCATCTCAAAATTATTATATTTTTACGACAAAAAAATATACACACACATTTTATGAAATATGTATTTATTACCCATTTATCTTTAATACTATTTAACAAAATAATAATTTTACTTTTAACTAATTAATTAAAATATTATATAGTCTATAATAATAATTTTAAATAAAAATAATATAATCAATTTAATCAATTTTTCTTATCTATTTTAACTAATAAACCAAAATAATTTACAAACACCTTAAGCTAGAAAAATTAAATTAGTTACTTTAAATAACACAAAAGTACCACAGGTTTATGCATGCACATTAAAATTGTCATAAAAACACTTCCATATATAATTTTTTTTTGCACCGATGTTTTGAAGTAAAATTTTTAAAATAATACGTTTAATTCTCCTATATTTTTGTAAACTAATTAATATTTTTAATTTAAAAACATAAAACACGTTTTTTCTAATAATTAATTGTAATTATTTATAATTAAATACATAATTATAATGTGTTCCATATATACAAGCATTGTAAATAATTTCATATAATTAACCTCTAATACAAAACTAACCGGATTGTAAAATTAAACTCTATAAAATCAATATTTTTTCAACTTCTATAAAATAAAAAAATTGTAAACGTACAAAGTGTATAAAAAATAAAATTAAAACAAGTCTTTTATATAAATAAATTTTAGTATTCTTTTACAAAAAGATAATTTTTAATGTGTTTCATATAAAATACTCGAACTAGATCTAAAAAACTAACATTTTTTTACTTTAAACGTTTAAAGTTTACACGGTTGTTTAAAACCTTACAAAAAAAATTTATAAAAAAATAATAATTGTTATTCTTTTAATAAAGCAGAACTATGTTAATGTGTTAGATATATAATATTTCTAAAAAACAAACGTGTCTTAGTTTTAAACGTTTAAAAAACAAACTATTTAGACAACTATTATATAAAAGATGATGAAAGACAATTATTTTAAAAACATCACATATAATTTAAACAAACTAAAAATATTATTGAATATATATTTTTAAAGATAATAAAAATAAAAGTTGTTTAGCAATTAATAGAAAAAACGCGTTATGGACTTTTTCTATAGTTGTAAAGTCAATAAAAATTTATGGCTTAAATAATTGTAACAGTTTCCTATTTTATCTCTTATTTTGAATTCTGAAATCCATTAAGCATAAAACGGGTAAAACATTAAATCAATTCTTTCAATGTACGCTTTGTTTTTTAACCTTAAGCAGTTTCAATCATATTAAATGTCTTACACCTTCCAAAATCACAGAATACTTATAAAACCATCAAACGTATGGGTCTAGATCTCATTCGTTTAGGTCGCATGATTTGTATGTTACTTTTATATGCTGTAACCCTAAAAACATTATTTGGGGCAAAATGCTTTTATGAATTGGTAATAATCTATTTCTATGAATTTTTTATTTATACACTATGATAAACTATTATGATGTCTATTGTAATCTTTGTATTTTATTTGTTATATTATGTTTGCAGGTTGGATAATCTTTTAATGGTTGAAAAACACAATTAGAGTATGTCCAAATCTAAACCTGCTTGGATAATCTCTTAACAACCAGGGTTGTCTCACTATCATATGCTTATATTTGTATTAACTTTATTATTTATCCCGTGTTAATGTATGCAATTCGTTATTTAGAGAGATTATGTAGAATGATGACCAGCCAAGGTAAAAACACATTCACCCTTTTCTAATTATGTTCTCTGATTGAAAACCAAAAAAACCCTGATCGGATTTTCCATTTCTAAACAATCATGTAATTTTTATTTTTATTTTTTTATAATACAATACTAGCCAGTTTCTTATAAATTTTGCGCATTGGCTTCTCTTTCCAGGCGAAGGTTAGTTATATGAGGTAACGAAGTACGAAACGTAGTGTGAGTTGTATACTAATAGAGCACCGATAGGGACATGGCATTCTATAAAGGTTTAGGTTTTATCTGTTTGCGGGTCATGGTATTGTATAAAGGTTTAGTTTTCTGTGTTACTGAATTACAACTATAAAATATCATTTTCTATAAACTTTATCCATAAAATATCTTAGAAATGTTTCCAATGTGACTTAACGCATAATCACTTGGTTGGTGGGCAAACTCACATGGACATGTTGAGTTTTTGAAGGGCTGTGAACCACGTTCATCTAAACCAAAGAATGATCAATCCAAATCTCTTTTCCTGTTAGTATATTTTGTTTTGAATTGTTATGTCTCCTATTGGAATCATTACGGCCTATTTGAAAATGAAGATACTACGTATAAATTTAAGTGATGAAATCAAGACATACATCAATATTCATGACCAACATATATTATTAAGGTATTACAGGTCACCTAAATACTTTGATTTGTTTTCATTGATTTTGTATATTATATTGCACTTCTGGTGGCTAAATGTGAAGTGGTAAGAATCGTTCATGTTCTATTTTGAGTATGTGAAATTAACAATGACAAATAAAAGATACAATTTCGTATGATCCTGTTATGAATGTCAGATATAGATATATACAGAATTAAGTTAAATAGGAACTTTCTGCATACCAATTTATATGTACAATATAGAGTGTAAAGAGTACACAACACATCAGATAGATGGTGGAATGGAATTAGAATGAGTTTTTGAGTTAAGAAATTGGGTGGAACGGAACTGGTATGAATTCAATTTGTATTATAATTACTAACCAGAGTAAGGTATTAAAAATGAAGCTTTGTAGTACCCAAATCATAAGAACACAAATAAATAAGAGTCACAACTTTTATTTGCAAAAATCTGTTAACTTTAAAACTTTTTAAAGTAATTATTGCGCGTCACGCATCATAAAACGTCATGTGTGACTTATAGATGATGTTGATTCGTGCAGCTGCTGACGCAACTTATTGCTATGTTAATCTTGGTGCTCTTTGCATTGTGTCGACTTACTGCTGCTAACGAATCGAAGTTGTTGATGGAAGTTGCAAAAAAAGTTCATGACACGGGTTGCAGAAAGCTGAATGAACACAAGCTGAACAAAAAATGATGATATGGGTTCTTGATAGATATGGTGACTATTTTGATCTTAATGGACTCAGTAGTGTATTTTTTTATCGGTGACTATTTTTAATGTTTTTATAGAAGAGCAAGCAAAGTGGAGTAGTAAACCTAGAGCGAAAAAAGCTGCAGAGAATTATAGGGCCGCCAAAGACTGGATACGAGCTGCCAAGGAGCGACAACATTTTACTGAAAAGATGTGAAGGTTTTGATGGTCGAAAAACTCTAAAAAGAAGCATAAACAAGCATAACATGTACATACAACACTAATGATCTTGAAGAGTATAATGTTTTCTCCCTATCATCCTTATGTTTCTGTAATATATAGTTCAATTCAACTCTATTGGTCTACATGAGGCTAAAGGTCTAATTCCATCGTACATTTTAAGGATTCTGATGTTAATGAAGTACTATACTGGATAACTTTATGGGTAATTTTAAAGCTATTAAAATGGGTTTAGGTATTGGTACCCCCACAACCGATTCTAATAGCCCCTGAGTTTTTTTAATTTTTTTTTTTTTTTTTATAATTTTTATAATATTGTCCAAAAATTACAAAATATAAAAAGATACAAAATTAAAAAAACATCAAAAATATCTTTTCCTATCAATATTTCAAATTTTAAGGGTATTGGTAATATAAATGTGTTACATTCATTAAAAATTTGAAGTAGCTTAAATTTAGACGTACATATTTTATTTAAACATATTTTATTTAATTCACCAAAGATTTATATCGCGAAAATAGTGTTTAGGGGATCCCACCCGACCCTTAAAAAAGTTAGTAAGTTTCATATAATACCCCGGTGATGTGTATGCTCATAACATATTATGTTACTAGATCCTTATATCAACGTGATGATATTTACAATCTAAGGTGTATTTATCATACAATATCTCCAGGGCGTCACTTGATATATGTCCTTAGACACACAAAATACAAGATGTGTATCAAGTAGAAGTTGATCAATATTGAAACTATATGTAAATAAAGAAGAAAAACGCGAAACCAATAATATCTTTTGTAATTTTTTTAATATATATTATGTTAATTATTTTTTCAAAACAGAATGATAACACAATAATCCACGCCTCAACTGAATTCTCAACCAATGATCTTTTCTACTACTTCTTACTAAAGTTGTAGACACTATAAATGAGACGTTGTTGAAAAGGTTTTTTGAGAACAAGTGGTTCACTTGAGTTTGCTACAACTTTGACAAAATTGAACGCGATGTTGCGATTGATGAATCCATTTTCTTCCCTGAATTAATTAATGCATTGAAGTTCTCAGGTGTTCTAAATCACATATTATCAGTGAAAGTGGGTGTTTTGGTAATGCTTTTGATAAATATTTATCCATCTAACGGCTTGTGTAATGAGACAAGGTTGGAATTAGTGCACAAATTATCAACGGAACACATTTCGAAAAGAAAGTTATCATACCGTGATTGAGAATCACTCTCTCCGACAAACGTTTGCCGTTAAAGATCATCCGAAAATAGTTTTCTATTTCAGTTTCATTTGTAATGACCATTAACAGAAGTCAGGGACAATCCCTTTCTATAGTGTGTTTGTACCTCCCACGTCCTGTTTTCACTCACGGTCAAGTATACGTAGCAGTTTCAAGAATGAAAAGTAAAAAAAGGATTGAAGGTTGTTGTTTGTGATCCGGGTGGCAACGTATCTAAAATGGCTACAAATGTAGTTTATAATAAGTGTTACATGGTCTCTTAACAAGTTTATGATGATATGTAATATATATTTTTTTAAAATGCTTTTTCAAATATTTTTATTTTGTAAATAAATCTAATTTATTGTTCACATTAATTTTAATTACTTTACGTTCAACTTTTAGATGTTCACGGAATGGGAATTAGCTATTCACTTTATTCGATCCCACATACGTCACGGTTGAAGACCAGAATATATGGAAGGTTATCTTTATGACTCTTAACAACTTAAATACTTATAAACTACTTCATGTTCTTTATATTATTGTTTTCATATATCACCAGAACCCATTTGATTTCTTTTAACATTTACATCTGTTTACAATTTCTTAGATAAATCACTCATTAAGCTAAACCCGACGTTAGACGGGTCTTTAAGCTAGTCTACTTATACATGATTAATTTAGAATATCTTAAAAGAAATCATGTACAATTAATTTCAGGGCGTAATAAAAACAAATCTATAAAAGTTAATAAAAAAAGGGTGGTGAGTCCGTTAAAGTGCCGGATCAACGAAGAATATGGTAGTTCGCCAAAGACTACAGTGAGTCATCAGAGATGATGGTGGCTGTGACACCCTAGAATCGAGGTCATTAACGATACCCTAAATTACGCTAATTTTTGAAATTTTTGATAAATTTTAATTTCTATAATTATAAGTATTTTGGTTAAGACCGATGTTCGAGGTTATAATTTTTACGTTTGACGTTTTGAGAAGGACGATGACGATTACGATCCCGAGGGATGCCCAATTTTATATAATTTTTGACGATTTATCGATAATGTAATTTTTCGAGAATTTTATTTACGGTACGTGTTAAGTTGAGTCGTGTGAGTCTTATAGCCTTCCAAGTACATTTAAAGTATCCCAAAAATATTTTGGAGCGTTCGGGAAGATTTCCGACTCCCGTAAAATTTTCAAAATTGACAAATGAGTCAAACCCGCAAAGTTTTGAGGTCGTTTTCTATTTAAGGACAAAAGAAGCCCAAAATTGCATTTAGGTCCCTCCTAACCATCAAAAAGGGCCTAAGTGAACAAACACACAAACACACACAAAAATTTACAAGAAAAATCAAACACTCTCCCTCCCTTGTCTCTCTAAACCCACGGCACACCCAAGAACACACAAAAATCCACCTAAAATCTTTTCTACTTGATTTTTCAAAAATCTAAGGTTAGACCACGCTTAGTTTGGTCATTACCCACCTATTCATGTAATCAAATCCAACATGCATTGATAAAAAATTTTCAAGATTTTTCCTATGATCCAAATTTGTTTTTGTGGCTATTTGAGCTAATGCATGTTGATATTTAATGTTATGGAAGTATAAACACCATGAAAACCCACCAAAATTAATTTGGTTGTGGTGATTTGGTCACCCAAACCCCACGGCAAAGGGGGTGTTTGGGGAGCCATGGTGGTTGTTGATTTTGCATGTTGTTGTTATGTTTGGTTTGTTGTTTTAGAAAGATTCATATAGGTTTTATTACTTGCATGTTCATTTTTCTTTGATTCTTGATGTTGAGATTGGTTGATCAATAGGGGTAGGATGGAAGTTTGATGTTAGGATATGTTTGGGAAGGCTTAGGATGATGTTTAGTGTTGGTTAGAAGTCTTGGAATCGAGTCTAAGCATGTTTTTGGTATAGTCATTTTTAGGCAGAAACATTTGGTCTATTTTGGAAAAATGATTTTTGTTCCAAGTCTTGAAAACTAAATGTAGTGATAGAGGGTTTTTCTAGCTTTAATTTGGTATAAGGTAGAGCCCGTGACTCAAAACGAGCTAAAAGTTATGACATTTTAAAGATCGGGTACCGGGAGACGAGGACTTTCACAATCCGGATTTGTGTAAAGTTTTAGTCAAATCCCGAGGGTCACAAGTATAATTTGGTAAATGGTCAAGGGTCAAAATTTGGTCCCTAACCTGTACAAATGGGTCTATATGTTGACTTATGAGTCAAGGAAGTCAAAGGTATTTTTCATATAGGTCAAAGTGGTCAAAATTGGTCGAAGCGCAATTTCAGCCCGTAAAATGTAGTCGTGGAAATGAGTTGCGTAACGGGTCGTAAAAGTGAAAACTTTTGTTGGGCTTAAAAACATGTTATCTACAGGTCATATAGGATTTTTGGAAATTTTATCAAATTTTATAAGCATGGTTTAATAAGGTAAAACAGCCCGTACTTTAGTCAAGTACCGGCGAGAACGTGTAAAAATGGACAACGTAGGTTATAAGAATGGATGGTATAAAATGAAAGGATACTTGTTGTTTTGTTTTTGGCGTGAGTTATATTTGTCTTAAGTGACTTGTATATATGTATTTTATACAGTACCGTAAGTATTTAAATGAGATTACTCATTACGCGTTATTTGTGATAGGTGTTGATTTACCCGGGCATCCGTTTCATCGTCAGTGAACACTCCTCGAACTACCGACTACTTAATATCTAAGGTGTGAATTTATAGCCTCGCTTATATTATTTCAAATTGTTTTACCCGCGAGGGAAATGCATGCTAGTTTTTAAAAGGAACGTATATCATGAATGATTGTTGGACCCGAAAGTTGCCTTAGAAATTGTGTTGAGTACCAAAGTTGCAAAAGTCCCTAAATTCATGAACTATTAACTATTGTCTTGCCCTTGCGAAGGGGGAAATAGCCGCTTATGCAATTTGTAGTACTACGGGGTTAACGACCCAATGCTAGCCGAGAAGCTGTACTTATAGTAAGTTCTGCGGTAGATTATTTTGTATGAGAAATAAGGTATAATTGCAACTGATGCCTTTAGAGGGGCACTGGTTTCATCTGAATCATGCCGGTATATTTACGCGGGTGATTGAGTTAACGGATTAGTGTCATGAGCTTAAACACAATTGTCAGTATCCTGATTATAGTTTGTTTGATCGACAAGACTATAAATGATCACGAATGGTTTTTATTATATATACGTTCAAATGGATTGAAAAACCTATAAATTCCACTCAACGTTTTCGTTGACCAAATTGTTGGCATGTATTTCAGGTAACCGCTGAGCAGTAGGATGGAGCATGCATGGGATGGATGTTGTGTGATCGGCTTGGTGTCCGCTTGTTTTTCCCTCCTTTTCTACTTAAACAATTTTTATGTTTAATGTCATGTGGTTGTAAAACTGAAGTTTTTGGGGTTGAGATTCATGGGGACCGAAACGCTAAACTCTGTGCACTATTTGGGGTTGGAAAAACTGTGGACATGTATTATCTAACAATTTTAAATGTTGAAATTTTAAATCGACGTCTTTTTAGCGTCGTTTGATATCTCTTGTGTGCAATGAATACTGTGTAGCACCCATTGTTGTAGTTCCGCTGCGCATAACAATTGTGGGGGTGTTACAGATTGGTAATCAGAGCCACGAGTTATAGAGAACTAGGTCGTTTTTGAAAATCCTAAACTATAACTTTTGGTGTCGTAAGAAAAGGGTCCAAGCACACACAACTATCCTGCATGGCTCCGGTAAGATTTATTGTTGTATTTATGGCATTTGACGTATACTTTTGAGTAAAGTATATATGTGGGTAATTATTATATAAGTATGGAATTACTATATGTAGACGTTAAATTTTACGTGAAATATCCGACATCGTAATTTTCATATTTATCATGCATGAGCATCATATTATTACATTTCGGGCATATGTACCACCTTTGCATTGCATTTGCATGCATATATTTATAATTATTGTATAATTACTTATGTACCCTCCGAAATTCGCTGTTATTGCAGGAATGGCCGAGGTACCGCCCAACGATAACGGTAACGATGTACGAGCCCAGGACCCCGACTCAAGGAGAACTACTTGTCCCACGCCTATGCGTACTTCCCATCTGGTTGGTGTACCAGATATCCCCAGAAGAGCCGAAGGTGCAATGAGCGCAAATTCTCTTCATCAAGGCATCCCAGGAATTTGCTGTCCCGGACCGAGGGATTATCATGACGTGCGACGGACTGTGAGAGGGTTGGAAGGATCGATGTGCATGAGGTATGTAGTGGAATCAAGGGTGGTCAGTAGATTCGACGAGAATGACAAGGCGGACGAAAGATTGTTGGAAAGGACTTCAAGGATTGCGTATGATGGGATGATGAACACAAGTGCCATCAACAGTTTGAAATCAATGGTTGCGAATTTGAGTGCTAGTCTTGATCGTGTGAGGGAAGATCAGATGAGGTTGTCGAGGATGCAGAGTTGGGAGCATCGTGTGAGGGATTCATTGCCCCCGGATTGGAGATTCGTGGACGATGTGGAGATGGAGGCGAATGACTTCATGGTTCAGCCGCCTACTGGAGATGCTTGTATTTCGGTGGGAAATCAAGGAGCGATTGAGCATGGATCCACATCAGGGACGAGAAAGGAAACAGAATGTGGGCCAGATGAGAAAGGAAAGGGAAAAGTGGATGATGTGGACGAGGACGTGAGTGATGAGGAAACCGAGGACGACGACGAGCCGCCATCCAAGAGGCCGTGTGGATCACCACATGCCTAGTTACTTGTTTTGTATTTTTCTTTGATCATTGTAATAGAACTATTTTAGACCTTTGTATGATGGTATTATGACGAGAAACTCAAGTACTTGATGTTTTGTGGTGAATGATTGTAGTGGCATTACTTGTCACGATTTTGGTTAACTATCAATACAATCTATGTTACCTTTCATGATCTGTGATATGTCTTAAATTTGATCTTTTGTGGTGTGAATTGATGAATATTAGTAACTCCGTAGTGATGTGTCGTTGTATGTATTTTATGTCTGGGAAACTTGATATAAATACTTACATTGTTTTTCTATTTTTCTTGTCTTGCAGAAAGAGATATTCGATAAAACAATGCCTCCAAAGTTGACTGTCGATCGTGTTAACAACATGATTCAGGAAGCGATAGCTAATGCGTTGGAAGCAGACCGAGCTGGGAGAAATCAGGATCCAGGAAGAAACGCGGGGAGACAACCAGCCCCGAGAGTGTGTACCTATTCTAGCTTTATGAAGTGCGGTCCTACGCAGTTCCGTGGATCAGGTGGAGCCCTAGAACTTAGGCGATGGTTGGAAAAAGTTGAGAGTACGTTTGAAATCAGTGGTTGTGCAGAGGCGGATAAAGTAAAGTTTGCAGCAGCTACATTTCTGGATGATGCGTTAAGCTGGTGGAACACCCAGGTAGCTACGGTGGGATTGGCTGTGGCGAATGCGAGAACGTGGAATGCGACCAAAGCTTTGTTGACCAAGAAGTTCTGCCCAGAGGAGGAATTGGGGCAATTGGAGGACGAACTGAGACACTTGACCTTAAGGAACAACGATATAGCTGCTTACACCAGGAGATTCAATGAGTTAAGTCTTTTGTGTCCGGACATATTTGCCAATGATGCCAAGAAAATGAAGCAGTATATTAAGGGTTTATCTAGCAACATCAAGGGTGAAACAACTTCGTCGAAACCTGGAACGTTTGACGAAGCGGTTCAAATGGCACACGCTTTGATGGACGTTAAGCTTCAGGATAAGCAGAATTACATTGCTGAGGGTAACAAAAGAAAATGGGAGGCAGCACAAGGCAATCAATCCCAAGGCCAGAACCGAGGAGGAAATCGAAACAACCAAGGGCCGAACCGTAATCAGCAGTTTAATCAGAGAAGGAACGAAGGGATGAGGGCCGTGACGAACCCTAGAGGTGTGAAAGTGAATCCCCATTGTGGAAAGTGCAACTTGTATCATGTTGGAAACTGCCCGCAGGCATGCGGCAAATGTGGAAAGGCAGGTCATAGGACTGCTAGTTGTCGAACGGGAGGAGTAGCCACTGGGGCTAATGCTATCAGGATGAGAGGATGTTATAGCTGTGGAGAAAGGGGGCATGTGCAAGCAAATTGCCCGAAAGCAGGGAACAGACGGGGAGGAAATAATGCGGCAGCTGTGTATCAAGTGGGAACTGCTGATAAACCACAAGGTCCCAATGTGGTTACCGGTACGTTTTTGCTAGACGCTTGTTATGCTAGTATTTTATTTGATTCTGGCTCCGACAAGAGTTTTGTAGACGTTAGATTTAGTCGTCATATCGATAGAGAACCGGTATTGTTAACGACTAGTTATAATGTTGAATTGGCCGATGGAAAAATTGTTAGTACGAATTCTATACTGAAAGGGTGTACCTTGAAGTTAGGAAACTACGCTTTTAAAATCGACTTGATGCCTATAGAGCTAGGATCGTTTGACGTGATTGTGGGAATGGATTGGCTAATGGCGCATAGTGCTACGATCGTCTGTGGTGAGAGATTGGTGCAGATTCCGCTGAGGAATAGGGTTTTGACGGTTAAGGGAGACGAATGCACTTCTCGTTTGAAGGTGATTTCGTGTTTGAAGATGATGAAGTACGTAGAGAGCGGATGCGATGTGTTTTTGGCACAGGTTTCGAGCGATGGTGATGTAGAGGCGAGGATTGAAGAGGTACCAATTATTCGCGAGTATCCGGACGTTTTTCCAGACGAGTTGCCAGGTTTACCGCCTAATCGTGAGGTCGAGTTTCGAATTGATTTAGTGCCAGGAGCTGCACCGGTTGCACGTGCACCTTATCGTTTAGCACCATCTGAGTTAAAGGAGTTATCGGATCAATTGAAGGAGTTGATGGACAAAGGATTTATTAGGCCGAGCTCATCACCTTGGGGAGCGCCAGTGTTGTTCGTAAAGAAGAAGGATGGTTCGTTTAGAATGTGTATTGACTATAGAGAACTCAATAAGCTGACGGTTAAGAATCGGTACCCATTACCGAGGATTGATGATTTGTTCGATCAATTACAAGGGTCCAGTGTGTACTCAAAGATCGATTTAAGATCAGGGTATCATCAACTGCGTGTAAGAGAGGAGGATATTCCTGTAACTGCCTTTCGTACGCGGTATGGACACTTTGAATTTCGAGTGATGCCGTTTGGGTTGACAAACGCGCCTGCTGTATTCATGGATCTTATGAATCGCGTGTGCAAGCCGTATCTAGATAAGTTTGTTATTGTTTTCATCGACGACATACTTATTTACTCTAAGAGTAGGGAGGAGCACGAGAAGCACCTGAGAAAGATTTTGGAGTTGTTAAGGAAGGAGAAGCTGTATGCAAAATTCTCTAAGTGTGAGTTTTGGTTGGAATCAGTGCAGTTTCTAGGTCATGTGATTGATAAGGAAGGAGTTCGTGTAGATCCTGCTAAGATCGTAGCAATCAGGGAATGGTCAGCACCGACGACGCCGACTGAAGTTCGACAATTTCTGGGTTTAGCTGGGTATTATCGAAGGTTTATTGAAGGATTTTCGTTGATTGCGAAACCATTGACGCGGCTTACCGAGAAGAATAGGGTGTATGAATAGGGAAATGAGGAAGAGCTTGCTTTCGAAACGCTCAAGGATAAGTTATGTTCCGCGCCGATTTTATCATTGCCTGAGGGAACCGAAGATTTCGTAGTGTATTGTGATGCGTCTCGTAAAGGTTACGGAGCAGTGTTAATGCAACGTGAGAAGGTGATAGCTTACGCGTCGAGGCAATTAAGGAAGAACGAGGAGAACTACACGACGCACGATTTGGAATTAGGAGCGGTAGTGTTTGCGTTGAAGCTGTGGAGACACTATCTGTATGGGACAAAGTGTGTTGTATTCACTGATCACAAGAGTTTGCAGCACATTTTAGATCAAAAGGAGTTGAATATGCGACAAAGACGATGGGTTGAACTATTGAGTGATTATGACTGCGAAATTCGCTATCACCCTGGGAAGGCGAATGTTGTAGCGGATGCATTGAGTAGGAAAGAACGGGAGAAACCTTTGAGGGTTAGAGCTTTAGTGATGAGTGAAAGCGTTGACTTAACCGAAACCATACTGAAGGCTCAGGAGAGAGGATTGATGAAAGGGAATGTTGAAGCCGAGAATTTGGGACGAATGTTGAAACCTCTTTTTGTGATTAGATCTGACGGACTAAGATATTTTGAGAATCGAATTTGGTTACCATTGTGTCCATCTGAGGAAGGAAAGCCTGGAGTTCGAGAATTGGTTATGAATGAGTCGCATAAGTCGAAGTATTCGATACATCCTGGATCGGATAAGATGTACCACGACCTGAAGAAAGTTTATTGGTGGCCGAATATGAAGGCAGATATTGCTCGTTACGTCAGTAAGTGTTTGACTTGCGCGAAGGTTCAGGCAGAACATAAGAAACCATCTGGATTGTTGGTACAACCGGAAATCCCAGAATGGAAATGGGAGAAAATCGCAATGGATTTTGTGACGGGTTTACCTAGGACTCCTAGTGGATGCGATATGATATGGGTAATTGTGGACAGGTTGACGAAATCTGCTCATTTCTTACCTATGAAGAAGACGGACAGCATGGAAAGACTCGCCAGCGTGTACGTGAAAGAGATCGTCTGTAGACATGGAGTGCCGTTATCGATCATTTCGGATCGCGACAGTAGATTTACGTCGGAATTTTGGAAATCGCTTCAACGTGCGATGGGCACTGAACTGAGTTTAAGCACGGCTTATCACCCGGAAACTGACGGCCAGAGTGAACGAACGATTCAAACGATGGAGGACATGCTCCGAGCGTGTGTGATTGATTTTGGAGGAAGTTGGGAACGCCACTTGCCTCTAGTGGAATTTTCGTACAATAATAGTTATCACGTGAGTATCAAAGCGGCACCGTTCGAAGCATTGTATGGAAGGAAGTGTAGATCGCCCGTGTGTTGGAGTGAAGTAGGGGAAAGTCAATTGACTGGACCCGAAATGGTATTAGAAACGACAGAGAAGATCGTGCAGATCAAGAACCGACTACTTGCTGCGAGAAGCCGACAGAAAAGTTATGCTGATAACCGAAGGAAACCGTTGGAGTTTGAAGTTGGAGATATGGTTATGCTCAAGGTATCGCCATGGAAGGGTGTAATTCGTTTTGGAAAGAAAGGAAAGTTGAGTCCGAGGTATATTGGACCGTTTAAGATCGTTGAACGAATTGGACCAGTAGCGTACAAGTTAGAATTGCCGACCGAACTTAGTGCTATTCATGACACGTTCCACGTATCGAACCTGAAGAAGAGTTTGGCGGATAAGGAATTGGTGATTCCTTTGGACGAGATTCGACTAGACGACAAAATGCACTTTGTGGAAGAACCTGTGGAAATCATGGACCGGGAGGTCAAGCGGTTGAAGCATAGTAGGATTCCCATTGTGAAGGTCCGATGGAATTCTAAGCGTGGACCGGAATACACCTGGGAACGTGAGGACTTTTTCAAGGAAAGGTATCCTCATTTGTTCCAGTAAGACGAAATGTGAGCCCAAGAAGAGGCGAGCGCCGGGACGTCGCTCTCTTTAAGGAGGGGTGGATGTGACACCCTAGAATCGAGGTCATTAACGATACCCTAAATTACGCTAATTTTTGAAATTTTTGATAAATTTTAATTTCTATAATTATAAGTATTTTGGTTAAGACCGATGTTCGAGGTTATAATTTTTACGTTTGACGTTTTGAGAAGGACGATGACGATTACGATCCCGAGGGATGCCCAATTTTATATAATTTTTGACGATTTATCGATAATGTAATTTTTCGAGAATTTTATTTACGGTACGTGTTAAGTTGAGTCGTGTGAGTCTTATAGCCTTCCAAGTACATTTAAAGTATCCCAAAAATATTTTGGAGCGTTCGGGAAGATTTCCGACTCCCGTAAAATTTTCAAAATTGACAAATGAGTCAAACCCGCAAAGTTTTGAGGTCGTTTTCTATTTAAGGACAAAAGAAGCCCAAAATTGCATTTAGGTCCCTCCTAACCATCAAAAAGGGCCTAAGTGAACAAACACACAAACACACACAAAAATTTACAAGAAAAATCAAACACTCTCCCTCCCTTGTCTCTCTAAACCCACGGCACACCCAAGAACACACAAAAATCCACCTAAAATCTTTTCTACTTGATTTTTCAAAAATCTAAGGTTAGACCACGCTTAGTTTGGTCATTACCCACCTATTCATGTAATCAAATCCAACATGCATTGATAAAAAATTTTCAAGATTTTTCCTATGATCCAAATTTGTTTTTGTGGCTATTTGAGCTAATGCATGTTGATATTTAATGTTATGGAAGTATAAACACCATGAAAACCCACCAAAATTAATTTGGTTGTGGTGATTTGGTCACCCAAACCCCACGGCAAAGGGGGTGTTTGGGGAGCCATGGTGGTTGTTGATTTTGCATGTTGTTGTTATGTTTGGTTTGTTGTTTTAGAAAGATTCATATAGGTTTTATTACTTGCATGTTCATTTTTCTTTGATTCTTGATGTTGAGATTGGTTGATCAATAGGGGTAGGATGGAAGTTTGATGTTAGGATATGTTTGGGAAGGCTTAGGATGATGTTTAGTGTTGGTTAGAAGTCTTGGAATCGAGTCTAAGCATGTTTTTGGTATAGTCATTTTTAGGCAGAAACATTTGGTCTATTTTGGAAAAATGATTTTTGTTCCAAGTCTTGAAAACTAAATTTAGTGATAGAGGGTTTTTCTAGCTTTAATTTGGTATAAGGTAGAGCCCGTGACTCAAAACGAGCTAAAAGTTATGACATTTTAAAGATCGGGTACCGGGAGACGAGGACTTTCACAATCCGGATTTGTGTAAAGTTTTAGTCAAATCCCGAGGGTCACAAGTATAATTTGGTAAATGGTCAAGGGTCAAAATTTGGTCCCTAACCTGTACAAATGGGTCTATATGTTGACTTATGAGTCAAGGAAGTCAAAGGTATTTTTCATATAGGTCAAAGTGGTCAAAATTGGTCGAAGCGCAATTTCAGCCCGTAAAATGTAGTCGTGGAAATGAGTTGCGTAACGGGTCGTAAAAGTGAAAACTTTTGTTGGGCTTAAAAACATGTTATCTACAGGTCATATAGGATTTTTGGAAATTTTATCAAATTTTATAAGCATGGTTTAATAAGGTAAAACAGCCCGTACTTTAGTCAAGTACCGGCGAGAACGTGTAAAAATGGACAACGTAGGTTATAAGAATGGATGGTATAAAATGAAAGGATACTTGTTGTTTTGTTTTTGGCGTGAGTTATATTTGTCTTAAGTGACTTGTATATATGTATTTTATACAGTACCGTAAGTATTTAAATGAGATTACTCATTACGCGTTATTTGTGATAGGTGTTGATTTACCCGGGCATCCGTTTCATCGTCAGTGAACACTCCTCGAACTACCGACTACTTAATATCTAAGGTGTGAATTTATAGCCTCGCTTATATTATTTCAAATTGTTTTACCCGCGAGGGAAATGCATGCTAGTTTTTAAAAGGAACGTATATCATGAATGATTGTTGGACCCGAAAGTTGCCTTAGAAATTGTGTTGAGTACCAAAGTTGCAAAAGTCCCTAAATTCATGAACTATTAACTATTGTCTTGCCCTTGCGAAGGGGGAAATAGCCGCTTATGCAATTTGTAGTACTACGGGGTTAACGACCCAATGCTAGCCGAGAAGCTGTACTTATAGTAAGTTCTGCGGTAGATTATTTTGTATGAGAAATAAGGTATAATTGCAACTGATGCCTTTAGAGGGGCACTGGTTTCATCTGAATCATGCCGGTATATTTACGCGGGTGATTGAGTTAACGGATTAGTGTCATGAGCTTAAACACAATTGTCAGTATCCTGATTATAGTTTGTTTGATCGACAAGACTATAAATGATCACGAATGGTTTTTATTATATATACGTTCAAATGGATTGAAAAACCTATAAATTCCACTCAACGTTTTCGTTGACCAAATTGTTGGCATGTATTTCAGGTAACCGCTGAGCAGTAGGATGGAGCATGCATGGGATGGATGTTGTGTGATCGGCTTGGTGTCCGCTTGTTTTTCCCTCCTTTTCTACTTAAACAATTTTTATGTTTAATGTCATGTGGTTGTAAAACTGAAGTTTTTGGGGTTGAGATTCATGGGGACCGAAACGCTAAACTCTGTGCACTATTTGGGGTTGGAAAAACTGTGGACATGTATTATCTAACAATTTTAAATGTTGAAATTTTAAATCGACGTCTTTTTAGCGTCGTTTGATATCTCTTGTGTGTAATGAATACTGTGTAGCACCCATTGTTGTAGTTCCGCTGCGCATAACAATTGTGGGGGTGTTACAGTGGCTCCTTTCACCTAAGTGCTAAAATGTTCGCACAAGCATGTAGGTTAGCTTCAATTTGAGAGAATCTTTTTCTTATGTTAATTGCTTGTAACAAATTGACAAACTCAACACCTAACAGGTTAGTATCTTCGTGGTAAAGAAACAAAATTTGAAAGTTCAATAGCTTATTTGTTACAAATGGTAAAGATTTCATATTCGTAAACTTCCATAACTTGTTATCTCGTGGCTTTTACCTAATGTTTTACTACTTAGTAACTAATTTTTTAATTAACCCAGTTGAACTGTTAGTAGAGGTAGAATCACATGAAGGTTGGATGTAGCACGACCTATTAAGAAGATCGGTTATCAACCAATCTATTTGTGTTTCCCTTACAAAATCACCCTTGTATAGAGCGAGTTGGTAACTGATATATATGATAGGTTTCAACCGTTCTATTCAAACTTTTATTTATACATCAATCTCAACTCAAACACGATATAAAACTAGTTTCACATTACGGTGATCTGATAATCGGCAACTAATATATGACCCGTGATTAAATTATCGATGTTGAACAACGTACACTTGTCATATAATCTGATTTGGTCCTTTTATGTTTTCTTTTTGTACTTTAATGTTATGAATATCCTAGATGGCAAAGCCTCAATCTTTCAAAATCATAGGTCATTAGTTCGAGTCATACCTCTTCCAATCTCTTTTGTAAGGGCGAGTTTTTAATGGTAAAGACAATAGAGGGAATTCAAACTTCATTTTTTTAATTGTTAATCTTAATGGAGTGAAGCGATTCCAAGTTTTTAATTTGTTTCTTTTTTATACCAATTGATCAAGATACTTTAGATGCAACTAATATAAAAGTGTTTTTCCACCATGATGCAATAACATATTGTACTAACATTTTGGTACTTAATAAAAAAGTTATCGAACTTCATGACTTATTTTTCATTTATACGTTAATATTATATACTTCTAACCAATGAATAAAGTTTCGATATACTTCTAACCAATTAAGTTTCTAAAAATAAAAAAGTATGTAACAATACGCCAAGTAGCCTTGAAACTATTGTAAATTAATATTTGACATATTGTTAAGACTTTACTTCCAAGCGCCAAGTACTCATCTATATACTACTCTATTATTTGCTCTCCCATCGATGTGGGACAAATTAAACCAAGAAGTGATTACTATCTTCAAGCTTTTATTTCAAATACTTCAATTCTTGTTAACATTAGCCCAGATACATATAGCTCGTAATAGGTAGTATTATTTTTGAAATGGTAAGATATCAGTGTCTCATTTACCACTAACGTCTTCATAGCAACAAAGGTAGTCAAAGACAAATATACACAACAAGCAGCCACCAAAAGACACAACTGGTAACCATTTCTGATGAGCCTAAAGACTAAGAGGGTGTTTGCGAATGCGTGTAGAAAGTGACTATATAGTTCTTGGATTTGGTAAGAAACATAGATAATCAGAAATAGTGGTTGGAAATCATGAAAAAAGTGATTATCTGCATTTTCTACGAGAGAATACACAACGTTGAATACGGATGATTGATCCAAACACCCACTAACTTAAATCACATCCATCTTTTCGCCTTAACATACTCAAAAAATGCCTACTTGATTGAGCTCTTCATATATATTCAAAACACACGAAAAACTCGCCCCATTAACCGTAACCTCGAAAAGTAAGTGGTTATGATGAGAATGAAAAAAATCTTATTTAGACAAGGTTTAACATTAGAAGTGAAGGATTTTGATAAGATTTTAATCTTTGTAAATTTATGGTTTTGATCTTTTTTTAACATTGTCTTCGAAAAAGTCAAAGAGCTGACTTTAAAGTCATGTTTAACGGATTATCATCATTTATTCTTTTTAGAAAAATAATTTTTATTTCTCAGAAGTGAACCTACATATATATACTTAATGATTTTATTGGTTAATTTCAAAAAATGGTTGGTGGAATTAAGAGACAGAAAATGGATGAAAATATACAAATAATTTATGCATGTGTTTAGGCTTGTGTTGTAAGTCTAATTAACATTACTTTTCTTTTTAAGGCAATTAGCCGATTATCATTTTTTTTCCTCCTTAAATAAAACTAGATTCATAAAATAAAATAGAAAGCATTATAATAATTCAAATGAATTTAAATACATTGAAATAATAAATTGACTAAACTATTGTTAATTTCGATGATTCTAAATGTTTTCTTCTAATTCGGATTTTTTAGATGAGATATTTCCCATATTATTTTCTAAGCAATTTCCATCGATTCTTCATCCGTATTTTGGGATCTTTATCACGGTATTATTCTTTTCGAAAAATTGTGGGAGATATTGTCGATAATATTCTTTAATATGGTGCATGTGTACGTTACCTACGATGGTCTACGTATTGTCATCTCTCGAACATAATAATTTGAATTGTAGTTTGAATGCGTGAAAAAATGATGAAATTAGTTTCTATCATAGTGATAAATTATTTAAATTAAAAAAATTTTAAAACTTCTTTTAAATACATAAGGATTGATTTTTTTTTGTTTCTCGGCTTGTGTTTTCCCTTGCAGGCTCGATCAACATGGGGTGTCGATGACGAAGTAACTCGGTCGCCGCCTGGTTCGACCAATTGCGACACTCAGTTGACCGAGTTATTCGACACAACCATTGCGCCCAACTTGGGTTTCTGTTTTAACCAATGTTTTAAAGATTGTTTTTTTATTACCCTCCCTTAGTAGAAGGGTAGGACAAGTGAAAACAAATAGTCAATTTCTTTCTTAATTTACTTCACATTTCTTTTATTTTCATTCCTTTTAATCTCTAGTTCTCTCTTTTAGAGCGTTCACAATGAGTAAAGTGAATAATTTTCTTTTATTATTTCTAGAAAATGTTTGGAGGAGGTTTTTTCCATTGTATCAATTAACTTTTATGAAAACCTTTTATAAAGACTTAGGGTCCGTTTGGTTTGAAGCCGGGTTTTGCTTTAGGTATAAATTTATAAAGTAGAAGGTTTATAATTTGGGTTTTAATTTTGGATTAAGAGAGATAAAATATATTATAAAATACTACTATGTATTTTTATTTTATTTTTATTTTTTAGTTGTAAATTTTCAAATGAAGACAAAGAATATTAATAAAAAAACAAATATATGTAAACTGGTGGTTAATTTTTTTTTTTTCTGTTAAGAATATGTAAAGTTAGGCTCTTGGTCATGATTTTTGAAAAGCCAATTTCAAAGGAATGAGCCTTTATTTTAAAACCTATGTATAGCTACCAAACGATATCTTTTACTTTAAGCCATCCCCATCCGATAAAAACAAAGTACCAAACGGGCCTTTAGTAAATCTCAAGTCTTTGTGAAAGCTTTAGGTCCCGTTTGGTTTGTCGTAATCCGACGTAATTGAATGTAATTGTAATTCAATTACATTACATAGTTTATTTGGTTTACATAATAAAGGGAATGTAATTCATTTTACATTACGTAAGGTGTTTGGTTTGCATTATAATTGTAATTGAAACATTTCAATTACATCAAATGATGTGATTGAGATTACATAGAAAATTGGATTGAATGTTTTAAATTACGGCGTAATTCATTATTTATACTTTAAAGCATTATTAATAATAACATTATCATATTATTATTATTATTATTATTAATATGAATATTATTAATATTATTATTATATAAATATTAAAAAAATAATGAAAATAATCTTTATTATTATTATATATATAATATAAATAATAAGACACTAAAAATAATAATTATTATTATTATTAATATTAAGAATAATAGTACTATTTTTTTATTATTTGATTTTATTATTATTATATTATTATTTTTTATTATTTGGTTTTATTATTATTTTTTATAATAATTAATATTAATAATATTTTTTTATTATTTAATATGATTTTTTATTATTTTATTTTTTAATTTTTAACTTAATTTTTATATTTGTATATTTATATTTTTATATTTTTATATTTTTATATTTTTATCTTTTATTATTAATCAATTATTATTATATTATCAATATTGATTAATATTATTATTATTTTTTTAATTTATTATTGTTATTATTATAATATATTTTTTATTAATATTAATATTTTATTATTATTATATATTAAAAATATTTAAATTATTTATTATTTTTATTATTATTATTTTATCATTTTATATAATAATAAATATTATTAAAATAATAAATTTTTTATTTTAATATTATTTTAAATATTACTTTTTAATTCACTTTTTTAAGTATTATAAAAAAAAAATTGAATTACATTACGTTGTTATATTATTTTAACTATTACTTTTTTTTTAAGTTTTATAAAAAAATATTTGAATTACATTACGTTGGGAGTTAACCAAACACATTGTCAAATTTAACCAATTACAATTACAATACATTACAATTTCAACATATTACAATCCATTCAATTACAATTAAATCAAATTACAATTCCTTCCAAAGATTACAATTCATTCACAAACATTCTGCGAACCAAGCGAGGCCTTAATGCTTAAATGTTTTGTGCAGTGAATTATTAAATGCATCAAATTTTTTAAAAGAGTAATACTAGAATCACTCGGTTTTTACAAAATAATACCCACACAATGACATGACATGATGAGTTGTATTTTTTTTCCCGAGGCATGCAAACAAATTTATAGACATGTCCCAACATAATTTTCTACCGTCTAAACCCGAGGTTTGCTGCAAAATGAATCTGTTATAAAGAAGAAATAAGACATGGAAAACATTATACTACGTATAAACCTTCATCAAAACTTTACAAACCATAGATACCACATAGATCCCACGAGCCTATGGCTGATAATACGTCGAAGAGGTTTGCAAACAAGTGAGTAAATTACGTCGAACTTATGGCTTGTAAAAAACATGTGAGCAAATTAAAATTATCTCGAAGAGGCATGCAAACAAGTGATTAATTTATGTCCTCAAAGAGGCTTGCAAGCAACAATTTATTTGACACAAATGACACACAGATTAGTTATGTTTCAACGAGTGTTATTTATAAATTACTTTATTGTTTGTCCACTCATCTATGTGGGACAAACCAAAAACCAAATTCCTTCTTAAAACGTTGTTTTAAATATGTCAATTCCCATTCTCATTTGCTCCATATTAGCGTGTTAAATATTTTATTTTAAAGTTACTAAAAGGTGAACCCGTTTATGATCAATGTTTTCAGACCCGGGTCGACCCGGCCGGGTCAACCGGTTGAACCGGTTCCGGCAAAAAAAAACGGGTCATATTGACCCGGGTTTCATATTTTCGAAACCCGGCTTGACCCGGCGGGTTTGGGGTGACCCGGGTCAACCCGGTTCTCAAGACCCGGCCGGGTTTCGAATTTTTCGGGATTTTTTTGAAAAAAAAAATTCTAATTTTACGTATTCACGCCGAAATTTTATTTTTACGTATTATATTGGTTGGTAAACAATTTATATTTTCAATATACATAAGTTTTAATGGTTTTTATAAGTATAATTTTGTTAATTATAAAAAATAAAAAAAAATATTTTTTTTAGAAAACCGGGTTAACCCGGGTTGACCCGGGTTGACCCGGACCCGGCAACTCGACCGGGTCGATCTAAGACCCGGGTTTTAAAACATTGTTTATGATGATCGATGACTGAGTAAATCAGCTTAAATTAAAGTGAAATATTGTCATGTAAAAACTTAAGTTATTGAATTATTGTTCTACATCGATTTCAATCCTATATAGAATCATAATTCCATAAGATCATGCATACACAAGTAATGTTCTCATATTGGATTAATATGATGATGTTTCACGGTCATATTGATCTTTGACCTTCATTGACTAAACACGGGTGTGTGTAGTAATAATCACCCGAGTAAACACTATATTAAATTTGGACATGATAATTATAAGGTGTCCATCAAGTGATCATGAGAGTAAGCAAAGATGAATGCACAAAAACTAACTTTATAATAATCAATAAATAGAGTTCTACAATATCAAGAGAGTTCAAATGCAGGACATAGGCACAAAGAAAATGAAAAGAAGATGAAAAGAAGCTTCTGGTTCCGGCGAACGAATAATCATTGAGTCCTCCTCTTTCCGGACAACACCTACGTCTTTTTGATACGTTTTTTTCTAAGGAGGTGTTTGTCTATTTAAATTTTGAGAAAATAAGTAGATGTTACATAGTAGTATCTAATTTGTTTACCAATATTCTTTTATTTAATATAAATGCATGTTAATAGTATTATGATTCAAAGAGTAATTATATTACATTGTTCCGTGATTTGGTCATCCATTTTTACTATACCAAAGTGGTGACTACGAATCTCGTCACTATCGTGAAACAAAAATATAAATTGTATAAATAGTGATCAAATAAAAATTCGTCATGGAATTTTTGTCACTAAAAGCACTTTTTCTTGTAGAATAACCGGACCATGTTTAACATTACTTCAAAGTCGAACTGACGGTAAAAGTTGTATTTCGAACTGACGGTAAAAGTTGTATTTCGAGAAGCACATAAGCCCACTCCGGTGTTTAATACAACTTTAGTAATAATACGTTGAAGAGTGTTGATAGATTAACAAAAGATAGTAACAATACGCCGAAGAGTTAATCATTCAAAGTATTTATCCTACATTTTTCTTTGAAAGTTAAATGGTCAGGTATATATTACTCTAATGTTTGCAGACCCACCGATGTGGGACAAATTAAACCAAAAAGTCTTTTTTCTCTTTTTTTTTTTTTTTTTTTTTTTTTGGTAACCATGATTTCTGACTCATTGGCCGACTAATCAACAGGGTTTGAGCCCACCGCTACACAGACTCAAGCCCTCCTTTTTCAGGAGGTTGGCGTGATCACTTCAAGATTGTTTGCACCTAGTGGAAATTAAACCAAAAAGTCATTCCTATCTTCAAGCTATTTCAAATTATTCAATTCTAGTTCACATTAGCTCCATGACAGATGCAATAGCTCGAAAAAAGTATTATTTCTGAAATGGTAAACCTGGGTCAAGAGAACATACACAACAAGCAGCCACCAAAAGACCCAACTGGTGACCATTTTCGATGAAACTAATGACTAAGAGGTGTTTGCGATTGCGTCTTGAAAGTGATTATCTAGTTATTGGATTGGCAAAACGTAGATAATCAGAGACTGTCTACTTGATTTAACTCTTCACACCTCTTGCCTTATATGTTTTAATCATGTAGGAAAAACATAGTTTTTTCATCATATTGCATCAGCCTCTGCTGGGTTAGGCCAACACTGACACTGAGAGATGAAAGCTAGGGGTTGAATGGGATTAGATACCCCGGTAGTCCTGGCCGTAAACGATTGACACTAGGCGTTGTGCATATCGACCCGTGCAGTAGCTAACGCGTTAAGTAAACATAAAACATGAACCGCTACCTAGATTGCATGAATTAGTGTTTTCTCTTCTTAAATTATAACTCGCTACGTGAATGATTACTGATATATATTTTAACAGCACATAGTTGGACTCTAGACTAGCGAATAAAGTCTTGATATAATTATGCTCACCCCGCGTAGCACCCTTGTTTCATATATATAGCCCATGATTTTATTTAAAAGCTACTCTAATGTTAGTTCATTCACAAATTTATACTTTAGGTAATATGCTTTTGCAGCTTCTCTATCTATACTTAAGCGACCTCTTTCTTTTCTACTAATGAGATTTAATATGTTCATTATTGTTTTTGCGCCACTTCATTATGTTCATTATCTTTCAACACTTGAGGTAATGAATAAATTTTTTGATACATAAACACATAGGAAGTCAATGATGAAGAAGCATCTAAGTTGTAATCAAAACCATACGTACGGATTACAAAAATCCAAGAGTAAGTTATGTGGAAGATGTAACTATTCTACATCGCTTTCCCCTCGATTGACTATCTTTCAACCGTCATAATTATAAACTAGTTTCATGTTTGTTGAGTCATCTATGTGGGACAAAACCAAAACTGATTTCCTTCTATAAGCTTTTGTTATTAATACCTTAGTTCTCATTCACATTACCTCCATATTAGCGCGTTAAAGAATTTATGTTGAAGTTAATGTGAGTCGCTTATGATGATCGATGGATGAGTAACTCAGCTTGAAGCACAAAGTTGTCACGTAAAAACATAAGTTATTGGATTATTGATCTTTCCGAAACCACCTTGTCTAATGAAATTTTCATTAGAAAAGTGGTTGGTGGCCTCCAGTATATCTTTAAGTGGGATTTTTAAGTGATCAAGGTTTTGGATTGAAGAAGACATGGTTTTAGTTCCTGTTTATGGAATACAAACCAGTGATTACTAATAAGGTGTTTTGGCTGAAATTCAATGAATGTGAATGAAGGCGGAGGAAGAGGATTGGAGTATGAATAAGTATTGTTTAAGAGTTAATGTGTCGATCTGTATTATATATCTATATTGGCAACCATCGTATGTCCACGGTTTCATTTGTTTAATTAATCTTGGTACTATAGATCTGTTATTAGTTTATTATTACTTAAATTCTTTAACGCAAACTTCAATTTTCACGCACTGACATCTTCTCTTTTAGATATTTCTCCGTCTTCAATCCTATATATATAGAACGTTTTCAAGTGACTTAACAGGAGGGAAATTGAACTTATGTGAGAGAAATGGAACATTTTCGGGTGACTTAATGAGATCTTACAAATCATATTCTACGTGATAATCATGTAAATTTGTCTCATTTCGTAATGATGCTTAGCGGAATCCAACTTCCCAAACCTAAATATGCTTATGTTCTCACATACCCCCAATGCTAGCATGACAGCCTCCATATCGGACAAATAATAGAATCCACTTCCCCAATGGGTGGTCCCACTCCACGCGCCTCAAACGATTTCACGGATTCTATCACAAACCCCGTAATTGAATACTACTTAACAATCCGTGCACATAACACGTCAAGCAATGGACTAGTTATCATTAATGACCCCTTGTGCGATGAATTACAAAACACGTAATCAAGAAAGTGAACCGGTTGGGATACGTACATCATTATTGGTACTTGTTTGCCGTATGGATGACAAATACAGCCTTTATCATCAGAACATAAGTTTGGGATGTCAGTACATGTGAACGATATATTGCTTTTGGAACCAACAAATCGCTCAAAACCAATGACCCTTTATCCAGATCACAAACTCATGGTTATCGGTAGCTTCACCTTGATTGCTTTGAAGCATAATCCCACTGTTACCCACCACTGCACACGTCTTGTACTTCTTTCTGTAGTCCAATAACCGGACCATGTTTAACATTACTTCAGAGTTGAAATGACAGTGATCCTGCCATTCTTGCAAATATCACTTGGATTCCAACAGGAGTCTATGGAACTCATTGTGTTTGTCTATAGCGTTTCCAAAGTCACCGTCCAACAACTTTTCAACGTCCCGTCTCAATGTATAATCAGCTAAATCAAACGCAGCAAAAGTTAGTAAAACTGTGTTAAAGACTAGAGAGGGCTTTTGTGTTCTAGAAATAAACTGGCCATGGCTGAGCCGGGATAATAATATATCAGGAAACAAAGAGCAGTAATATATCTGGAAATATTTGTTACCTGTGTATATTAGCAAACATGTGTCATTGACATGTGTGTATAATCTCCTGGTAAAGTTTTCGAACATGTGTCGTTCACGATCCCGATAAAAGAATTTGCAAGTTTTCGAACATTTCATGTACAAATGGTTCCACATATCACAACCTCACAGGTCCCAATATTTTTATACAAAAGGTTCAACTTCATATGATCATTCAAGCAAGCAAACCAAAACATGATTCAGTCCCTCATAAATCTTGGAAGTAAGCTTCTTTCATAAAAGGAGTTTTGTATGTGGTTGAAAAATGGCGAGTTTAAAAGCCATGAACCAGAATTTTTTTCAATGAACTCAAACTTTGGTCACAAATATTTGTTCCCTGTGTAAATAGCACCTCGTCGCTTTTTTCTTGCGACCAGCTTCTCAGCATCATCCCGCTATAGTGATACATAGTCAAAATTCTTTTTTTTTGTTACACAACAAACAACCCAGGAAAAACCAATTACCAATCTTCACTGATCTTACAACCGTATCGTCTTTTCACAGATATACGAGCTCTAATGATTAAAAGGATTCTCAGTCATGGGACTGCTAACACCAAATAGTTTCTCAAATGTTCACTCATTTTTTTCATTCAAATTAACAACTGCACTGAAATTCCGGAAACATGGGACATTATATATGAAGGAATTACAGATTCCTTTGGTTCACGACATTGCAATGGGGACGATAGTAAGAGATGAACGAGAATTCCTCTTTTCTTGCAAGACCTATAAAACAAGTAAAATAAATTTCTAGATGTAAAGATGAATTTATTAGCATATCAAAAATGAGAACATGAAATGTATATGGGGTGCACACACCATTATGCTTTATGCATATGACAATTGCGACATATGAGGGGTATGATTGTGTGTGGTCCTCTGCCAAAAGCAATGCATCAATTCGAGCAATCCAACCACCATCTTGAGCACCTAAAGATGTATCATCGAATAACAACAAGTTGCTCGCGTGATGAATTCTCAGAAACCTCATTTTCTTCATCTTGAGCTACTTCTTTAGTGGATTGTTGCCTGCATTGCTTCCAGGAGCTCTGGTATTCGATTGATTTCGTTCACGAAGACTATTGGATTATTGAAGCTCAACATCACTACTCTTCCCTGTGCCGTATGGGTTATGTTGCGATTCGGCGCCAAGAAATACTTTTAGGCCTGAATCCGCACCTAATTTGGACGCAATAACAGATGCAACAGCTGCTTTTGCTGCTGGGTCAGGGTCGTATTTCTGCAAAAGGGTCGAAAATAATCGCTATGTCAGTATCGATAGAAAACAATTGTTCGGATATCCCGGCTAAAATGTTAAATAAACTAATGCCAAGACAACAATATCAAGCCCGACGCATTTCTAGCAGTATCAAAGGCATAAAGCCCAATAAGAAAAGAATCTTCCACCAAAAAGGATAATTTCATTGCATTTTGAAAGTGATTATGTGCATATTGTTGTTTTGGGTATTAAATAGTCAATTTT
Organism: Glebionis coronaria; assembly: GCA_025667525.1. Taxonomy (NCBI): domain Eukaryota; kingdom Viridiplantae; phylum Streptophyta; class Magnoliopsida; order Asterales; family Asteraceae; genus Glebionis; species Glebionis coronaria. Next base: position 71,713,648 of record CM046877.1, on the reverse strand, counting down.
ATTGTGTGTATCATTGTGTGTAGTGAATCTTATTCTGACGAATAACCAGTATATAAGTTAGAAGTAGCTGCACCAGAACCGAATTTTACACTATATAGAACATATCAAAACACAATCTCCTGCAGACTAATTTGTTATAGTTGTATGTAATTTTGATTATTCAATGTCGCATAATGACTTTTAACACAACGCTAAACATCCTCTAGTTACAATTATTACGGTACCTGAATGAGTTGCTGAGTAATGTAGTAATTAGTCCTTTCTTAAGTTGATCAACCAGCTCTTGCTTTACAGCCCTAAGCCTCTCTAAAGTTTTCTAGTACCTGCGATCACCTTCACAAGACCACATAAAAAATCACTATATTCTGCAACAATTAGACTTTTAGAACCTGACAAACCGATTAAAGGTGAACGCGGTTATAAGCACTAAAATTAACAATGTAAATCTTGAAAGGGGGCAAAAGAAGTACCACCCGTTTCTTCATACAATAGTGAATGGCCATACCAAGCGTGTGCCTTCGATATAATGATTTTGAGTAGTGTCGGCACAAGAACTACATACACAAATAAGGTCTAGCATTATATTAGATAAACATGTCTTGTATAAACTCACATTGGAATGTCCTGGCATGTAACAAGAGCTACATACATGATATTGATAACGTCGTGTAAAATTTTAAATTTACTCGACTTAAATACAAAACCACAAGAATAATATTTGTATCTAAGTCAATTTTGGCAAATATCTTTTGTGCAATGGTGGTCATAGACCTCGACTGAAATACCTTTCATGTGACCAACGACCTCGATCGGCTGCCACCTTCGACCAACTTCGACGACCACGATCGATTGTAGTGCATGGTCTGAAGTTAAAATCATAAAATGAAACTAAATAGAAAAAACAAATTTGGTTGTCCCACGTCGATGAGTGACACGTATGAATGAAATAAAGAGTTTATAAAAGAGGGTCCAATACATGTTCTGAAAAACCAATTTGGTCCCTTTAGTTCCACGGTTCTGACCTGGTTTTTGTAACTTTGGTGGGTTTGTTTGACCTCATTTATTGAACTGGTTTGTACGCCTCTTTCTTGTTTGACGGGTGTGAGTTATTCAACTAGTAGTTTTAATATTCAATCCTTCAAATGCGAAATAGAAGTGTATTGAAGCTATTTTTACCAATGTTTTGAAACTCAGGTCAACCGGTTGATTCGATTCCGGCTGAAAAAATGAGTCATATTAACTCGGGTTTTATATCACTTTGGACAAGGTTGGTTCTTACTTCTTTGATAATCGATGAATGAGTAAACTTGCTTAAAGAGTAAAGTAGTGATGTGAAAATTGAAGTCAGTGGAGTATGTATTGGTCATCATAAGACCACCAGAACACAAGTCTACTAGATTTTATATCATTTTGAACAATGTTGGTTCTTACTTCTTTGACAACACATCCTTTAATACAAATTGCACAAGAGCAACAGATAGTCAATGATGAAGAAGCTTCCGCATATAAGTAGATAATAAAAATCGAAGAAGTAAATTATGCAGAAGAGTTGACTATTCTACCTAAGATACTCGAAGGATTGTAGATACCTCAACCGGTCTTAATTATAAACTACTTCAATGTTTGTTCACCTCACCTATGTGGGACAAAACCAAAACTCGTTTCTTTTTTAAGCTTTTGCTTTAATTTTAAACCTTCGTTCTCATTCACATTAGCTGCATGTTAGCGCGTAAAAGATTTTATGTTGAAGCTATTAACATGTAAACTCACTTATGATGATGGATGAATGAGTAAATCAACTTGAAGCGCAAAGTTGTCATGTAAAAACTTAAGTTATTGGATAAGAACTGAAATCGTGAGAGTAATCCCACTAGTAAAGCTATATTAAAATTGGTGATCATGAGAGTAAGCTAGGGTGCATGGATAAGAACTGAAATCGTTATTTATAATCAGTAAACGGAATTCTACAATATCAAAAGAGTTAAATTGCAGGACATAGGCACAGAAGAAAAAAAGAAGCTTTAATACGTCATTTGTACATGATAACGGGAGGGAACTTAAACTTAATGGAACGTTTTCTGGTGACTTAACAAGATCTTCATACAAATCATATTCTGCCTCATAATGATGTAAACTTGTCTCATTCTTGAGATTACCAAACCCAAATACGCTAACGTTCTCACATACCCCCAAAGCAAGCATGACAGAGTGCATACCGGACGAATAATGAAATTTACTTCCCCAATGGGTCCCACTCCATGCCTCAAACGACTTCCCGGATTCTTTCACAAACCTCTTGACTGAATAATACTTACCAATCCGTGCACATAACACATCAAACTGTGGATCAGTTATCATTAATAGCCCCTTGTGTAATGAATTACAAAACACGTAATCAAGAAAGTGAGCCGGTTGGGATATGTACATCATTATTGGTACTTGTTTGCCGTATGGATGACAATAACAGCCTTTTTCATCAGAACACAAGTTTAGGACGTCAGTATATGTGAATGAGATATTGGTTTTGGAACCAACAAATCGGTCAAAACCGATGACTTTTGCATTGTTTATCCTGATCACAAACTCATGGCTATCGATAGCTGCACCATGAGTGCTTTGCAGCAAAACCCCACTGTTACCCACCACTGCACACGTCTTGTACTTCCTTCTGTAGTCCAATAACCGGACCGTGTTTAACATTACTTCAGAGTTGAACTGACGTTGATCCCACCATTCTCGCAAATATCTCTTGGATTCCAACCGGAGTCTATTGAACTCTGGGGACCTGAGCTCCAGATGATGCCAATTGTGTTTGTCTATAGAGCTTCCAAAATCACCACCCAACAACTGTTCAACCTCTCGTCCCAATGAATAATCAGCTAAATCAAACGCAGCAAAAGTTAGTAAAGCTGTATTAAAGACTGGAGAGGGCTTTTGTGTTCTGGAAACAAACTGGCCCTGACTGGAACCGGGATAATAATATATCAGGAAACAAAGAGCGGTAACAGAAAAACCAAAGAATATGCTGAATGACATACGTACAGATCGCTTCATTGGTATTTTTATTTCATTCGGTTAGCAGATTGACCTAGAGTAAAAGAAGCTATGAATAGCTGGTGTCATCTCTTGTAAAGAGTGAGTTTGGTATAACAAATATTCCATTTATATCATAAATATGTTTAAATTAATCAGACGCAAACAATTTTCATCATTAAAAACAAAGTCTTAACTGACAACCCCTGTTGATCAACTAGTATTTCTTTACTTCAACTGATGGAAGGGTCAACAGTGGTGGAACTACTAGAAGCAGGGCCGCAGAGGAGGGTCCCGGCCCCCAAAAGTTGTGACACTAGTGTAATATTTCTCTACCGGTCTCAAAATTATTGTCCACCTTTTTATTTTGGTATGTCAAATAATTCGCCCTCAAGTATCGCTACCGGATGGATGGACGAACACAGTATCAGTTTTAGATATATTGTTAACGTGAACAACTGACTATGAGTATTATAATAGAAAGGAATGAGGACATATATAATGACTTCAAAATTCTTGTTATAGCAAATCTGAGGTGGTCAAAAGTACACATACCAGATAAGTAGGTAACCATTAACGAATCAACTTCCATGCAGCTTGTCAGAATCATATGTACTAGAAATAAATAAAAGTCTCAATTTGATGTTCATCGATTTTCGATAGCAAATTTTAGAGATGTTCATTCAATGATTATACAATGAACATTATGAAGTACTTGTAATGATGATCACCAATACTCTCCACAAGAACAAACACCATCTTTAAAATGATGAAACCGGTTTGAATCCCTAACGACTATTTCTCTATCTTCAATCTTAGATAGTATCTTAAACACGGTATGACAATCACCACAAACCCGAAGGTTCTTCACAATCTGCAACAAAGTCCCCTTAGGTGTACTAATCAATCCAAAAGCAACAGCTAATCTCTCACTGTGACGAAAAAGTATATCTTCCTTATGCTCATCTTCAACATCATGAAGAACGTAACTAGTATCAGGCAAATATCCAGCATCCCTTAATCGCAAACCTACTTCTTCTAATTTTGAATAAATAAGATCTGATAAAGGATGTGAAGTATCCCCAGCAACAAATGAATATGTTTTGTTCTTGATTTCAATCCAACTATAACCGGCTTCTTTCTTTACGTTTCTCTCATCCATCAATTTCCTAACTTTTGATCTTTCTTGCCAATTACCAGATGTTGCGTATAAATTCGATAATAATACATAAGCAGCTGAGTCTTGAGGCTTTAATGACATAAGTTTATCACCTGCAATGTTTCCTATTTCTATATTTTTATGAACACGGCAAGCAGCCAAAAGTGAACGCCAAATTGTTGCACCAGCGGGAAATGGCATGTTGTTTATAAAAGCCAAAGCTTTTTCTAGTAACCCTGCTCGACTATAAAGATCAACCATACATGAGTAATGTTCTGACGTTGGTTCGATACCATGATCTTTCACCATCATACTGAAATACTTTTCACCTTCATCGACTAAACCTGCGTGTGTACACGCAGTAATCACACCAATAAACGTTATATCATCCATTACCAAATTCTCTTTTTGCATTTCCTCAAATATCTCAAGAGCTTTTTTCCCATACCCATGTTGTGCGTACCCTGAGATCATTGAATTCCATGACACCAAGTCTCGTTCATGTTGTCTTTCGAAAACTTTGTTTGCACTCTCGATATTGCCTCTTTTTGCATACATGGTAACAAGTGCACTACTTACACACAACGAATTACTATAATTTTCTTTAATTGAACCTGCGTGAAACTGTTTCCCATACTCGATTGCCGCCATAGGACTTGCACACGCGTTAAGAATACTCGAGAACGTGTACTCGTTTGGCCTCACCCCCTCATTTGCTAACCTAGAAAATACTTTTACCGAGCCATCAATGTCTCCTGATTGTGCGTATCCTGCTAAAATAGCCGACCATGTAACAATATCCTTATCTTCTACACGTTCAAAAACTTTTATAGCATCATCATTGTTTCCCATCTTCATATAAGCATCCAAAAGTGCAGTACCAACCGAAGCTGACGACTCATAATTCGTCTTTATGGCTTGTGCGTGAATCTCAAAAGGCGAAATTAAAGGATGAGCAGCAAGAATGGTTGAATAAGTAAAGTCATTGGGTCTAACACCTTCCCGACACATTTGAAAAAACATATTCACTGCTTTCTCAACATTCCCGTTTTGCATGTATCCACCAATCAGCGCTGTCCATGACACCACATTCTTAACTCCATTCATTGTACTAAACAACTTAAACGTATCATCCATCTCGGAGCTTTTTGTGTATGATACCATAAGTGCAGTTCTAAGATTAGGATCGGTTTCCATACCATTTTTTGCAACAAAACAATGGAGTTGTTTCGCTAACCGTATTTCTCTAATCTTAGCACAAACTTTAAGTATTGTTACAAAGAGAGCTTGTGTTAGCTTAACACCAGCTAGCCTCATTTTATTAAACAAATCAATGGCAACTAAATCATGCCCATTTGCCACAAGACCCGCCACCATTCCATTCCAAGACACAGCATCTCTAATCTCCATACCATCAAAAACTTTCTTCGCACTTTTTATCATTCTCGATTTCGAATACATACTAATCAACGAGTTACAAACATACGTCGTCAACTCAAAACCAAATTTAACAACCATGGTATGCACCTGCATACCTTTCACAACCGCACCACTATCAGCCAAAGCACCAAGAATCGTAGCAAACGTAAACGGATTTGGCTTAACTCCCTCCACTTGCATCTCCAAAAAAAGCTTTATCGCTTCGTCATACATACCTCTCAACGAATACCCCGTCAACATCGAAGTCCACGACACCACATTCCTATCCGGCATCTCACTAAACACCCTCTCCGCCATCCCAACCCCTTCCACTTCAGTTTTCGTATACATATCAATCAAAGAAGTCCCCACGCTAACATCCGCAACAAAACCATACTTAACACAATCACAATGCACTTGCTTCCCTATAACTTGATCACACAAACTCCCACATATCTTCAAAACACAGGAGAAACTCGCTCCGTTAACCGGTAGCCCCAAACGACGAATACCCAGAAAGTGTTTTAAAGCTCGAACATTTTCATTAGCTCGCGCGTACTCGAAAAGTAAGTGGTTATGGTTATGATCAGAAAAATCCTTTTGAGGCATTTCGTCAAACAGTTTGTGTGCATTGTGTAAAAAAACAGGTTTAACTTCAGATGTGAATGATTTTGATAATTTAAATTCATTGTGGTATAAAATTTGAAGGTTTTTATATGATTTTAATCTTTGTAAATTCATGGTTTTTTCGTGTTTTTTTTTAGAACATTTGTGTTTGGAAAAAAGTCAAAGGTTTGACTTTGAAGTCAATCTTTAACGGATCAGTACTTTTTAAATCTTTGTAAATTCATGGGTTGATCTAAAATGTTGCGTTATCATTACCTTCTATTTTAAGATTTTTTTTTTACTTCGGTCAAATTTTGCGAAAAATTAGTCCATTTGTCAAATGATGGTGGGAACCCCTCGTAATAGTAAAAAAAAAAAAAAAAAATTTAGACTAATAAATAAAGTTTGTCTCTTTATTGTATTATCTTCATCTTACTATATACTTCGTATATAATAAAATGTTTATTTTTAAAATTAAAAAGGTTGAAAATTCAGTATTTTCATATATAAATATAATGCTTAAATAGAAAAATAAATGTATTAGCCACTACATTATGAGTTCGATCATCGGGTGACGTGTTCGGCCACCGTCAACCCGGTCGAGTCACCGTGTTACAGATTCGATCACCGAGTCAATCCGTAATATAAATTATGAGGTGGAAATATGATGAACGGTTGTGATTAAATAATTTATTTTTTTTATTAAATATTGTTTTATATAGATCTTTTCTCTTAGTATCAGTCGTTTATGAAACACGTCCCAATCATCGATTAGATCTCGGGTTCTGTCGCTATTATCTGTGAATAGGTTTAGGGCCTCGATCTAATCATCCCCTTTAACCATAGTGATAAATAATAACCAGGGATCCTTTTCTATTTGTTTGATTTTCGTGTTATTTTGTTTAATTGATTCGACGAGCCTTTTGGGGCTTTTGTTTTAATTGTTTTTAGGGTTTTCATATTTTGGGTTTTCATATTTTATGGTTTTATTTTCTTCTTGCGTTTTTCAATTTCTGAACTCCTTCTCATTGGCTAAATTCAGATATCATGTTTCAATCAACGATTAGGTTTTAGGCCATCCGTTGTTATTTGCGAGTGGTTGTAGGGCTTCGTTTTTTCGTCCCCTTTAACTGCAGTGACCTTTAACTTCCAGGGGTCTATCTTCTTGTTGTTGCTTGCTTTGTTATCCTTCTTTTTTCAACTCGGTAAGTTGTTCCAGGCTCCATTGTGGGTGTTGACGGTTGGCAAGAGATTAAACGTAAGAATCAAAGGGGCAGCCAAAGAGGACGACGTTGCTAAGATTTCCACTTTGATTTACATTACGAATTTTCCTGAGTCTTTTTCTGCTGACGAATTATTTCACGCATGTAAGGTTTATGGCCAGGTTGTCGATTCTTTTATCCCATCTAAGCGAGCGAAGTCGGGGAAGAGATTTGGATTTGTTAGATTCATCAATGTATTCAACGTTGACAGACTGGTCAGTAATCTCCGTACTGTTTGGATTAGGAGTTTCAAACTTCATGCTAACATTGCACGGTTCTAGAGATGTTCATCAAAGGCTGATAGTAAGCTTCCCGAAAGTAATGTTGGTCTTAACAGTAATGCTAATGTTTCGCGTGTCAATCATAACTCATATGTTCAGGTGTTGCAACATTCTACTTCAACGACCTTGGATGATGTTTCGTCTCCTGCCATCGTCTTGGATGATAATTGTCTTTTTTATAGACTTATCTTATTCTGTGCTAGGCAGCATGAAAGAACTGGAGTCTTTGCCTAATCTTAAAATGGCTTTTAATAACGAAGGTTTCATTGATTTTAAGCTCAGCTATATAGACGAACTTTGGGTGATGTTAGATTTTTGATCCGCTAACGTAAAACAACAGTTTCTTGACAACGTTGGAATTAGATCATGGTTCTCTCAGATTAAGGATGCTTAGCTGGATTTCATGCCTGGTGGAAGACTTGTCTGGATCGATATCGAGGGAGTTTCGTTTAAGCTCTGGTCCAACAATACTTTCATTCAGATCGCCGCCAAATGGGGGGATTTTCTCGATATGGATGACAAGGAGGATACATATTTTCACTCTAAACGTATATGTATTACTACTAAGATGGAGAAGCGTATTTCTGAGGACTTCAAAATTATTTTTCAAGGGAAGGTGTATTGGATTCGTGCCAACGAGGCCCTTGGTTGGGTCCCTAATTTCATGGATGTAGAGGACGATGACGAATCTGATGTTGATTCTAAAACTGGTGATCCTAATAATCACGTGAATGACTATGAGGATCTTCATGAAGTGGTTCCAGAATTTGAATATGCTAATGAAAGACACAGTAATGATGCTCCCGTTGTTGAACCCTTTGGTCAGCAGAATGATTTATTCAGCAGATCCTTTTGATGTTTACCAGTTGTTGGATAAAATGAAGGCTTCTAAATGTGCTTTTGAGCATACCCCTAATCACCCTCCAGGTTACACTCCTGATGCATCCTCTAATGATCATAACACCAATTATCTACATGAGCTGAATAAGGAAAGTAATGGGAAAGATATCTCCTCTAATGATCATAGTAGCAATAATCCACACGAGACGAACAAAAAAAATAGTGGGAAAGACAAATCTGAGTTAGTGTGTTCAGGCCATTTCAAAAAATCAGCTATTTAGCAAACTGGGGGTTCTATTTTATGTTTGATGGAAGAATTGGTCAAAGTGGGGAAGACGATGGGTTATAACATGGATGGGGTTATAAGAAACATGACAAACATCATTGATTCTCAAGGAGTGGTGGATGTGGATCGATGAATTTTATGTCATTAAATATACAAGGCCTCGCCCAAATGACAAAAAAAGTTGGGTTAAAGAGTTATGTATAAGGTGAATTTTCTAACTTTGCAGTAAACTAAAATGGAGAACTTGGACCTTTTTACGGTTAAAAACTGTTGGGGTAACCTCGGCTTCGATCATGTTCGTAGTGATGCAGTCGGTAGTTCTAGTGGTATTTTATGCGTTTGGGATACTAATTCTTTTCATAAAATCAATCACACTACTTTGGATTCTTTTGTGATAACTAGAGGGGTTTGGCTCAAAACTGGACATCATCATTGTTTCCATTTATGCTCCTCATGATTTAAAGGATAAAGTCATGTTGTGGGAATATTTGTCTCACGTCTTGCAACATTGGAACGGTGATGTAATTATCATGGGGGATTAACAAGGTCATATTCAAATCAAACAGATTTGGGTCTGTGTTTCATGGAGCCAATATGTTCAATTCTTTTATTGCGAATGCATGTCTTAAGGAAGTCTCTCTTGGTGGTAGTTTGTTCACATGGTGCCATAAATATGCCACTAAGATGAGTAAGTTGGATAGGTTTTTAATTTCTGGAAACTTATTTAATTCTTGCCCTAACATTTTAGCTCTCACGTTGGATCGTTATTTATCCGATCACTGCCTCATTCTACTTCGTGAAGCTTATAGAGACTATGGACCAAGCCCGTTCAGAGTTTACCACAACTGGGTGGAGGTTAAAGGTTTTGATAAATTCGTGGAAGATACTTGGAAAGAAACTCCTCATGTTGCTTCAAATGCTATGTGCCGACTGTCTCACAAACTTAAGTATCTTAAAGCGAAAATCAAAGAATGGAATAAATGTAATACGAATGACATGTGTTCAGGTAAAGCTAATATTAAAAAAGAGCTTGTGGTGATAGATTTGGTTATTGATAATGGTGGTGGATCCCCTGATATGGTTAACAAGCGAACTGATATCATTCATAAGGTGTTGGAGATTGACAAATGTCAAGCGTCAGAAACAACTCAAAAGTCCAAGATTAAATGGTGCATTGAAGGTGACGAGAACTCTAGTTTTTTTCATGGCATGTTGAACAAAAAAAGGAGTCAACTCAGTATTCGCGACGTTATGGCATATGGCATATGGATATATGACCCTCTTAAGGTTAAACGAGAATTCTATCAACATTTTAATTAACGATTTGCCAAACCTGCTGATGATCGAGTAAGCCAAACATAGAGTTTCCGAACAAAATCACTTTTGAGCAGCAGGTAGATTTAGAACGGGACATTTCTAAAGAGGAATTGAAGAAGGTTGTTTGGGACTGTGGAGTAGATAAATCTCCAGGTCCGGATGGATTTACTTTTGGGTTTTATCGAAAATTTTGGCACATCATTGAAAACGGCATCTTCGATGCTGCTAAATGTTTCTTCACTTTGGGCAATATTCCTAACGGGTGTAACTCTTCTTTCATAGCTTTAATTCCAAAGATCCATGACGCTAATATTGTTAGAGACTTTAGACCTCTAAGTCTTATTGGCAATATCTACAAGATCATAGCTAAAATTATGTCTAATCGTCTAGTGATGGGGGTCATTGTAAATGAGGTACAATCTGCGTTCATTGCAGAGAGACAAATCTTAGATGGTCTATTTATATTTAATGATCTTCTTCAGTGGTGAAAATGAAAAAAAGAAGCAATCGTTAATTTTTAAAGTCGATTTCGAGAAAGCATTTGACTCAGTGCGACGGGATTTTCTAGATGAGGTGTTGAAAATATTTGGTTATGGTGATAAATGGTGTAGATGGATCTAATGCTGTCTTCAATCATCGAGAGGATCGATCCTTATAAATAGAAGTTCTACAAAGGAATTTCAATTTTTCAAAGGTCTCAAACAAGGTGATCCCTTATCCCCGTTCCTATTTATTCTTGCTATGGAAAGTCTCCACATATCATTTCAAAGGGTTGTAGATGCAGGTTTATTTAAAGGCATTTAGTTAAATAACTCCACATCCATATCTCACATGTTACGGATGATGTCGTGTTTTGGGTCAGTGGTGCGATGGCAACATCTCTATTTTAACACATGTTCTGGAATGTTTTCGTCGTGCTTGTGGTCTTCGGATTAACATGGGTAAAAGTGAAATTATGGGCATCATTCGTGCTGCTGATCATCTTGGTTTCCTTATCCTTATTACTCCATTCAATTACCTTGACGTTAAAGTGGGCAGTTCGGTGTCAAGAATCAACGCTTGGAATGAGGTCATAAATAAGGTGAGTTCTCGTCTCTCTAAGTGGAAATTAAAAACATTATTTATAGGTGGTCGACTCACGCTTATCAAGTCGGTGTTGAGTTCCATTCCTATTTATCATTTATCGATTTTCAAAGCTCCAACTACTGTTATTAATAAGATTAAATCTATCCGAGGGCATTTTTTCAATAGGCATGCTCTTAATAGTAAAAATGCTACATAGACTAAATGGAAGAATGTCTTGGTACTTAAGGAAAAAGGAGGGCTGGGCGTAGCCAGCCTATATGCGCTAGATAGGGCCCTTATGCTCAAGTGGGTTTAGAGATTTCAAGCTAACGGGTCGTCGTTTTGGGCTAGAATCATTAAGGCTATTCATGGTGAAGATGGGTGTCTAGGTAAACAAATCTCCAACTGTTATCGTTCTTGTTGGCTTCATATTGTGAAAGAAATCGATAACCTTCAACAACATGGCATTGCGTATATGGATTTCATTCATTTAAAGCTGGGTGACGGGTGTAGTACCAAGTTTTGGAGTGATAGTTAGATTGGCAACAGACCTCTTAAGGATTTGTACCCTCGCGTTTTCGCTTTGGAAGATAATAAGCATGTTACGGTTCAATCGAAGCTTGCAGATGTTAGCTTGCTCCAATCTATTTGATGTGAACCAAGAGGAGGCTCCGAGCTCGTTCAAGTGGTTGATATGTCTGATATGGTGTCACAAGTTATGTTACGGGATATTTCGGATATATGGGTGTGGTCTTTAGAGGGTTCTGGGGACTTCTCGGTTGCGTCTATTCGAAGGGAAATTGACGATAAAAGACTTCCTCTTGTGTCCTTTAAAACTCGTTGGATAAAAGCAATTTCCATCAAGATCAACATCTTAGCTTGGAAAGTGAAGCTAGACTCCCTCCCGACGCGCATTAATATTTCACGTAGAGGTATTGCTATTGACTCTATCCTTTGTCCTATATGTGAGAAGGAATCCGAATCTTCTACCCATTTATTTTTCTAGTGTGAGATTGCTTCTCATCTTTCTTGCATGATTACAAATTGGCGGGACATCCTAGATGTTGTTGGTTGTGACTATGATACATGGTGTGCCTGGCTATCGACATTGAGGCTTCAATCAAAGCATAAGAACCTCATCGAGGGTATCTTCGACGTTATGTGGTGGCATATTTGGACTTATCGGAACAAGCTTCTTTTCGAGGCTTCTATTCCCTTGAAGGCATCGTTATTTGATGACATAGTTTCTAGGTCTTTTTATTGGTATTCATCTAGATGTAAAGCCACATTCAAATGGAAAGATTGGCTCAAAAATCCTTCTCTTGTACTTTTTTAATCTCTAGCTCCTTGCTAGTATAGTATCTTAATAAATTCCCGTTCTAAAAAAAGTATCAATCATTTATGTTTTAAACTTTATAACAATATATTCACGCATTACACATTATTGAATAACACAAATCTTAAAATAGAATATTTGACATAGTAAAAGTATGTTAGAAGACCGATACAAACCATAGTTGGGTTATTCCTTCGTCCTTAACAAATAAAGTCATTCACTCGTAAGTTCTCACTCACCAATAGGTCTAGCCGACATGTAAACTAGTGTTGCAAAAATCAGCCTTAGGGGATCGATTAATCGCGTTTAGGCGCTAGGCGGGGGTATGCCTGGATTTTCACTAATCGGCCTTATTAATTGATTTGGTCACAAATCAGTCAATATACCGATTAATCATATAAAAATAGGCTAAATCGGGTGTAAATCGAGCAACTCGAATACGATTAGAAATCGGCCAAATCATGTATAAAATTAAACAAAAATAAGTTAAATCGTCCAAATCGGGCATATAATTTTATATTTTTTAATTTTATATGTAAAAATTCCAATTTGATTCATCATCGATTAATCCCCGCCTAACCGCTTAATCGTTAGGCGATACTCGACCGCCTTAGTAGCGCTTAGCGACTTTTGCAACCTTGATGTAAACTAACCATTGTTTAATTAAATTGGAGGGTAAAAGCTATACGATACCAACGTACTTATCAAATGTACCAACTTCAATACTTACTAATTTATCACTTGACTTTAAACATGAACTTATTTGTTTTGTAACAATATCACCGATATGACCGTTTAAATTTACACGTCATTAAATTATTTATTTTAAAAATAAAAATCAACTAATAATTCCAAAGTGGATATTTTAGACTTTTGACTTGATCTATTTGTCTAATACCTCGTCCAACCAATTTCATATCCATCAATAAAAATCATCCCCACCAGATTCTTTTCTCTTATATTCTTGCAACAATTTTAAAGCCATCCATCATCTTCATCAATTTATGACAAGTGTGTGGATTTATGTTTTGAATCTGGAAACAAAACCCTCATTAACCATCATCTTCATCCAATATTAACTAACATGCTTGGAAACGAAACTTATAGTTGCGCATAGTGGTGATTATGTGTGGAGATTATCAGAGGTGACAGTTGGTCATGATAGTGGCTTGATGACAGAGATTTGATGATGGTGTGACGACGTTGGTAATTAGAGCCGATTGACATCAATGGATGTGTTTAATCTCTTTAAATCGTAAGAGTGATGATATGTGATTATGTATTTATTTGGTTTTCTATGGTTGTGTTTGATCTCTATAAATAGTATGTTGATGTGTTGCTTGAGTCTACTTTTCTGATCTTGTTGACCAACTAGTAGTTTAGGAAAAAATATGAAGATGCTGATGCATGACAGAGAGAGAAAAGGAGTTATTTGGACCAAATATGTAATTAAATCCTCATAAATAAATAAAAATATACATGTGGATAATACCATGACAACTTATCGGTAACAAGTCACCAGAAAACATAACAAAATTGAAAGTTCATTGTTAAAGTCAAGTGATAAATTAGCAAGTGTTTAAAGTCGATATATTTGAATAGAGTCGAGATCTATAGAAAACCTGCACTCAAAAAAGAAGAAAGGAAGACATCATGACCATTCATATTTTTTTGATCTAATGGCTAATATCAAAAGTCCAATCATATATAAAGCCTTAAAAACACCTCATATCCTTCATTTACTTCAAAACTTTCTCTCTCTACAAAACACACACAACCTACCATCCACCAAACCCTCACCGGAAATTAAAACCTACCGCCGGAATCTCTAAAAAATCTCGCCGGAAATCAAGAAAGAACGATGGAGACCTTAACCGCCACCACGCCTCATTTTAAAACAACATACATCGCTAGAATCACTACAAAACGTGTCGGAATCACTAGAAAACTCGTCGGAAAATGACAACCTCGCCGGAAAACAACAAATCTCGCCGGAAAATGATAATGAGCAAAGAAGTTGTTGAAAGCATTAATTTTGATAGTTTGGATGTGGTAGATGTGAACAAAAGAAGTTGTTGAACATGTATCATGGACTTGAATCTGAAAAAAGAAGATGCTTTCAAAAAGTTGCAGATCTAGATGTTAAATATAAATCACATGTGATTCTAACAGTGATTGCTATGTTGTTGGTATGGTATTATATTTTATTGTGTTTTATATGGAAAATTATAAATCAAGTATAATTTTTTCTTTATTGTTGTAGCCTAAATCACTTGTGATTTATTTTTAATTTATAAATGACCATGTTAGACTACTAAGTTTGTTACTTGAAAGTCTAAACTATTAATTTGTTGTGAGAAAAATCACATGTAATTATCAGCGAATTACATGTAATTCAAGCAAAATTACATGTGATTCAACCAAAATCACATGTAATTTATCTACAGTAAATTTGTTAGAAGATGATAAAGTTTCAAAATGCTTGAATCACATTTAATGCAAGCAAAATCACATGTACTTGTCGACGAATCACATGTAATTCAAGCAAAATTATATGTGATTCAAACAAAATCACATGTAATTCAGAAGCCAATTTGCTTTATATATTTTACATGAATGACAACAAACAATTTAATATATTGACAGAATTACATATGATTCAGACAAAATCACATGTGATTCATCTACAGTGAGTTTTTATGCTTAAATACTTTTTTGTTTTTGAATCCTATTTATTATCAGATAATTAGCTGATCATATTTGGTTTTACTATATAAAATACATATGTTTGTTACTTGAATACAAATTACATTTTTAGGTTAGTTAGTCATATGATAAGTAAAAAATATTGCATGAGATTATCATTGAATAACATGTAATTCATGCAAAATCACATGTAATTATCATCGAATTACATGTAATTCATGCAAAATTACATGTGATTTAAACAAAATCACATGTAATTTAGAAGCCAAACTTTTTTTTATATTTTACATGAATAACATTTTTATATATTGATAAAATTACATATGATTCAAACAAAATCACACATGATTCATCTAAAGTGGTTTTTTAGAAGTTAAGGTTTAAAATAATTGAATCACATGTAATTCAAGCATAATTACATGTAATTCGTGTGTGAATCACATGTGATTAACAAATAACTGAGTCACATGTGACGATTTATACACACGTTGAAGTCGTATTATTGCAAAGACAATACAAGGTCACAAATTTGACATCTTTATATACACACTTTGATAAAAATGTAACATCCAATCAAGTTATCTATTGTTAAGGACTAATGAATACCAAAAATGACAATGGCAATATTTTATAACCAGCAATAACAATAACTTAACTAAATAAATCGACTAAGTCCGATTCTTGGTTTATACTTGTTTTCTCTTTTAAATTTTGATTCGACATATTTCGTGTATCGATCACATGTGATTTATCTCAACAAAATCTATATTACAAATATGAATAAATAAGAAATTAAGTCAAGTATAACAACAGACTTGTTTAATTGAATACATCATTGAATCAACTTTTTATAGTTACCATGTAGTCAATTAAAACAAGATAGATTTAACCATTAAATCAAACTCAATACAACTCGATTGTGATTTTTCTCAAAAATCACATGTGATTCTGCTAAAATCACATGTGATTATGCTCAAATCACATGTGATTATGCTCAAATCACATGTGATTGTACACAAATCACATGCGATTCTGTTACTCGCAAACCATAAGCCTATAAAAATAATACACACCACCACACTAATAGTCTTCAGAGGTATCTCAGTTCTCAAGAGCAAGGGTGAGATCAAGAAAACTTTCAAAGTTCATCTCCTAAGCGAGCCTGATAATAGTTTTATCATGCGGACATGCTCGTCAAAATGTAGAGCTGTGGATGAATTGTGATGGTGCAAATCCCTCCAACATGTGATCAAATTTCCCTGCCCTTCAATAACACTACAAACCAATGCCATTGTAAACTTATCACACTTCCACCCTTTCTTCCTCATCTCGCATCCTTACAACCATCAAACTCACCAACCCATCTTTCGAATTCAGCTCCAATAACGCATCATAACTATCCTCATTTGGCACACACCCCATTTCCTTAACCAGGTCAAAAACCGATTCACCTCACTAACCATCCCTAAACCACCCGTACATCGCACAATATACCCCAAAGCACGTGAATTCACATAACACTTCGCCTTCATCAATCATTACAAAGCTTTCTCATTGTGGCATTTTGTCGAACACCTGATACACTAATAGCCATGACATTCTAAGTATAGTAATTGGCAAACACCTGAGCACTCTTTCACAAAATTCATTATTAAACATGTTTTAATATAACACATCTATCTAAAAATATAAACAAACACCATCTGTTTGTTAATATGAAGCCATAGTGAGTGTTTCTAGAGTTGGTGTCGACGGATTGCTGTAGATCGACGATATATGGTGGGAGTGCGGCGGAGGTGTCACGACGGTGGGGTGACGGCGGTGGTAGGTACAGTTGTAGAGGTTGATTAGGGTTTGATTTGGAGTATGTGTTTGTGTGTATGGGTGTGTGTTTGTAGCAGGTGGAAAGGGGGGAGATGGATGAGATCTCCATCGTAAGATCTGTTTAGAAATGGATGGATGAGATCTATTCTTTTTTACTTTTTTAGGTGCTTGTTCCCTATGGAACTTTTGTCTATTTGAATAAGTACGTTGATATTGTATATCTTTACCCTTAAATTGGAGTACTATTTAACTCATTTTGACAAATACACATAACTCGTACTCACAGTCTTTTAGATAATCTAAAACAACATATTACCGTGCCTTTTTATTTCATATTACGTCACCTTGTTCGCAATTCTTTTTTCTTTTTGTCGAAATTGACAACTAGGTGGTTCTAAGGGTTGGTTTGACATAGGGCTGAGCAATACCGACCGAAACCGAGTTAAACCGACCGAACCGGTCTAACCGAGTGAACCGAGCCCGAAACCGAGTAATTCGGTTCGGTTTACAAAATGTTGGTTTTTCGGTTTCGGGCCGGTTCGGTTCGGTTTTTCGGTTTAGCCCGAATGGCCCGAGTTAGCCCGACTCAATATTGGGGTTATGTTTTATAACTTTTATTCAGCCGCTTTTTGCAAACAACATCTTTTTTTTCTCTCCGCCTGAAAAAAACGGGAAAAAAGAAACAAAACCAATGGATGAAGGGGGTGGTTGTGATAATTAAAGCTGGTACCTCTAACATCTATCATCAACGAAAAGGCTGATCACAGCCTTCATGATTCAAGAAGATGGAGTTTTGTAAACTTTATAGTGTGTCTGCAACTATAAGCCTTTCTCAAACAGATATCAAATAGTACCAAAAAGATGGAGGATGTGGCGAAGCTTACAACACAAAGCAAGCAACAAAGATAAATAGTACCAAAAAGGAGTACATAGCGAAGCTTATTTCGGTTTCGGGTTCAACCCGAACTTAAACCGAATGATCCCGAGTTGGGACCGAACCGAACCGAACCGAGCATTTCGGTTTCGGTAAGTTTCGGTTCGGGTCGGGTCGGGTCGGGATCGACCCGAAGCTCAGCCCTAATTTGACATGGGTCAGATGAAACCCGCTAGTTCGATCTAGATGTTAAATCCTCGAAAAACAGCTTTATACGACTTGGTAATATCATTGGTCAATGGTTCGAGTGGCCAGGCTACACCATGTTTTAAAACATCGGTTATCATCACATATTAAAGCGCGCTTGCATTACTGGTTGTAGTTTAATGATTGTAGCAAGAATCACCATTGTTAACAATTAAGAACAATAATTGTTTTGTAATAAGAAAATTCCTTGATTTTAACGTTCAATTAATAAAAACGAATCAAAGAACTTATTGAACGACTAAATCATTGAAAACAGAGCCGTGGAGTTAGTTATAAATAAATCTAACTAGATTATGCACTCATGATCAAAGTTAGGGTTTGATTAGCTCCGATACCATATGAAATTATAATGCGGAATTGAATTGGGAGAAAATCTTGATTTCATTAAATTGTGAATGCAGAATTGAAATGAGAGGAAATCTTAATTTCATCAATTGTGAAAGATAAAATATACGAAGTATTTAAAGATGAAAGAGTTAACAAACTATGTAACTAAAAAATCATAATATTTACATTTCTAAACCTCTACGATTACTAGTTTGACAAAATTAAATAGAACTATGATTATATACTTATATAGATGGCTTTTAATAAAATAATTTATCGCAAAACTTAAGCAGTTAAAGATAATCTTGTTTCGTACAAAAAAAGTATTGAGCATGTCAAACTGGTTTTGGATGACGTTTCCCATAAATTTTTATCTAACTTGTCGAAGAGTTCACTATCATATTATGATTTGAACGTGAAACTTTCGGGTCATTTTTTCTTTAATGAGAGTTTTGAACCCTTGGTTCATCTAAAAACCCTATTTTTCAAATAATTCGTTAATACGGTAAAATCTCCTAACAAGTTAACTTAACAAACACCTCCAATACTTTAATAGGTGTTGGGGCATTTTTTACTTGGTTTAGATTTTTGGTTTTTGAATGTAAATAGTTTTGGATATTTTATTTTTGTTTTTTTAACTATTTGTTTTTTCTATTAAAATTCAACAATAGTCAAATGCAATTGAATTATGATGTGCCAAGTTACTTTACTTATAACTAGCAGAGTATCCGCGTGTTGCGGCGGCGGATACCTTTTGATTAAAGTTCATGCGCAAACAAAATAAGATTGACGAACCAATTAGTCTAGAAAAAAATAGTCAAGTTCCTTCTATTTCGTATTTGGCTGACTTTTACTGGCTAGACGAACCGAAGGCGATCATAGTTTCCGAATGACGCCGATGTTATGTCGTAAAATCATTTGAACCATCAACTTGACATATATATTGTATGAGAATTTATGTGTTTTATTAGTTTGTATAATATGTATAATAACATATATTTTTTTATTTAAAGGTGTTTTAAAAATAACATTAATGTATTTAATTAGTTTGTACTTTATGCTTTATCATGTTTATTGTTTAAGTTTAAAATTTAAGAGACATTTAATGTATGAATGATTTATAACATAAGCGTTATAAGTTGTATGAGTTAAAGTTATGTTTTGTGCATTTGAGAATTGTACCATAAGTTTTAAGAGTAATATTACTTAAAATTAAATGAATAGAGAGATACTAATCTTTTTTATATGTAATATAGATATAGATTCTTTTCTCTCTTCTTTTTTATATGTAGTATAGATATAAATTCTTTTCTCTCTTTTTGTCGTTGTCCATCGCATCTTGCATTGTATGATTCTGCTTAAGGTTACAAGTTTTAGAATAAGTTTGTAAGGAACTCGACTTTTTAAACAAATCTATGAAGTATGTTAATTAGTTCGCCATAAGTAGGGTTTTTCTCAACTTGTATGATTCACGATGATCATTTTTTAAACATACTCTTATACACTTTTTATACCAATATAACTGATATAATAATGTCATGCTAAGCGCAAGTAAATATTCATATCCGACAGGAAGAAATCTAATCCCTTTTGTGGCCATGAAGGTTCACATGTGCCAAGTATAGCTACCCGAAAAAACAGTCGTCTTAAAATTAGTCGGCTTGCAATATCAAGTCCGAAAACCATTAAAAATTAATAAATATTAATAATAATAGTAGAAAAGAGACAATATATCAAATAATGTTATAATATCATAAATTCATATTGAAAAAGTTTAATGATCATATACTATTTAGGTCTAATCGGTTTTACAACAATAATTTACGAACGCGACTTTTAAACCTAGCAAGCAATCAGTTTATTAAGGCTCAGGTCAAATCAGATTTTTTTATCTGATTCAAGCCCGTTTTGACCCAAGCCTGTCTCGACACCCAAGCCTGTCTCGACTTACCTAAAGGAAGAGTCAAACATACCTAGCAAGCAATCGATTTATTCGGACTCAGGTCAAATCAAACTTTTTTTATCTGATTCAAGCCCGTTTCGACCCGGGCCCGTTTCGACTTATCACAGGAAGAGTCAAAGATACTCTATTGCAAATATGTAGTACCGAGATACCCCTTCTCGGTCACACTAAAACAATTAAGCAATATATATATAAAATCTGCCTATATGAATTAACGACAGAAAAACTGTCGCTAAAAACTGTAACCAAAAGCTGAGTATCTAAAAACTGTCATTAAATGAATCTGCGACAAAATTAGCGTCGCTAATTTCAGAACTAAAACCCTTTTATTTTCTGTTTAAAAAGTTCTCACTGCTCAGTCTTTGTTTCCCCGTTCGTTCCCACTGTTAAACACAAACACCCCTGCAGTAAAACCTAAACCTAAACATCCCTGACTGTTACTGCAGACCCAAACGCTCCCTCTGCTGGGTTTGTTTGGCTGCTGTGGATCGAACACAGGCACCACAACCACCACCGCACCTAACTTGGTCGCGGCTGGCCAAAATAGAAAGCACCGAGACCCTTGTTGGTCTCGGCTTGCGTGAAACCAAACAGTCCCGACACCCTCTACTGATACGTAGACCCAAACGCGCCCTTGACTGAATAAAACATCCCCTTGGTTGGTTGGGTTTCGGCTGCACGACAATAGCCACCACCGAGAGTCCAGGACTCTTGGTTTGCGTGTACCCCGACTACAACACACCCATAAACTCATTTTCTTAAAAGGTTACACGCGTATTATAACATCAAACGTTCTGTTTTCTTGATTATCATCGAGATTAAGAAGATTAAAGAGGAAGAGATTTACTGCTTATGAATGTCAATGAGTAGTACCTGACGAATGCTATCAAATTACACTTGAAAGATCGAACCTATTTCTCCTTTTTCTTTGTTTAGGCCCGCGGCTCCATGTTTAGTAAAACCCTAATCTCCCCTTTTTTTTGTTCGCTGGGAGAGAGAAAGGGAAACCCCCGATTTTCTTATTTTTTTTCACAAACTGGGCCGCAGCCCATTATTTCTTTCCTCTCTTTTTTTTAAAACAAAAATCGGGCCTTAGCCCATTGAACCTTCTTTTCTTTTCATTTTTTTATAATCGGCCCAACATATACATATCTAATATATTTTGATTTTTTCTTCGTTTCGTGCTTTAATATTAGACGTTCGTGTACGTGATTTACTCTTTCGTTTCAACTCTGAAATGTATTATATTTATTTTCTGAATAAATATTCATGAATATTATTTTCTGACATTAATAAGTATTATCTGAATAATTATATGAATAGTTTTTAATAAATAAAACTGCGTATCTAATATTCTAAATTTTCAAATGCTAGTTTTACAATTCTTCCCCTCTAAAAAGAATAATTCGTCACCGAATTAAAGATACAACTATACCGGGTTTTACAACAGACCTCTTAAGGATTTGTACCCTCGCGTTTTCGCTTTGGAAGATAATAAGCATGTTACAGTTCAATCGAATCTTGCAGACGTTAGCTTGCTCCAATCTATTCGATGTGAACCAAGAGGAGGCTCGGAGCTCGTTCAAGTGGTTGATATGTCTGATATGGTGTCACGGGATATTTCAGATATATGGGAGTGGTCTTTAAAGGGTTCTGGGGACTTCTCGGTTGCGTCTATTCGAAGGGAAATTGACGATAAAAGACTTCCTCTTGTGTCCTTTAAAACTCATTGGATAAAAGTGTTAGTGCAAACATTACGATGCTTTGTCGATATAATCTCTTTGTGTTTTGTTGATGACAAACGTATAATTCGTAATACATTATGTAAAATGTTAAGGTACTCGTAATCACTCAAGAATACATTTGTATACTTCTCTCGACACCTCCAAGACTGCATTCGGCATGAATCACTAAAGGTATGTACAAACATGTCATTAACCTAACTAAGTGATCAAGGATTAATATTTTCTTAAAACTCACATTTTAATCAAATGTGACAAAAGATTTTAATTAACTTTATTTTTAAGAAAATGTTTTATTAAAAAGAAAATGGAAATTTGAATTTGGCATATTCCATATGCCAAAGGAATATCCTTTGAGGGTATAAACTACCCCAGATGGCATATCCCCACTAAAGGACAAATTTGCACGGACTCCGACGCGGAAGTTCCTTAAAGGAACCCGCGGTTCCTTATTGATAAGGTACCGCGGGTAGAGATAAGGAAACGCGGGTGTTTTTGACCGTTGCAATGTTGCCCTATAAATAGTGGATCATTTCCAGGTTTTCTTTCAACCCTTTTTGCACAGTTTCTTTCAAAAACCATCTTAGATCCTTGATTAGTTAGTCTTGATTAATCTTGTTTAAGATGTGGTTCAATCTTCAATATCCTCATCATCTCAAGTGCAAAGAGAAGAACACTATCATTACCATGATGTGTTGGGTTCACTACATGATGAAGATCTTTCCTTCTATAGATCTAAGTTATGTTTTTAGTCTTCCTACTATGTATATGTAGAAGATCCAAGTGTTGGGTACACTTGGATGTGTTTGTAAGGGTAGAATATCCAAGTGATGGATATAGGTGTTAGTTGTGTAGATCCAATCTTGTTAGTACTTGGATATAGTGTTAGAGTTATAGATCTAAGTGTTGTGTGCTTAGATCTATATGGTTTATGTGTTTAGGCCATAAAACACAAGGTTTGTTATGTTGGGCCATAAAACATAACTAGTGGGTAGATTAGGTTGTGTCTTGGTAGTTCTCACTAAACTATAAAGTGATGTGGTTGTGTCTTGTGAGTTCTCACTAAACTTAAAAGTGATTAGTAGTTGTGTTGTGTGAAGTTCTCACTTAGCTTCAAAGTGAAGAGTCGTGAAGATTGGTTCTATCTTTCGATTAGAACTCGACATCTAGCCTTGTGTCGTAAAATGGTGAAGTGGGCGACGTTGTGTAGATTGGTCCTACCTAAGATTAGGACTCGACTTTTAGCTTAGAGTCGGAAATTGGATAAGCGACGTTGTGTATGGTTTCTCCACCTTAAGGAGTCTGTTGACTAGTGAAGTAACTCTCGAGTAAGGTGTACTCGAGGAGTGGAGTAGGGCGAAGAGGAGCTTCGTGACCGAAGCACTATAAATCATCGTGTCGGTACTTTCCTTTACATTTATGTCTTTACTAGTATAGATGTATTTATATGTTGTGTGTTGTGTGCATCTCATAATCTAAACATCTAAGTTGCGGAAAAGCTAAGGCTTAGTACGTGTGTGTTTCGTGTTTAGATTATGGTCAAGTGTACATCACTTAGTCTAAACATCCTAGTTGCAGAAAAGCTTATGCTTAGTACGTGTGTGCTTAGTGTTTAGACTATTGTTTGATGTACTCTTGATTTGATGTGTTTGTGTGTTTACTTACTTGTAGTATTTATCTTTCAATCAAACACATCTCATATCTAGTCAAGCTTGATCGAGAATTTGATACAAAGGATTGTCAAAGTTTAACATGCAACAAAAGGTTAAGTTCACTGTCGGCGGTTCCCTAAATGGACCGGCGGTTCTTTATTGATAAAGAACCGCGGGTACACATAAGGAACCGCGCACAGTGGATTAAGCCGAAATGTTTTGAAAACTAACTAGAAACTATTCAACCCCCCCCCCCCCCTTCTAGTTTCTACAAAAAGCAATTCCCATCAAGATCAACATCTTAGCTTGGAAAGTGAAGCTAGACTCCCTCCCAACGCGCATTAATATTTCACGTAGAGGTGTTGCTATTGACTTTATCCTTTTTCCTATATGTGAGAAGGAACCCGAATCTTCTACCCATTTATTTTTCAAGTGTGAGATTGCTTCTCATCTTTCTCGCATGATTACAAATTGGCGGGACATCCCATATGTTGTTGGTTGTGAATATGATATATGGTGTGCCTGGCTATCGATATTGAGGCTTCAATCAAAGCATAAAAACCTCATCGAGGGTATCTTCGACGTTATGTGGTGGCATATTTGGACTTATCAGAACAAGCTTCTTTTCGAGGCTTCTATTCCCTTGAATGCATCGTTATTTGATGACATAGTTTCTAGGTCTTTTTATTGGTATTCATCTAGATGTAAAGCCACGTTCAAATGGAACGATTGGCTTAAAAATCCTTCTCTTGTACATTTTTAATCTCTAGCTCCTTGCTAGTATAGTATCTTAATAAATTCCCGTTCTAAAAAAGTGTCAATCATTTATGTTTTAAACTTTATAACAATATATTCACGCATTACACATTATTGAATAACACAAATCTTAAAATAGAATATTTGACATAGTAAAAGTATGTTAGAAGACCAATACAAACCATAGTTGGGTTATTCCTTCGTCCTTAACAAATAAAGTCATTCACTCGTAAGTTCTCACTCACCCATAGGTCTAGTCGACATGTAAACTAGTGTTGCAAAAATCAGCCTTAGGGGATCGATTAATAGCGCTTAGACGCTAGGCGGAGGTATGCCTGAATTTTCACTAATCGGCCTTATCAATTGATTTGGTCACAAATCAGTCAATATACCGATTAACCATATAAAAAAAGGCTAAATCGGGTGTAAATCAAGCAACTCGAATACGAATAGAAATCGGCCAAATCATGTATAAAATTAAACAAAAATAAGTTAAATCGTCCAAATCGGGCATATAATTTTATATTTTTTAATTTTATATGTAAAAATTCCAATTTGATTAATCATCGATTAATCTCCGCCTAACCGATTAATCGTTAGGCGATACTCGACCGCCTTAGTAGTGCCTAGCGACTTTTACAACCTTGATATAAACTAACCATTGTTTAATTAAATTGGAGGGTAAAAGCTATACAATACCAACGTACTTATCAAATGTACCGACTTAAATACTCACTAATTTATCGCTTGACTTTAACAATGAACTTGTTTGTTTTGTAACAATATCACCAGTATGACCGTTTAAATTTACGCGTCATTAAATTATTTATTTTAAAAATAAAAATCAACTAATAATTCCAAAGTGGATATTTTAGACTTTTGACTCAATCCATTTGTCCAATACCTCGTCCAGCCAATTTCATCTCCATCAACAAAAATCATCCCCACCAAATTCTTTTCTCTTCTATTCCTGCAACAATTTTAAAGCCATCCATCATCTTCAACAATTTATGACAAGTGTGTGGATTTATGTTTTGAATCTAGAAACGAAACCCTCATTAACCAATAAAAACTAACATGCTTGGAAACGAAACTTATAGTCGCGCATAGTGGTGATTATGAGTGGAGATTATCAGAGGTGGCTGTTGGTCATGATAGTGGCTCGGCGGCAGAGATTTGATGATGGTGTGACGGCGTTGGTAATTAGAGCCGATTGACATCAATGGATGTGTTTAATCTCTTAAAATCGTACGAGTGATGATATGTGATTATGTATTTATTTGGTTTTCTATGGTTGTGTTTGATCTCTATAAATAGTATGTTGATGTGTTGCTTGAGTCTACTTTTTTGATCTTGTTGACCAACTAGTAGTTTAGGAAAAAATATGAAGATGATGATGCATGACAGAGAGAGAAAAGGAGTTATTTGGACCAAATATGTAATTAAATCCTCATAAATAAATAAATATATACATGTGGATAATACCGTGACAGCGTATCGGTAACAAGTCACCAGAAAGCATAACAAATTTAAAACTTCATCGTCAAAGTCAAGTGATTAATTAGCAAGTGTTTAAAGTCGGTACATTTGAATAAGTACGTTGGTATCGTATATCTTTACCCTAAATTGGAGTACTATTTAACTCATTTTGACAAATACGCGTAACTCGTACTCACAGTCTTTTAGATAATCTAAAACAACATATTACCGTGACTTTTTATGTCATATCACGTCACCTTGTTCGCAATTCTTTTTTCTTTTTGTCAAAATTGACAACTAGGTGGTTCTAAGGGTTGGTTTGAAATGGGTCAGATGAAACCCGCCAGTTCGATCTAGATGTTAAATCCTCGAAAAACATCTTTATACGACTTGGTAATATCATTGGTCACTGGTTCGAGTAGCCAGGCTACACCATGTTTTAAAACATTGGTTATCAACACATATTAAAGCGCGCTTGCATTATTGGTTGTAGTTTAATTATTGGAGCAAGAATCACCATTGTTAACAATTAAGAACAATAATTGTTTTGTAATAGGAAAATTCCTTGATTTTAACGCTCAATAAATAAAAATGAATCAAAGAACTTATTAAACGACTAAATCATTGAAAACAGAGCTGTGGAGTTAGTTATAAATGAATCTTACTAGATTATGCACTCATGATCAAAGTTAGGGTTTGATTAGCTCTGATACCATATGAATTTATAATGCGGAATTGAATTGGGAGAAAATCTTGATTTCATTAATTGTGAATGCGGAATTGAAATGAGAGGAAATCGTAATTTCATTAATTGTGAGGATAAAATATACGAAGTATTTAAAGAGGGAAGAGTTAACAAACTATGTAACTGAAAAATCATAATATTTACATTTCTAAACCTCTACGATTACTAGTTTGACAAAATTAAATAGAACTATTATTATATACTTATACAGATGCATTTTAATAAAATAATTTATCGCAAAACTTGAGCAGTTAAAGATAATCTTGTTTCGTACAAAAAAAGTATTGAACGTGTCAAACTGGTTTTGGATGACGTTTTCATAAATTTTTATCTAACTTGTAGAAGATTTCATTATCATATTATGATTTGAACGTGAAACTTTGGGGTCGTTTTTTCTTTAATGAGAGGTTTGAACCCTTAGTTCATCTAAAAGCCCTCTTTTTCAAATAATTGGTTAGTATGATAAAATCTCCTAAGTTAACTTAACAAACACCTCAAATACTTTAATAGGTGTTGGACAATTTTTTACTTGGTTTAGATTTTTGGTTTTTGAATGTAAATTACTTATAACTAGCAGGGTACCTGCGCGTTGCGACGACGGGTACCTTTTGATTAAAGTTCATGCGCAAAGAAAATAAGATTGATGAACTAATTAGTCTGGAAAAAAAAAAATAGTCAAGTTCCTTCTATTTCGTATTTGGCTGACTTTTACTGGCTAGACGAACCGAAGGCGATCTTAGTTTCCGAATGACCCCGTTGGTATGTCGTAAAATCATTTGAACCATCAACTTGACATATATATTGTATGAGAATTTATGTGTTTTTTTAGTTTGTACAATATGTATAATAACATATATTTTTTTATTTAAAAGGTGTTTTAAAAATAACATTAATGAGTGTATTTAATTAGTTTGTACTTTATGCTTTGTCATGTGTATTGCTTAAGTTTAAAATTGAAGAGACATTTAATGTATGAATGATTTATAACATAAGCGTTATAAGTTGTATGGGTTAAAGTTACATTTTGTGCATTTGAGAATTGTACCATAAGTTTTAAGAGTAATATTACTTAAAATTAAATGAAGAAAAATATATTAATCTCTTTTATATGTAGTATAGATTATTTTCTCTCTTCTTGTCGATGTCCATCACATCTTGCATTGTATGATTCTGCTTAAGGTTACAAGTTTTAGAATAAGTTTGTAAGGAACTCGACTTTTTAAACAAATCTATGAAGTATGTTAATTAGTTCGCCATAAGTAGGGTTTTCCTCAACTTGTATGATTCACAATGATTATTTTTTAAACATACTCTTATACACTTTTTATACCAATATAACTGAATATGATAATGTCATGCTAAGCGCAAGTAGATGATTCATATCCGACAGGAAGAAATCTAATCCCTTTTGTGGCCATGAAGGTTCACATGTGCCAAGTATAGCTACCCGAAAAAACAGTTGCCTTAAAATTAGTCGGCTTGCAATATCGAGTCCGAAAACCATTAAAAGTTAATAATAAATAATAATAATAGTAAAAAGAGAACATATCAAATAATGTTATAACATCATAAATTCATATTGAAAAAGTCTAATGATCATATACTATTTAGGTCTAATCGGTTTTACAACAATACTTTGCGAACGCGACTTTTAGACCTATCAAGCAATCAATTTATTAAGGCTCAACTCAAATCAAACTTTTTATATCTGATTCAAGCCCGTTTTGACCCAAGCCCATCTCGACTTACCTAAAAGAAGAGTCAAAGATACCTAGCAAGCAATCGGTTTATTCGGGCTCAGGTCAAATCATACTTTTTTATCTGATTCAAGCCCGTTTCGACCCGGGCCCGTTTCGACTTACCATAGGAAGAGTCAAAGACACTCTCTATCCCAAAATGCACTTTAACAAGCCCTTGTACTTGTTTAAGTAGTGGATTCGACCGCACACCATTCGATTATGACCGTTTTCACAAACTAAAAAAAAAATAAATAATAAAAAAAAAACCACAAACTCTAGGGTTTTGTAAAAAAAAAAAAAACACCAAAATTCAAAATTAGGGGTTTATTCAATTCTCACCAATTTCAAAATTCCTTCAAGGGTTTTTCTGGGTTTTTGTTCCTGATCAAATTGGTGTAAGATAATTGTGATATGATACTGATTTTGGTCGTCAATTTAGGGTTTTTGTTATAAAGATTTACTGTAGTAAAAAAAGATGATTTCAGAGAAGCCAATTTGGGTTAAACATGAAGGTTTGCAGATATTTTCGATTGATATTCAGCCTGGTGGGCTCAGATTTGCTACTGGTGGTGGTGATCATAAGGTATTCTTGTTTAATGTTTTTTTTATTTCTTAATTTATGTTTTTTTTATGTTTTTTTATGAACTGAGTTTATTTGCAGTATTGAATGTTTTGGTTAAATTCTACGAGGTGGCGAATTAGTGTGTAAAGTTATGAGATGTGTTTACGCGTGGCTATCGTAATTTGTTATTATCTTGAATTTGAAAACTGAGAAATTGAGAAGTACCCTGTTCTGTTTTTTGTTATATTTACGTGGTTTTAGTTTAGATTTTAGACTTTTGTAGGAACTTTCGTAATTCGTGAGTGAAATTTGCTGATCAGTTGTAATGTAACGGTCGGAGATGGCGTTTTGACTTCTGATAGTCAGATATACAGTTTGAGCGTTTTTAATGAATTGAGTTCAGTTGCAGTATTGAATGTGGTGTATTAGTGTATAAATTATAAGATGTGTTTACGTGTGTAATTTGTTATTATCTTGAATTTGAAATTTGAGAAATTGAGACGTACGTACCTGTTCTGTTTTTTTGTTATATTTACGTGGTTTTAGTTTAGGTTTTAGCCTTTTGTAGGAAGTTTCGTATGTGTGAGATTATGTGTTTATGTGATAAGAAGCTAATGAAATTTGCTGATCAGTTGTAATGTGACGGTCTGAGATGGCGTTTTGACTTCTGATTGTCAAATTTACAGTTTGAGCGATTGAATAGTTATCTGTAATTAAGGATTTCGTGTATTATGATTGTTAAATAATTGGATGATCTGAATTAGATTTACTGTATTTAAAGTTTAAACGATAGAAATTGATTAGCTACGAGTTGAAAAAGCTATTATCAGATTTTACGTATTAAAAGCAATGCGAAATATCCCTTGAATACATAAATGATGGTAATAAATAATGTGTATTACAACTGTTATTGTTTTAGCTGCGTTGTAAGTATTTCTGAGTTTGGTAAATTAAATATGCAAGTTTCACGCTCGTAGGTGATTTGTGTTTAGAAACAAAATGACATTACTTTAATGGCAATTATATGTATGGCTGTTTGACACGTGACATTTCTTCATCGGTAGGTAAGGATATGGAACATGAAATACCTTTCCAAGGTCTTGGAATTGGATGCAGACCAAGCAAAACTAGAACTTCTTGCTACACTTCGTGATCATTTTGGGTCAGTCAATTGCGTTAGGTGGGCCAAGCATGGTCGATATATTGCATCGGGTTCAGATGATAAAGTAATTCAAATTCACGAAAGAAAACCTGGTTCCGGAACAACTGAATTTGGTAGCGGTGAGGCACCTGATGTTGAGAACTGGAAAATTGCCTTCACTCTGCGAGGTCATACTGCTGACGTGGTAATTATAATCTCTCCTTACAAATTGATTTTCACTATATTATAATATTCTACATACTATTTAGAAGGGAATATTCGTGATCTTATACAGTAGCAAGTGATTTTTTTTAAATGACGTACGCATTATTTCTTCCACGTATGACCTAATCATGGAGTTTCTATTTCTTGCGCTTAGAGTAGGTGGATCTGAATTGGTCCCCTGATGATTCGATTTTGGCTAGTGGAAGTTTGGATAACACAGTTCACATATGGGACGTGAGCAGCGGCATCTGCACAGCTGTTTTAAGGGGTCATTCCAGTCTTGTTAAAGGGGTTACTTGGGATCCCATTGGTTCCTTTATAGCAAGTCAATCGGATGACAAAACTGTAATTTTTTGGCGAACATCAGACTGGAGTCTTGCGCATAGAACAGACGGACACTGGGCAAAATCGGTATGTATATCATTAGACGTGGTAAAACGGGCTGTGTAGAACCACAAAAGTTACATTAGTTCAATGCTATTTTGGAATTTGTTTTTGGTTAAATAGATTCAGAAGATTACGTGTATTAAAATTGCACTTCTGGAGTTGATTCATTTAAAGATGAACATAATCTAAATCAACTCGTCTACTGTAAAATATTTTTTTTCCTTCTATGACACTTAAGTCTTTTTTTTTTTACTTTCTAATTGTATCCTGCAGATTGGATCTACCTTCTTTAGGCGGCTAGGGTGGTCTCCTTGTGGCCATTTTATAACAACGACCCACGGTTTTCAAAAGCCAAGACATTCAGCACCTGTTCTAGAAAGAGGGGAATGGACTGCTACATTTGACTTTTTAGGGCACAATGCCCCTATTATTGTGGTAAAGTTTAATCATTCTATGTTTAGAAGGAGCACGACAAATAGCCAGGGAACAAAAGATGGATCTGCAGGCTGGGCGACCAATGGGATCTTACAGAATGGTGGACAAGAATCCCAACCGTACAATGTTATCGCTAT
This sequence comes from Glebionis coronaria, assembly GCA_025667525.1. Lineage (NCBI taxonomy): Eukaryota > Viridiplantae > Streptophyta > Magnoliopsida > Asterales > Asteraceae > Glebionis > Glebionis coronaria. The sequence continues at coordinate 71,682,083 of CM046877.1, read as the reverse complement.
TGGAAGTCAAGACCGGACCATTACTGTCTGGACTACTGCAAGTGCTCGCCCTCTTTTTGTTGCTAAACATTTTTTTGCTCAAAGTGTTGTCGATTTATCTTGGTAAGTTTGTAACTCACCTAAAATAACTTGAGTTTTTTTATGATTACTTCAATATTTATGTGATATATAATTGCTCTAATTCTAATTTTCAGGAGCCCAGATGGGTATTCGCTGTTTGCTTGTTCTTTGGATGGGACTGTGGCTACTTTCCATTTTGAGGTAAAAGAAATTGGTCAAAGGTTAAGTGATGTGGAACTTGAGGAGCTGAAAAAGAGTCGTTATGGTGACATTAGAGGACGACAAGCAAACTTAGCGGAAAGTCCAGCACAGTTGTTGCTCGAAGCAGCATCTAAAAAGGTTGCTGGAAATGTGACAAACAATACTTCTTCCAGATTGAAACCATCTTCTGGTTTAGTAGATGCATCAAAGGTTGAATCTTTACCGGGTCTTGATAAGAATAATGTATCAAGTAAAGCTGCAGTGCCTTCTATTCGAGTGTCTAGTCCCGTAAAGCAAAGAGAATACCGCCGACCTGATGGTCGGAAACGGATCATTCCAGAATCTGTCAACTCCGGGGCTTCTACTCAACCTCAAACTATTGAATTTTCGTCAAAGGCGACTGAAAACGGCATTGTACATGTTGATTCTGGGCGTCTTGAGGGTCCTCCTACTAAGAAGGCAATGGTTGGGGGTGTGTCAGCTCGGGCCACAGTTAGTGAGAGTTTAATAATTGAGAAAGTTGCACCATCTGCTGACAAAGATGGAAATATTAGCGTCGAACAGATTGGTGGTCCAAAAAATGTGGGTTCTTCTGGTGCAGCTAGACCCCTTTCGATACGGGTATTTGATAAAGAGAGAGGAGATGCATCACATGTTTGTTTGGAAGCTAAGCCTAAAGAACGTGCAGCCAATGACATTATTGGGGTTGGGAGTACTTCTGTCATGAAAGAAACTGATATTTCTTGTACAAGAAATGGCCAAATTCTATGGTCTGACCGAATATCGACAAATGTCACTGTTATGGCTGGAAATGCAAATTTTTGGGCTGTTGGGTGTGAAGACGGATCCCTTCAGGTTAGTTTTATTTTATACGAAATTATTTATTGTGAAATCATTTTTGAAGAGCAATATAAAAATATGTTTTTTATCTTGGAATGTAACTTGATATGTATTTTCATCTTCGAAGGTTTACACGAAATGTGGAAGACGTTCTATGCCGACTATGATGACGGGGTCCACACCAGTTTTCATCGACTGTGACGAGTCTTGGAAGTTGTTACTTGTTACTAGAAGGGGCGCGTTATATGTGTGGGATCTTTTTAACCGGAAATGTATCCTTCATGATACATTGACCTCGCTTATGGCTTCGGACCAAAAGTCAACAGGTAGGAATGAAAGTCAAAGTTTACAATTAAAGTAACTTTCAGTAATCATCCTTGTGGTTTGGTGAAAAAGTAACCGGAAAATCATCTCTCACCTTTTTACCCTTTAGGGACCAAAATAAAAAATTGTTACATACTTGACAGACCAAAAGTGAAAGAAATAGTGGAATTAATGGCCGTTTATGCAAATTAATATTAGACAAGCGTCATTTTCCTTGATTTTTACCAAACCACTAGCATTGTTTATGTAATTTACTCAGTTGTTTTATATTCATAGTTTTTGGCATAACTTGATTAGTTTTTCAGGCTCAGTTAAAGTCATATCGGCAAAGCTATCAAAGTCGGGATCTCCTCTTGTTACACTTGCAACACGTCATGCGTTCATGTTTGATATGAGCCTCATGTGTTGGCTTCGTGTTGCTGATGATTGCTTCCCAGCTTCAAATTTTGCAAGCTCGTTTAATGTAGGGTATCCCCAAAATGGTGAATTGGCCGCCTTGCAAGTTGACGTGAGGAAATTTTTGGCTAGAAAACCGGGATGGAGCAGGTTTGTATTGTTACTAACTCACTGTCACCTTATTGACCGGCATTTTAGACATTGACAAGCTGTTGCATTTGCGTTGTGTTGCAGAGTGACTGATGATGGAGTGCAGACACGGGCCCATTTAGAAGCTCAGTTAGCGTCTGCTTTGGCGTTAAAGTCTCCAAATGAGTATCGCCAATGTCTCTTGTCATATATACGCTTTCTAGCTAGGTTGGTTATCATAAATTTGCGATTTATGCTATGTACCTATTAAGCTTATTATATGTAAACAAAACCCCAACACTAATGCATTAAATCTACTTTGAAATGCAGAGAAGCTGATGAGTCGCGACTACGAGAAGTGTGCGAGAATTTTCTTGGACCACCGACAGGGATGGCGGAAGCTACCGCTTCTGATGCAACAAATTCCGCGTGGGATCCTTGTGTTCTTGTCAGTTTCAACTCCCCTTTTAGGTTTTTGATTATTTGTAGGAGCTCTTTTTTTTTTTTAGTTTAACTTATGCTGTGACAAAAACAGGGAATGAAGAAGCATAAGCTCCTAAGGGAAGACATCCTTCCCGCAATGGCATCAAACCGTAAAGTCCAGCGGCTGCTAAACGAGTTTATGGATCTCTTATCGGAATACAAAACCACCACTGCGATTGTGGAACCCTTGCCTATCACCAGCAACACCGACACTCCACTATTAGCAACAAATAAAACAACTACCGAACCACCAGCAACAAATGAAACCACAACTGCTCTGATTATGACAAATGAAGCGGCTAAAACGGTCTCTGACTCCCAACCCGTGGATGAAGATCAACCTGAGAACCATCTGTCCACATCGGATAAAATGGACGTGGACCCTTCGGGAACCAATAAATCGGACCAAACTACCGATGAGATGACCTCTTGAGCTTTGTATCTTGTTTTTAGTTTCTAATCACATAGCTTGTCATATGTCAATTTTTCTTTTGTTCTATTTAGAAATACCATGATTTCTAATTTCTAAACATTACCTTTTTGGTACAATACTTTATAATTAACTTTTCTGAGTTTTAAATATATGGATTTGTATTAGTCCCTTCAGGCCTTCATTGTTCATTTTTATTTTTTGAGTATTGCACGACTTCGAATTTTATGTCTTTAAAGGTCTTGGTAACTCCCGATCCCGTTAGCAGTCTCATTATTCTCTGATAGGGTGTTCTGAATTTCGACGGCCCGTAGGGGTGTGATTATCTGCATTTTACCTATCTCATGCCTCGCTCCGGCGAGATTGGGTGTTGTTAAGGATCTCGGTAACTTAATGGTTCTCAAGAAATATGAGACTTTTCATGACCTCCAAAGATGCTTCGAGCCTAGGTTCTTTTGTCGTTGGGGCTTACACCTTGTGACTCATTCATTCCGTCGATCACTCCTCGGACGTCTATCCTGAATCTGCTATGTTATTGTCGAATCACTGTCTGCTATGCTATTTCTGATTAGAGGTGGGCAAGCTGGATTTTTTAAAAACCGGACCGGTTTGAGTTAAATGGTCAATAAACTAGTTTGACTTAAAAACCAGACTGATTTAAAATTGGTTTCTGGTTAGATTTTACTCGGTTTTTAACTGGACCAGATCGGTTTAACCGGTTTTTAACCGGATCAAATCGGTTTTAACTGGTTTTAATCAGATTCTGGTCATTTTAATTAAACCAAATTACGAACCACCAAATCGGATTGAGAATTACCGGTTTTAAACATCCGGGTTTTTTAAAGCCGGTTTCGTTTTTTTTTTCAGGATCGAATCATGAATCGGTTTTTTTCCCACACCTCTGATCGCACTCACAATTATATGACCATTTAAGTGCGAACCCAAAGCACTAATAGCAAGTTTAATGAGTTTACTTGTCTGTTGGTTAATTGTGTTATTTTTCTTATCCAAAGTATGCAATGAAAACCCAAAGCTATTTCAAACCGGTTCGGTTCTAAAACATATACGTAACATATACTGAATCGAACAAGTATATACGAGTATGTGTTGGCAAAAACTATCAATCGTAATACATTTTAAATTTACCCGAAGATACCATATTGGTATAGGTTTTCTAACCGAGCCTAAGTAGCAAAGTGAACACAGTTGGTATCATGTAATTTGCCTCCTCGGTTCCTCTTGGAGCGAGATTCACACACTTTCATACACTTCTACACTTAAGGGACTACGACCCAATGATACCTCATGTGCGACTGCGCGAGAGTGTTTTCTGGTTGTGAGTTCAAGTGTTGCTTATTATTATTAAGACATTGTGAAATTAAGTTCTTGTGAAAATATTGTGAGATTGTCAGTTGACTTTAAAAAAATTAGTAAAGAAGTTCTAAATTCCAAAACATAACTACTGCGGGTTTATCAGATTAGAATATTGTTGGGCTTTCACCTTAACAATGAAGCCCATAAATAAACTCAGTGAGGCCCAAAGGTGCCGTAACTTACCCGTCTCATATTGCCAATGCTATTATTCTTCATTTTAACTTCGTTGCTAAAAGTATAAATCTAAATTATTGAAATCTGACAAACTACACTTAATTATCTATAACATACAAGTTGAATAGAGAATGTTTTTGCCAGATTGTTTTTTTTTTTTTGCTTAAATCGCACCATAGACATTCAAAAATAGAAAAAAGAGTTAATTGTATTTTTGGTTCTTGTGGTTTGGTATCATTTTTACTTTTGATCCTTCGATTTTGGCCAAAAATGTATTTTTTTTTCACGTTTGGTTTAAATTTACGTTGACTACTAGTTTAACCAATTAACTAACATAAAATAATATAAATACCCTTAACTTTTGCCTCCCCTTTCCTTTTACATAAGTTGTTATTGTTATTATTATTATTTTTTTTATAAGAAGTTAGTAGGAAGCCGAGATACTAACTGGCCCCACTTCTTCTTTATTATTATTATTATTATTATTATTATTTTAATTATAAACTTCACTTTATTAGAATAATAGGATTTATAAAAAGTTAGTGGGAAGCCGAAATACTATCTGGGCTCCCACTCCTTTATTATTATTATTATTATTATTATTATTATTATAATTATAATAACTTTATTAGAATAATAACTTTATTATTATTATTATTATTATTATTATTATTATTTAAATATAAACATCACTTTATTAGAATAATAGGATTTATAAAAAATTAGTGGGAAGACGAGATACAATCTGAGCTCCCATTCCTTTAGCTATAGCAAAAATAATCCTATTAAAAATATAAGCAGCAACACGTGATCCAATGTATTGAGTCATAGAGAACTTTCGGATCCGCTTCAGTAGGGACACAACATCGTTCTCAAGTTCTCCAAAAGAAGAGAATGAGAAGGGAAGAAAACCGTAACCAATATCGGAACACTTAGCCTCGTACTTGACGCGTTTACGACGTGCAGCTTCAATCACAACACGACCGGGCATAAAATCAACCATTCTAGTTTGCGTCAAAGGCGATGACCCTGTCAAATCTACACATACATCGAGCCCTCTGTCCCACGAGTAGAGCAACAAATCAGCTGGACATAAGGATTTGTCTCGCCCTCCACCAAGCCCGATATCAACTTCTTTACCAGCTGAAATCCCCGACCGAAGGCAGATGTCAATAAGGGTATCACGGACCATGTTATGTCAATGCTTAATACCAACAATACCAGCACACGATACAACATGGTCCCCATAAATGTCCCCCATAAAGACCCTCGAGCAAGCTGAGCATGGCCTCGAAACAAAGAATAGGGGAACACCTAACCGATAACATAACACACACCGATAAGTCCTGTTGTTCATAGTCTGTCCCAACCCCGATATCGGAATCACCCTAAGCCAGTCAGAAGTATGATCCTCCATTTGAGACTTCCATAGAGACATCTGTCGTGTAGAAAGGGAAAAAGTAGATTCAGACATCTGAGTAACACTTGTAAAATATATGTCTATCAGTTTCTTCATGAGTTTGGGGGCAGCGATCTCACTAGGATTACTTAAAATGCCGATATCCATTTTCTCATTAAAAGTATACAAGGCATTCTCAAAACAAGGCCTAGAAGTAACAATATCATCATGTTGGAGCAATTTAGTCTGCAAGCTAGCAGATTGGAGTCTAGACGCAAGGAATGCATAGTTCAAAACATCACCTGCACAGTCTACACCAAGCCCCCCAAAGTTAAAGGGTAAGGTAGCAAGCCTCCATTGCCAATCACCAAATCTCGTTCTAGAAGCAGTAACAATACGCTCCAAAGCCGAACGAAGAGCTGCATCAAAAGATCAGTGAGCCTGCTCAAATAAGATTCAAACACTACAAAAACATAAATTTACATAGATTACATAATCAAAATAAACAGACAAATTCAAACTCAAAATAAACAAATAAATTCATTTTTTTCAATCTAATACATCTTTTCAATTAGAATTTTCCCACCACCAAAGATATCATCATCTTTAACACATTTTTTTACAACCACACCCCTCAAATAAGATTCGTCACAACCCGCAACTATGGTGGTTTCAGTATTTGTTGTCGGCGGGTCTGCCATGACCACCATCCACACCGCTACTTTCAATTGGTGTTAGACGATCGACTATGGTGTTAGACCATGATCCACAAACCCCACTGCCAAACAACATACTTACCATCAAAACCCCCACCACCACGACCTACCTCCACCACTGCTACCAAAACGCTTCCAAACCCCCCTAAAAACTAACCCTTTAACAATTTCTTCAATTCAAACATAACATCAAATGTTTAGAATTAAATTTTGATTTTTGATTTATCCGGGGTTTGATCTTGAGGGATTTAGTGTTTTTAATAGAGTTAAGATGAATGAAAATTAGAGATGAATGTGGTAGATTGATTTTAGTGATTTTAATTTAGTGATTTTGATTAGGTATGAGGTATTCTATTTGAAAAAATGGTTATAAATAATGGATTGATAGGTCTCATAAAATGGGGTGTTTAATAGGTATGAACTATGCTTCTTTTTTGTTTATATTTATAATAAAGGAGTGGGAGCTCAGATAGTATCTCGGTTTCTCACTAACTTTTTGAAAATTCTATTATTCTAATAAAGTGTTGTTTATAATAAATAAAAAATGAAAATAAATAATAATAATAATATTTTTAATAGGATTAGCTTTGTCATAATTAAAGAAGTGAGAGCTTAGATAGTATCTCGGCTTCCCACCAACTTTTTTATAAATCTTCTTATTTTAATAAACTTAATAATTTTAATAATAATATCTCGGCTTTCCACCAACTGTTCAGAAATCGGATATGGTTTTCCCCTTTTTTCATTTTCCTCACTTGGGGAATTGGAGAAAGATGCGGTTGCCTTACTGAAGCGGATCTGAAAGTTCTCTATGACTCAAGACATTGGAGCACGTGCTGCTGCTTTTATTTTTAATAGGATTAGCTTCTCTATAGCTAAAGGAGTGGGGGCTCAGATAGTATCTCGACTCCCTAATAACTTTTTGTAAATCCTATTATTCTAATGAAGTAAAGGTATAATTATTATATATAAAATAATAATAATAATAATATTAATAAAATATTGTTTTTAATAGGATAGATTTTACTATTGCTAGGGCCTCAGATAGTATCTCGGCTTCCCACTAACTTCTTATAATTTCTATTATTCTAGTAAAGTGATAATAATAATAAAATAATAATTTGATGTCTAGACTTAGTTTTTGTATTCAAAAAGGGGTGGGCGCGCAGCTTGTTTCGCGGCTCCCTTCCAATTTTGTGTGATTAATAAAATTGGAATTTCGAATAAAAAAAATAAAATAATAATAATAATAATAATTATGACATTGGAGCGCGCGTTGCTGTACATATTTTCCATAGAATAGGTTTTACTATTGCTAAAGGGGTGGGAGCGCAGATAGTATCTCGACTCCCATCCAATTTGTTATAATAATAATAATTAAAATAAAAATAAAAGTAATAATAATAATAATAATAATATAAAGAATAAATGAAGGTAACTTAGTAACTTAACAATATAAAAATGAGTGTATTTCAGTCATTTTAACGGAAATGGACCAAAAGTGGGGATTTTTTTTTACCTTTTTGGCCTTAATCGAAACTGTTAGTACAAACATTACGATGTTTAATCGATATAATCTCTTTGTGTTTTGGTGTTGACAAACGTATAACTCGCAATATATTATGTAAAATGTGTAAGGTATTCGTAATCACTTAAGCATTCATATGTATACTTCTCTCGACACCTCCGAAATCTCATTCGTCATGAATCAGTCAAGGTACGTATAAACAAGTCATTAACCATACTAAGTGATCAATGATTAAATATTTTCTTGAAACCCACTTTTAATTAAAGTGACAAAGTATTTTTTAAATAACTTTATTTTAAAGAAAATGTTTTATTAAAAAGAAAATAGAAATTTGAATTTAGGATATTCCAAATGGATAAAGGATATTCCCTTTGGGTAAATCTACACCAAATGGTCTTTCCTCACTAAAGGACAAAACAGAGCTGAGTATAGAGATCGCGGATTATTATAGGTACCCAAGGCTCATTATCAATAATGAGCCGTAAGAAAATATAGTCGTTGCACCATTGTCCTATAAATAGTGGATCATTTCTAAATTTTTATTCAACCATTTTTGCACATGCTCTCTCAGTTTTCACACACCTTAGATCATTGATTAGTTGGTAGATTATTTTTGTTTAAGATGTGATTCTCTTCTCAAATCCTCTCATCCTCTCAAGTGCAAAGAGAAGAACACTTTCATCATTATAAAGTGTTAGGGTCATAACATGATGAGATGTCTTCTTCTATAGATCTAGTCATGATTATAATTTTACTACAATGTAAATCATGAATATCCAAGTTATGTGTATACTTGGACTTGATGTATATGTAGTAGATCCAAGTGGTGGGTTCACTTGGATGTGTTTGTAAGGGTAGTAGATCCAACTGATGGGTATCCTTGGATTAGGTGGTAGAAGTGTAGATCCAAGTTGTGTATGCTTGGATATGTCTTGGGTCTTAGATCCAGGTGGTGTGTACACTTGGATGTAGATTAGATGGTTTATGTGTTTAGGCCATAAAACACAAGGTTTGTTATGTTGGGCCATTAAACATAACCATGGGTGTAGATCGGTTCTACCTAAGATTAGAACTCGACATCTTGCCTTGTGTCAGAGAATGGGAAGTAGGCGACGTGTGTACATTGGTCCTACCTAAGATTATGACTCGACATATAATTTAGTGTCAGAAATGATGTAAGTGAGGTGTATGGTGTTCTCTGCCTTGAAAGAAGCTTGTTGACTAGTGAAGTAACTCTCGAGTTGGGTACTCGAGGAGTGGAGTATGGTGAAGAGGAGCTTCGTAACCAAAACACTATATCATCGTGTCAGTATTCTCCTTTATATTTACGTCTTTACTTCTATAGTTGCGTACTTGTGTTGTGTGTCTTTGTGTGCATCTCATAATCTAAACATCTACGTTGCGGAAAGGTTAGGGCTTAGTACGTGTGTGCTTCATGTTTAGATTATGGTCAAGTGTGCATCTCTTAGTCTAAATATCTTAGTTGTAGAAAAGCTAAGGCTTAATACGTGTGTGCTTAGTGTTTAGACTATTGCTTGATGTACTCTTGATTTGATGTGTTTGTTTGTTTCTTTGCTTATTGTCATTATCAATAACAAACACATCTCATATAAAGTCAATCTTGATCGGGAATTTGATACAAAAGATTGTTAAGGTTTAGAAGTTAACAATGTTCTTACTCCACTGTTGGCGGTTCTTTATTGATAAAGAACCGCGGTAATATTTATTGAACCGTGGTAAGTGGATTTTAACGAAAAGATTTTAAAACTTAATAAGAAACATATTCACCCCCTCTATAGTCATTGGACATCTCTTTTCTCTCTTAGTCATTTGTATATATTTTGGTGTCACCAAAATAAGTTGGGGTTTCTTCTCTATCTAATGGCCCACTTATTTTTCTTAACTTGTCAAATTTTTGGCACTTCTAAAAGTTAAGATTGTTTTAGCTACATCTTGAGTCCCTCTCTTTGTACTCGAGTTGCATTCATCGAACATCTTGCAAGTAATGAGTTATGGGGAGCTCGAAGATAAGCATATTCTTATACATGAAGTTGGTTAACCAATGATGATTGAAGACTTCACTAGGATGACGCAAGCTCAATCTCTTTAGATGATGGGTTTACGGTTAGAATTCTCGCCTCTCAACCAATGACCACAATTGACGACAACCTCTTGGATGCAAACGATGACTACCTCTTGGATGCAAGCTCCTTCAATGTTGATTCTTCTCTTCTTCAAAAGACGACTACCTTTTTGAATGCAAGCTCTCTCGACGTTTTTTCTCAAAAAAAGGTAAAGTATTATAGCTACCCAAAAATATACAAACCCACCATGGCAACCATGAACAAAACTCATAGGGCATAGAAAGGATATAAAACAAAATACAAATACTTGATAAAACATAATCAAGGAAAAACCTTAACAAAATACATAAAAATGACTATAAATTCATAAACTGAATCATCAGAGAAACCAATCACCAGACTAGTCAGATAACTGCAGTTGTACAATATCAGATGCCACTATGATCCAAGAGAAAGATCCTCAACACAAAATTCATGAAGAAGCTTATACCAGGGACCAAGGAAATGCAAGTAGAAAGGATCCAAGAAAGGAAACAGAGCTCAACATCCTTCTACAAACCAAGCCAACCAACAAACACACCTTAGCAGCCTATGAACACAGCCTACACACAAGAAAATCTTGACCCTACTAGAACTCAGAAACCATGGCCCTACCCTGCACCATAGAACCTAAGAAGAGTAGTCCAAGCACCCTGCTATCAACTGCAAAGGCTCATAGACTGCTAAAACAGGTAAACCAACTAGGGGGACTAGCACAACCTACACCACCAGAAAATCTTGGCATTACTAGAACTAAGAAAGTGAGGCCCTTCCCTGCACCTCACAACCCTAGAAGAGTAACCCAAGCACCCAACTATCAGCTGTATAAGCTAGATACCCCTAGGCCTGTTAACCCATCCTACCCCTTATACCTCCATAGTATTATCTTTAGATTTAAGACTCACAGGGAATTTCCAAATTCTAGTAGCCTCAATAACATCAGCAAAATTCTTCAAGATACTTAACCCCATGAGCTTGAGCCTAATTGTATCAGTAATAATGGTGAAAAGCTTATCTTCAATTCTAAAAGACTTGTTGAACAGCCTGAAATTCCTTTCTTGCCATATAAAGTACACAGCAGCACCAAATACCAGCCTTTGTATAATGCTCCAAATCTTGTTAGAAGCAACCTTGTTGACCACACTAGAGATGATCATAGCCCAAGTGTGATTAACATCATCAAGCTTGGCCATCACCTTTAATCTTTCCATAGCCTTCTAGCATAATGACACTCAAAGAAAAGATGACTATGAGAGTCTTTGCAGATATTGCAGAATGGGCAAGCCATATCCTGAATGTTTAGCCACTTGGACAACCTATCTTGAGTTTTGAGCTTCCCTTTAATGGCCATCCAAAGAACAAAAGAATGCCTTGGAACACATTGAGAAAACCAGACATGTTTGTACCAAGTGACTTTAGGTGCATTTCATCTAACACCTTTCCAAACTTCTGCCATACTAAACCTCTTTTCCTTTCCTTCCTTATCCACCCAGACAACTTTATCAGCAACATTACTATCAAGTTTAGGCACAGGGAATTGTATGTAATCTTTGAACCTAACCAGCCATTCCCTAGGCCATTTCCAAGCATCCCCTCTTATCATGTGTTTAACCTTAGCACTAGGGTTAAGGTGAGCTTGAGTGATATCCCAGTGGCTTATGTTTCTGCATAAAGGACCAACATCAAACCACTTGTCATACCACAAGTTGCAGGTTCTACCATCTCCAACCCTAGTATAAACAAACTGCCTAATCAACTCCCTTAGATCCAAAAATTGCTTCCAACACCATGAATTTTGATTAAGAGTGCCAATGCTCCATACACTCTTACCTTTGAGCCAAGTAAGATTGATCCACCTAACCCAAATGGAATCCTTGTTACAAAGGATGTTCCAAATGTGATTGGACATGAGGGTCATGTTCCATTCTTGTAAAGATTTAAGACCAAGACCACCTTGGCTCTTAGGCATACAAATGTCCTTCCATGCTACACTTATGACCCCCTTGTTATTGTCATTTACAGACCATAGGAAAGACTTAAGAAGTTTGTCAATAGATTCATAAACATTTGATGGAAGAATGAAGATAGAAGCCCAATAAACCTGAAGAGAGGCAAAAACAAAGGTAATAAGTTGCAGCCTACCTGCATAACACAGGGTTTTGTTTCTTTAATCATTAATCCTCTTCTTCATATTGTCAATCAAGAATAAGCAATCTTCTTTGTATAATCTTCTAGATGTTAAAGGCACCCCCAAGTATCTTGCAGGCAAGGTCCCTTCATTGAGTGTCATGAACATTAGGATTCTACACTTGACATCATTTGGCACATTTCTAAAGTAGACTGTACTTTTAGTCATACTAGGGAAGAGGCCTGAACTAAGAGTAAACTCATCCAGAGCTCTTCTAAGAATGGAAGCAGAAGTAGCATCTCCATTGCACAACAACATGAGGTCATCAGCAAAGCACAAATGTGTGATTCCCATCTCCTTGCATCCCCAATGATATCTGAACCTATTGTCAAGCTTAATTTGCCTTTTAATCATGAGGTTGAAGACTTCCATAACAATTGTAAAAAAGTAAGGTGACATATGATCACCTTGCCTTAGGCCTCTCTTGGCTTTGAAGAAACCACAAGAGTCTCCATTGACATTAATAGAAAAAGATGCAGTAGTGAGACACGTCATGATCCAATTCACCATTTTATCAGGGAAACCAAATAGATCCAAAGCTAGCTTCAAAAAGCTCCATGACACAGTATCATAAGCCTTTTGAATGTCAACTTTAAAGGCCACCCTTCTTCCAATCCCTTTCCAATTATAACCATTCATTAACTCTTGAATGAGAAGCACATTGTCACTTATCTGCCTTCCTTCAATGAAAGCACCTTGGTTGCAGTCATACAGTTTACCCAAAGCACCTTTAATTCTATTAGTAATCACTTTAGAAACACATTTGTAGATCACACTACAACAAGCAATAGGCCTATAATCTGCTTCTTTAGTAGGGTTCTTGCATTTAGGCACAAGTGAAATAATAGTATTGTTAAGCTCACCCAACATCTTCCCATTAATGAAGAACTCCATGACTGCAGCACAAACATCATTCCCAACCACACTCCATGCAGCCTTGAAAAACTTGGAGGTAAAGCCATCTGGACCAGGGGCCTTCAAATCATCAATATCAAAAATTGCATCCTTGATTTCTGCATTAGTGACATATCTCACCATGTCCCTTGCATCAGCATCATCAATCTTCTTAGAAAACAGACCAATGGAGTCATCAATAGGGTAAGTATCTCCTTCTATGCCAAAAATATTAGTGAAGTGATCAACAAAGACATCTGCAACTCCATCACCACTAATACTTTCACCATTATCTTTCATGATTGAATCAATCCTGCTCCTACTTAATCTTCCTCTAATAGAACTATGGAAATAAGCATTGTTAAGGTCCCCTTCTTTAAGCCATTCAATTTTAGACTTTTGCCTTAGGAACCTTTCTTCATCTAGTAAAGCAGCCTTATAGTCTTCTGTGCATTTGGACTCCTTTTCCCTAAGATCAACAGAAGCAGGATTTCTCTCCAACTCTACTTGGACTTTTTCCAACTCAGTTTTAAGCTTCATCACATTCTTAAAGACATTACCATTCTTCTTATTAAGTTTCCTCATATGCTTCTTCATATTTCTCAATCTTTTAGCCAAAGTGAACATATAGAATCCACTAACAGGCAGATTCCAATTATTAGCAACTACCTTCTTAAAGTCTGGCTTATCAGCAAGGAAGTTCATGAATCTAAATGGTTTAGGCTTCTTGGAGTAGACTTCATTTAAAGACAGTAATGAAGGGCTATGATCAGAAATGAGGTATGGAAGGAACTTGGCAGCACAACCACTAAATTCTTCAATGAAATGATAATTACCCATGATCCTATCCAGCTTCTTGAAAATACCCAAAGAAGGGTCATGTTTCTTCTGAATCCAAGTGTAAAACAACCCAGACATAGCCACATCTTCCATGTCAAGAGCTTCCACACATTTCTTAAAGTCATTAATCCCCCATTCTCTACTATAATTAACTTTAGATGTACTCTCATCTTTGTACAAAGTGACATTGAAGTCACCAAGCATTACCCAAGGAGAGTCACCAGCTATAGACTTATGAACCACTAGATTATCCCATAACCTCAGCCTATCCCTCTCATCATTCTCTCCATATATGAAAGAAATATAGAAAGACTTGGCAGAAGCAATAATGGTGACCAAGAAGTGAATGACTTAATCACCAATTGATAGTTGAGTAACAATAAGAACACTAGGATCCCAACCAACCAAAATCCTACAGCCCTTACCACTCTCAACACTATTAGATTCCCAATTCCACAAATTCATAATATTACTTGAAACAGGCTTCACAAACTTCTTGTTAAGCCTAGTTTCTACTATACCACACATACAAATATTATTATTCAATATAAGATTTCTTACTTCATCTTGCTTAGAGGGATCAGTTAACCCTCTAATGTTCCATGAAGCTATTTTGATCACCATTAAAACTAAGGAGGGTTTGGCACAGAATCACCCTGTGCCACGGCCAAATCAGTTAACACAACATTAGATACAACATCTTGTGTCATAAAAGTAGCATGTGCAGAATGGTCTTCAGCAACCTCAACATCCATAGAAACACCCAGTATAGATTCTGAAAACACCCTTGACACCACTATGACTCCAAATATCAAAGAGTTGATGGTAATACTTAACCATATCCTCACTCCATTTACTAACCACATTCTCACCTATAGGAGACTGCTTACAAACAGCAAGACCTATGGTAAACACATTTCTACTCTCTTCAAGCTTCCTCACTTCATCATTGGCATTAAGTGCACATTGATAAAATTTTTTACCACTAGCCTCACTGCTGCTCAAGCCTGTATCCTTCATTACTTTTCCAAGAAACTCTTTAGAGGCATTTTCATATATTTCACCAAACTCCCTCTTTTTGTCCTTGATATTAACATCAATCTTATTAATTTTTCCCTCCAACAACTGACAAAAACTTTGTATCTCATCCATCACCTTACCATTTCTATCATTCTCCACTACCATATCATCTTCCACATTAAGCAATCATACCTGTTTTGCACAGAAACTTGCTCATGAGGAACCTCCTTTTTAACAGCACCTTCATTAACAATAGCCTTCCCTTTCTTTTGGACAGGAGCAAAACCATCTGCATCAACAGTTGCTTTCTTATCACTTGGCTTCCCACTAGTAGAGGCCTTAGGAATATCAGTCCTAGACACCTCATTAACATTTACATTCCTATAGCCACCCCTAGAATACCCCCATCTTCCTCTGCTATTCATGTTTCTTCCCATATTACCACTCCTATTACCTCCTTGCTCATTATTCCCTTTTCCACCATCATTTCCACTTCTAACAGCTCTCCTATAAGACACATTCCTCCATTCATTTTCACTACCACCATTGTTTTGAGTATTAGTAGACACAGGAACAGATTTCTTAGCCAATTCATCTATAACATTAACCTTTTTACCACACTTTTCAATATAATGGCCAAACACCTTGCAATGAGTACATAGAGGTGGAGTCCATGGGTATTCAACCCTCAAACCCATAGACTTACCACTACTAACATGACAAACATCAATGGTGTCCAAAAGGCCTTCTGATGCATCAATCTCAACAAGAACCCTAGTATAACTAGCTCTCCCATAGGCCTTCTCACACATAGCTGTAGTGACCTTGTCCATCATAATAGGGGTTCCCAACCTACTAGTGATCCTACTGATACCATCTATGTTCCAAGCTTCAAGTGGGATATTATATATCTTCACCCATAGAGGGACCCTAGAAGGCTTAGGTTTGGTAAGGCATAGTCCTGGCTCCCACTTCATCACAAATAAAGGTTTCTGATCAACAAGCCATGGACCATTTTCAATCACAAAATTCATACCCTCCACAGATTTAAATTTAAGATAATAAACACCATCCTCCATCACAATCACTTCACCTAACCCATACATTCTCCACATCCTTCTCAAATGGCCAGAAATCTTCCAATGGCTCATTTTCATTCCTACAAAGTACCCAACCAATGTCATATCCTACTTTTTACTACCTTCAACAACAACAGGGTCAAGGTCTACAAACTTCTTTCCCCCTTCACCAATCATGACAGGGACCAATTTTAGCTTATTATTACCTTCACTACTAAGGGACTTAGCCAAGTTTGAAAACCTAACCCCGTCTCCCCAAACATTCTCAACAACTTTAGCAGGGGTCTCAGCAGGATTAGCCTCTTGACCACCAGCATCAACAACCTTACCACTACCCTCACCTTCTTCTATTACAACTTCATTAGTACTAGGGACCTCACTAACTACAACCTTAGCACTACCACTTTCATTCACAACCAAAACTTCCTCTTCTACACTTCCCCCATCAACAGTCTCACTATTAACATCAGCAGTAAACTTACCCGAACTACCCCTAGTATTAGTACCCCTATTATTCTTTCTTTTGTTCTTCTTACCAGGCTTAGCAATACCATCCTTAGACAGTTTTGATAATGAAGCAGATGAATCTATATTAGGTAGTTTTGGATCTGGATCTTTCATTGTAAATGAAAAATTAATTCATGAATTTTTGGTGAAAAAATCAATGAAAACGATGATGATTTGAGATAAATGGAGTGAATCTATGTCGGAATGATGTTATTAATGAGGATTAAGGATGAATTTAATGAAATACAAGGTAAATCTTAACAGTAATGAGTAATAAAAGCGTCTGAGCCTCCACTACCAACAGTAACCCAGAAAAAGATTTATTAAACTTGAAAATAAAATGAGATTAAGAAAAATACTATGGTGAAAAAATGTATCAAAAGATGTAAAATGAAAAGATGAACACGGATCTATAACAATCAACCTAATCCAATGGATGGATCAAAAGTTGATGATGAAATCATAATAAAATGACAATGGTTTTTTAGAGAAAGGATTCTAGAGAGAGAAAATGTAGTTTATTGATCTTTGCTTTTGGCTTCACAAAAGGGGAGAAGTAAGTGTAAACGAGTAACTTCTACATTTAACTATGCATTACGGTTTACTTGTTTGTGATCATCAAAAAGGGGGAGACTGTTAGTGCAAACATTACGATGTTTAATCGATATAATCTCTTTGTGTTTTGGTGTTGACAAACGTATATGTAAAATGTGTAAGGTACTCGTAATCACTTAAGCATCCATATGTATACTTCTCGCGACACCTCCAAGACCGCATTCATCATGAATCACTCATGGTATAAATAAACAAGTCATTAACCGTACTAAGTGATCAATGATTAAATATTTTCTTAAAACTCACTTTTAATTAAAGTGACAAAGTATTTTTTAAATAACTTTATTTTTAAGAAAATATTTTATTTAAAAGAAAATAGAAATTTGAATTTAGGATATTCCAAATGGATAAAGGATATTTCCTTTGGATAAATTCTGCACCAATAGATTTTCCCCACTAAAGGACAAAAGGGAGCGGAGTCTAGAGCCCCATATCATTATAGGCACCCACGGCTCATTATCAATAATAAGCCGTAGGGGTACTTAATGAGCCGTAGGAAAATATAGCCATTGCTCCATTGTCCTATAAATAGTGGATCATTTCCATATTTTTAATCAACCCTTTTTGCACATTCTCTCTCAGTTTTTAACACGCCTTAGATCCTTGATTAGTTGGTAGAATAATCTTGTTTAAGATGTGATTCTTCTCAAATCCTCTCATCCTCTCAAGTGAAAAGAGAAGAACACTTTCATCATTATGAAGTGTTAGGGTCATAACATGATGAGATCTCTTCTTCTATAAATTTAGTCATGATTATAGTTTTACTACAATGTAAACCATGAAGATCCAAGTTATGTGTATACTTGGACTTGATGTATATGTAGTAGATTCATGTGGTGGGCTCACTTGGATGTGTTTGTAAGGGTAGTAGATCCAAGAGATGGGTATCCTTGGATTAGGTGGTAGAAGTGCAGATCCAAGTTGTGTATGCTTAGATATGTCTTGTGTCTTAGATCCAAGTGGTGTGTACACTTGGATGCAGATTAGATGGTTTATGTGTTTAGGCTATAAAACACAAGGTTTGTTATGTTGGACCATAAAACGTAACCATGGTGTAGATTGGTTCTACATAACATTAGAACTCGACATCTAGCCTTGTGTCAGAAAATGGGAAGTAGGCGACGTGTGTATATTGGTCCTACCTAAGATTAGGACTCGACATCTAGCTTAGTGGCGAAAATGATGTAAGCGACGTGTATGGTTTTCTCCGCCTTAAAAGGAGCTTGTTGACTATTGAAGTAACTCTCGCGTTAGGTACTCGAGGAGTGGAGTAGAGCGAAGCGGAGCTTCGTGACTGAAACACTATAAATCACCGTGTCGTTATTCTCCTTTACACTTATATCTTTAATTCTATATTTGCATACTTGTGTTGTGTCTCTTTGTGTGCATCTCATAATCTAAACATCTAAGTTGCAGAAAGGTTAAGGCTTAGTACGTGTGTGCTTCATGTTTAGATTATGGTCAAGTGTGCATCCCTTAGTCTAAACATCTTAGTTGCGGAAAAGCTAAGGCTTAGTACGTGTGTGCTTAGTGTTTAGACTATTGCTTGATGTACTCTTGATTTGATGTGTTTGTTTGTTTCTTTACTAATTGTCTTTTACAATAACAAACACATCGCATATTAATTTAAGCTTTATTGGGAATTTGATACAAAAGATTGTTAAGGTTTAAAAGTTAACAATGTTCTTACTCCACTGTTGATGGTTCTTTAATTGAACCCGCTGTTCTTTATTGATAAAGAACCGCGGTAATATTTTTACCGTGGTCAGTATGTTTTAACGAAAAAAATTTAAAACTTAATAAGATACGTATTCACCCGCTCTACCGTTTCTAAAGAAATTATTTGAATTTTCAGACCAAAAGTGAAAATGAGACCAAATCACAAGAAAAAAAATGTATTATTTCTGGATTGCTTTGTTACTAAATTAATTAAAATATTAGAGATACGGATTCACATAGATGTCATGTGTAATACATGTTACATCTGTTTTAGGATCATGAATTACAAAAAATATTCAAAACAACAATTTATTTTGTACGTGCAACCTCTAAAACCTTCCTCCCACCACCAGACCCCCACCTCCACCACACACACACAAACATTTTGTCTATCATATTTCTTACGTTATAACTCTTGTTGGCCCAACATATTTTTTGTAACATCATATTAAAAATCTTGGGCTCGCTTATGCTTATTAGCCTTTTAAAAAAGAAAGAAAGTAGTTTTAATGACTCTCCCAATTAAGATAGATTAAAAATTTAAACCCACTTTACTTCTCTCCTAAAAAGAAAAAAACACCCATTAATTATCTATAACGTAGACATGACATACTTTTGCCGGATTACTTTGTGCTAAAAACACGCAATACGCATTCAAACATAAAATAAATCACCAAGAGTGCTATTTCTAGATTAAGGGGCTGTTTTTTTCTCTTTAAACCATTTAATAAGTGAGACCAACTTTTTCTTCCTCATAATGAAAGAGACTATTAAAACCAATCTCTATGTATGAAAAGGTTTAATTAAATGGCTCAAATGTAACAATTAATTTGGTAATACCCTCTAAGTCATCTCCACCACCCATTCTATATGTAATATAAAAAAAGAACGCTTTGCTAGATAACTTTTTCCTAAAGACACACCATATGGCATATACATTCAAAAGTTAACATAGAATTATAGGGAATACTTTTGCCTGATTAGTTTTTAATAAAGACACCATACACATTCAAAAATAAACAAAATCATCAAGATTGCTATTTCTTTAAGATCAAGTCATTTTCCCCCCATCTCTCGCTCTAAATTTATCAAACTTTCATAAAGTTTAAGCCACTTTCCTAACGATCTTTATCGTGATTTGAACTCCTCAACATATTCGAAACCAAATTCAAGTTGGCAAACGATAGAGTTACTAGATTATTTCAAAACAAACGACCGATTCCAAGAAACAACCATAAACAAAAATGATCCAAAAACAAACTACAACGCATTCAGAATGAACAATCGAACGTTTACCAATATAATCAAAACAATTTATAAAACAACACCATTCCTTCTCCTTTTTGGACTCAAGAGACCATTCTCCATACTCAAACCATGCAACCTAACCACTTGCCAACAATATGCTCCACCCACATCACCCAAACAATACAATCAACAACAAGAACAATACAACTAAAAACTAGGGTTAGGAGCTGATGTAATTGCAATCAAGAATGACAAAACACAATCACCAAAATATTAGAACATATATCAAAACCATTAAACTGATTTGAATAGAAAACCCAATAGTCGATTAGAACCATAACGTAATATCTTCTAAAACAAACAATGTAAGACCCGATGTAGGACTAAAACGAGTTTAATGATACATTAAATCATGATAAAAAGTTATATGAAAGATAGGACGCTTGGGTTAAGGAGGATTGAGGTTTTTTATGTAGGAGGATTGCTTAGGGGTTTTCACCAGGAAGAGGATTGTTTTTTTAATGTGCATAACTTTTAGAGAGCTATTGGTATGTTTTACGAGATCGTATTTTTGTGGTCTGTCAAGTTATTGGTTGTTAAGTTTTAGAACATTTATGTTTTATTAGTTAAATTGATTAAGCATTTCACTAAATTTGTGGTACATGAAGTTGTTATGGGTCTTAATGTTCTTTGTTTTAACTATAATGTTGTCACAAATATTGTATATTTATTTTTTAGATATCTCCTAATGCAAATGTTGGATGCATGATTGTTCTAGGATTTTGGTTTGCCTTAAAGACTGCACGAAAAAATTGGCTTAAGTAATACGTAGTAAAATAATTTTTAAACATATACAAGAATCAGTTACCGAACACCACTAAAATTATACTTCATAAAAATTTGTTAACAAAAAATTAAACTTTTATAATTAGGTTTTTGTATGAGATACTAAACTAAAATGACAATGCATTATGTTAGGCTGGTCACAAGGGTTGGGGGCGACTTTTTTCCTGCCTCCTCAATCTTTTTCGCCGACGATCTACATACGACTTTTTTCCACAATAAAATGACCACTTCTTATATAAAATCAAAATTCATTAAAAATAAACATTACATAATTATTAAAAAAAACATAACATAATAAATTGGCTAAACTACTGTTCAACACGATTATTCCAAATGTGTTCCACTAAATTGGATTTTAGACTTAGACGCTATTTTGCTGATTATGTCTCGAGTAATTTCTATCTATCCTTCATGCGTATTTGCGGGTTCTTCACCAGGTTGTTCTTCTCGAAAAATGTGAGATATACGATCGTCCCGTTGTTTTTAAGTATCATTATATGATGCATGTATACATTACATCTGATAGTTTATGTCTTTCCATCCCTCGGGCTAGATGTTTAATTAGCTTCTACTTCGTTTTCAATACACTAAAAGCTCATTCCACATCTTTCCTTGCTGGTTCGTGCTCTGTTTTATACGTTATTTATTTATGATCATTCGACCCCGAATCTTTAATGGAATCAATAAGAACGAACCATTTCAGATATATCCCATTAGTAAGATAATATCTTTTTTTGTAATACTCGTCGTTAGCCATGAATCCCACATCTAATGCTTTCCCCGATTGAGATCATTGAAAAGAGGGGACTAATGTAAAACGTTCACGTTGTTATTCATTCCCAAAGTACACATCAATTTTGATGAAATACCACCTCGTTGCGTACAATCATTTGATTCATGAAAATAAGGAAATTGCTGACTTCTCGAACAATTCGTGTGAATAGTATTTGACTAATTTAGAATCGCGTATGAAATGTTGATGCGCCCTACTGGGTGTTCAGAGAAGTAAGCCGCTACTAAATGATCATGAACATCGATCCCTCTCTATGTAGCTCCATAAATAATGCAAGCTCGCTAGTAACTTCATCCTTATCGTCGAAAGAGTCATAAAAAATAGTGCGGAAAAACTTGTGTACTGTTTTGAATTGTAGTTTGAAAGTGTGAAAATAATAATTAAATGAGTTGAAAAATATTTATAATGGTAAAGTGTTTAAATTTTAAAATTAATTTTTTTTAACTTTTATACACACAAAGGGTGTTTTTTAAGTGTTTCATTTTTTTTGATAGCAAGGACGGTCTAATTGCATTTCACGCGACCCGCCACATCAGCTCGAGCTCGATCGAGTCTGACATCCGGTCGATCAAGATACCCGGTCTCCCATTGTGCGCATCATTAGTTCCCGTTTCTTATTACATAGTTTGACATATGTCAATTCTTTTTTTCTTTTGTGTTTAGAGATACCATGATTTCTAATTTCTAATCAAATACGTAGTATATCTTTTTAGTACAATAGTTTATTATTAATTTTTCTTAGTTCTACTTTTTCTTATCTTAGTATTGCAAATGATACGACCGTCTCGGGCTTCAAGCGTGATGTTAGCTCCTTAAGAAGAAGATGAGAAAACTAGAGACATTTTATTGATTCATTTAATTGACTGTTTACAATGATAACAATGACATGGTATTTATAAAACATAATAATAAAACACTAACCTTAAGATAGATAGTAATGGCCCATTCGTCCCGATCCACACAACCCCGGGTGTATCATTCCCCACTCCTTCGAATTCACCTTTCCCTCAAGGTGATGAATTGAAAAGCACACTTGATTCCGGGGTCCCATATCCTAATCATACCACAACCTCTCCTTTTACTTCCGCGGTTACCATGCCTTCTGTGACCATAAGCCATGCCCTTTTTCCTCTTCCTCCTTCCGCTACCTTGGACATAACACAACACCATTCTTCCATCTTCCGCTGCCCAATCACTCATACTCCCCAGTCTTTCAAAATTCACCTTGCCCTCAAGGTGACACGAAGAAGAATATGCCAATTGGGAGTCCGAAATCCATTCCCACACATTTGGTTGAACATAATAGATGCGTCAAATATTCATGAGCTCATGAGCATCACCGATACCAATTCTTTTCCATAGTTGGAGAGTTATCGATTTTTCATGTTCAACCCAAGAAGAGAGTGCATAATTATTTTTGTTGTCCACTATTCCCTTCTCTAGACCTGAAGCTTTCAAATTATCACCACCATCCTTATGTACCGATATCACTTTATTCCACTCATCCTCGTCAACCTCACACACTTCACCGCCATCCACAAGAAATTCATCAACGCTCCCTGTATTTTTCGAAAACTCGTCAAACTCGTTAAGAACATCCATGCTTCTCACATTACCCTCACTAATATCAAAAACACCGTCTTTCGCACCACTAACCTCAACAACACTAACATCTTCATTAACATCTAATGACCTCTGAACCACGGGTGGAGCTTCTTCATTTGGCCAAGATAGAATGCCATCTAATTTTTATCCAATGCTAAGCTTTTTCCCTTCAATTGCCGCAAAATGAGACTCCATTATACGGGCTAAGGAAAGTGCTTCTCCTAAACTTGTAGGCGCCGATCTTGACAGTGCACATTGTAGTTTAAGTCCACATACATACAAATATATAAGTAAATCTTCACAAATTCCCGTTACTCGATTTGAAAGTATCACAAAGTCCTTTTCATATTCGGCAAACGTATCTTTATGCAAGATCTTAAATAATGCAACCCGATCCCTAGTGCCCAATGCCATAAAAATAAACCGAGAAAAATAAAAAAAATAATATTTTTTTTCGCGATGAACAGTACCCATGAATAGTAACCGGATGAACAGTGTCACAGATGAACAATACCAACGATGAACAGTACTCCGTCTTACGAACAGTATCAGTCTGAATGAAAGTACTCCCGGTGAACAGTAGCCGCGCGGTGAACAGTTTTTTTAATGATTGGAATCTTAGATCGAAAACCCCCAACGAGTTGAGGGCTCTCAATGAAAGCACCAATTGATACGGCCCTCTCGGGTAGTATCGGGATAGTGGTACCCCTTCAAGCGTGATGCTAGCTCCTTAAGAAGAAGATGAGAAAACCAGAAACATTTTATTGATTCATTTAATTGACTGCTTACAATGATAAAAATAACATGTTATTTATAAAGCATAAAAATAAAACCCTAACCCTAAGATAGATAGTAATGGCCCATTCGGCCCGACCCACACAACCCCGGGTGTATAAACAAACCTTTGAATTATATGATTTTAAGGATCTTGGTAATTTTATTGTTTTAAAAAATTATATACTCTTTACGTCTCATAACTATAATATAATGTTGACATTTGAAGTCTTTATTTTTTTATTTTAATCTTAAATATATTTTTTTGTGTTATATAATATTTGATGAAAATTATATAACCTAATTCATTCATGCAATTCGCATCACGTTTAATATAAAACAACAAATAATATTTAAAGTCAAAGTTATTACAAACACCACAAAAATCGATACTCGATTATATAATTATGAGACGGAGAAGTAATCTGTATGAGACACTTCGTGACCTATATAAGTATGCATTGAAACAGTAACCCGAAGCTAGTTTTAACCAGCCAGCTTGGTTCTAAAACATATAGTGAACTATATGAGTATACGAGACGTGTTAGGCAAAAACTATCAATCATTATTTTTTTATACTAAGTAAACAATCACTTATTATGATACGTCTGGGTTTTTAGATGACAAGGATTTATCCCATTCCTTAGCCGGAAAGATATGTGGCCATGAAAGGCGAAGGGAGGAGAAAACATAAGTAAACGCGCCTCTGCTTGAGCCTCCAAAGATAAAGACACATGAACAGCCATTTGATCCACATCTATATTTTTGTTTAGAAATGTCTTTGAGTCATATTAGAAATTATTTGTTATGTTAATTTATCTTGTGATCAACTTTTCTAAGCTTGAAATACTGTTTTTTGGTAAGAACTTAATTATATACAATAATAATAAAAAAAACAAAATAATGTACTGTAAATCGGTTTATCTGGGTCAACAAAAAAGGAACCAAATTTAAATTTGTTTTCCGGTTCAGCTAAGTACATATTAAATTAGGTTTGATTCGATTTTGATGACAAAAAAATCCAGTCGAGTTAATCGAATAATCCGGTAACCAAACCATAAAACCGCTAATGCCATATTAGAATGTTGGGCTTTAACCAAAATAATTGTTCCGAATGTACAAAGTTACCGTTAATTGTCAAAGTGAGACTACTTTGTTTTCTTGAGTTTTGCAAAATTTAAAGCAGTAACATATGTTTCATATGAATTTCGTGTTTTTATTTCGTAGATCGTAAGAGGGAGAAAGTACAACTTGTTGCATCATTGACCCCAAGCATAAAGATGAATTAATCGGCCCGACACCCAGTCGGTTGTTTCTTCAAATTGATGTGCGAGAAACATTAATGCAACTTATCGAATGTCTCGGTGTCACTAGCAGTAGCAGCTGCTATCCCCCCTCCCCTTGTCAATGTCGGGCGGCTGATATGACTCGTTTACTTTTCGTACAGTTCTTCGTATTCAGACTTATGTTTTCTAAACACGTATTTGACACCAAATGATCGTTAGACGGGTCATTTACTTTGTATTCGGTTAGGTACATGTATAGTAGAAAACCACAACCACGGAATAGTTTGTTATCAAATCAACTTAAACAAATTGGACTAATCTGTTTGAGTACAGAGAAAATACATTAAAGGGAGTTATCATTGCCTAATGATTCATATACAGTAATACCTTATCTAGCACGATAAGTCGATCTTAACCATTTCACAAATCCAGCTTCGCAAACCCTAAAAACACTATTTGTGAGAATAATGATTTTTAGTTAGACAATCTTTAAAACCCTAAATTAGACTAAAGAGTACTGCACAATGGAAAGCAATTAGGTATAGAATAACATTAATCCATGTAGCAAGAAAAGGAATACTTTATGATATGATATTCATAGAACCATATAAATGGCAATAACTTGTGAAATAACATGTCTTACTCATGGGGGTCAAAATCATGAGGTTATATTGGGCAAAACATATCGGCACAGCTTGGTACATTTAATATTAAACCTTTTTATTCATACCAAAAGAAAGTAAGAAACCATAATATATTTATTTCTTGTCGCCAGCATTAATGTGTAACTTGTCCGACACTAAATATGGTACCAATAATTCAAAGGATTCACATGGTTTCGAAGTATTCAGATACAAGTCTTTAAAAAATAGGTTGAGATGTCTTTGTTGTTATTGTGTTAATGTTATGGGCAACTAGTTAATTTCATGCATGGAACAAGGACATTCACATGGATATTCTATCTGTAAACCGCGTTTATAGTTATGAAGATAATATAAGATCTTAAGATGTCTTAGATGTCCATTAGTCATGTGTACGTATTCCTCGAATCATACATGATAAAATTGACCTGTTTTCTAGTTGCGGCTCAGCTTGTTGCTCGTTTGCCTTTTACATTTATGTGAATATGTAAATAAACATATATAAACATAATAGAAACATTAATATCTATTAATCCGTGTATGAGTGTTGTGAATTTAAGTTAGATGATCAAAATCATGATGAACAAGTTAAGATATGACAAATTTAGGGTTGAAAACTCACTAGGACTATGATACTAGTGAAAAGAAGTTCATTAATAAGCACATGAAGGTGTTTATATAGTTGCACACTTGGACTACGATATTTTCCTAACATGCAGGCTGGTGTTATGGACTGGTCGATTCCTTTTTATGCGTATTCTTTTTGTCGGGAACGATTAGTAGGGTTTCATAGTGCACATCTTAACGGGTCGGTTTCACGATTAACCTAAAAACTCCGTTATGTTAGCATATGGGAAAAAAATTGGTGAATTTGAAGCTGAACAAGGGGTGTTTTCGAGTATCACAGGACAGTAAATCTTTGTTTCGTATAATGGTTTAATTCTCAGGAAACTATTAGTGCATGACTGAATTTTTGTCGTATTAATGTATGCAATGGTTAACCTAGATGACACTTTCACCCATTCGAGCTTTTCAAAAGCAAACTTTCTTATGCCACCTAATTTTGTGGTGTTCTTTTTTGCAGTATCCATTACTGTCATTAACCAATCTTCAATTCTATTATTATAAAATAAGATTAGACGTACCAAGTATGGTTTGAACGGATAGCAACATCGTACCTTCAACAACATTTTACGATAAATAATTTCATGGTCTAAGACCCTGAACCTAGAAATCTTACAAAATTGGTCCCAAGAGGTCGTGGGGTACGTGATTAAAAGGCCGTACTGCAGTATGGGCACAAGTTAACTCGGATCGTCGGAGCTAGGTCCATTGAAATTTAAGTGGTGATGTTAAATTTAATGTTTGTTTGTTGACTTTAGTAATTACGAGGTTAAATCGACTCGCGTGTTGTGACAGAGCAATTTTTTTAGTAGGATTTTGTTGAGGCTGAATTTCGCTTTTTCCGTGTTATAATTAGAGGTGTTTTGATTTTTTTTTAATTCTTCTTCAAAAAAACATGTACTAAAACATTTTTCTATAAAGTCGTACGCATGTAAGAAGCATTTCAATATTGAGCTCGTTTTGTTCGTAATTAATAAATCATTTTAGCGGTATTTATTAATGGATCGATAGATACAACAAAACAAGGCCTTAGGGTCGGGAAAAAAATCCTAAGTAAACATGAGGCCCATTATTATTCAACTAAAGTATAAAGTCAAACTGAAAACGTAAGATCGACACCCTAGGGTAAAAATTGTCGACCGTAGATGTATAATAGTACTTTTCTGTTATTTTATCATTTAAAATACATTTAACATTATGTATAAATAAATAAAATAATATAAAAAACTAGGATCGACATTGTCGACCCTAAGTGTTTTGACCTTAAGTTTTGAACATTATTTCTTTTAATATAAAATATATTTAAAAGTATATATAAATAAATAAAATAACATATAAAAAAACATAGGGTCGACAATGTCGATCCTAGTTGTTGCTTGATATAATGACATTTCTGTTAAATTTACTCACTGCGTAACAACCAGGAACTGA
Source organism: Glebionis coronaria (assembly GCA_025667525.1). NCBI lineage: Eukaryota > Viridiplantae > Streptophyta > Magnoliopsida > Asterales > Asteraceae > Glebionis > Glebionis coronaria. Next base: position 71,653,796 of record CM046877.1, on the reverse strand, counting down.
AGATAGAGGATGTGTTAACTTTATGTGTGTGGATGACTTCAAGCTCCGCTTAAGTGCTGCCCTTGGATCTTAAACACCTCTAAGTTCTTATCCGGGACCTTCAACACATCCAAGTTATTCACTATATCTCGGAAAGGCAGAGTGCCCAAATTGTAAGTTCTTGGCAGAAAAGATAAAGACACTAGAGACAAAGATAATTATACTAAAGGTAACACTAGAGATGGAAACGCATCTCGAGAATCACACATTTGACTCAGCTGCAATGCTTCACGAGCTCTATCATGACATGGGAGATCTTGGTTTAAAGTAGATTTTCATTTAGATAAAGCTATTTAGCATTTGTCCTGTAATTCATATGCTTTAATGTTTTAACGTTATCAACTTTGTAATGTAATTAGTATGTTTTAATGTTTTAACGTTTATCGACTTTGTAATGTAATTCTAGTACATTTATCCACTTTAACGTATAACCCTAGTAAATCGACTCATCTGTTGAACCTTTAACATTTAACCTTAGCATATCGACTCATCCGTTGAACTTTTAACGTATAACCCTACTACATCGTCTCATCCGTTGAACCTTTAACGTATAACCTAGTAAATCGACCCATCCGTTGAACCTTTAACGTATAACCTTAACAAATCGACTCATCCGTTGAACCTTTAACATGTAACCCTAGTACATCAACTCATCATTTGAACCTTTAACGTACAACCTTAACATATCGAGTCATCCGTTGAACCTTTAACGTATAACCTTAACAAATCGACTCATTAGTTGAACCTTTATATTAACGTATAACCCTAGTAAATCGACTCATCCGTTGAACCTTTAACATATAACCTTAATATATCGACTCATCCGTTGAACCTTTAACGTATAACCCTAGTAAATCGACCCATCCGTTGAACCTTTAACGTATAACCCTAGTATATCGACTCATCCGTTGAACCTTTAATGTATAACCCTAGTACATCGACTCATCCGTTAAACCTTTAATGTATAAGCTTAACATATCGACTCATCCGTTGAAACTTTAACGTATAACCTTAACATATCGACTCATCCGTTGAACCTTTAACGTATAACCTTAACAAATCGACTCATCAGTTGAAACTTTATATTAACGTATAACCCTAGAAAACCAACTCATCCATTAAACCTTTAACGTATAACCTTAGTACATCTACTCATCCGTTGAACCTTTAACGTATAACCCTAGTACATCGACTCCGTGGAACCTTTAACGTGTAACCCTAGTAAATCGACCCATCCGTTGAACCTTTAACGTGACTCATCTGTTGATCCTTTAACGTCTAAATAATTTATAACTATTTTAAATAATTTGTAACTACTCATTCCGTCCCACATTAAGTATCCAAGATTGCAATGCACAAAGTTTTATGTATATTATATTCCTACAAATATTAGTTATTAAAATGACAGTTATACCCTTATTTAATACAAAAATTCAAAAATAAAAAATATAACTTAAATATGGACCACATATTAAAAGGTAATAGAAAATTAGTTATTAAGATTCCCACATTTACTATAACGGACAATTAATATGGGACAACCAAAAATTCTATAGTGGACACTTAATAAGGGACAGAGGGAGTATTATAAATAATTTATAACTATTTTAAATAAATTATAACTATTTCAAAATAATTTATAAATATTTTAAATGATTTTAAATTTAATATTAATTATAATAATTTATTTTGATTTTTATTATTAATTTAATTAATTTTAATTTTAATTATTTTGATTTTTAATTTACTTAATATTAATTAATTTTAATTATCTATAACTAGTTTTATTATTAAATTTAATTACTTAATATTAATTAAGGTGGAGGAAAAAGTTTTATGTAAAACACTTAGGGTCGACAATGTCGATCCTAAAATACAAAGAAATATCGACCCTAAGTTTACCCCAAAATTCCAATTTTTTTCACAAAACATTCAAACCACTCGCCACGAATTTTGGTATTCCCTAGTTTAATTTAGGATCGACATTGTCGACCCTAGGACGCCAAAATAATTAGGGTCGACAATCTCGACCCTAGAGTAAAAAAGGATGTCGACCCTATGGTTTATCCTGAAAGTTTATGGACTTATATTTAATAGTCGTGTGATAGGATTGAACTCGAGATTACGGGATTGCACTCAATACGTAAAGAGTTAATTTATTTAATAAATATATTTATTATATTTATTAAATTAAACTGAGCTAAATAGCTACACTTTATCGATTATTAATTAATTAATAATTAAGTATTAACGAGTGTTAAATAATATATAGTAAGAGGATTAAAAAGGAAGAAGGACGGAAGGTTCCGGAACACTCCATAGAGGGGTGTTCGTCGGTCGGTTAGAGCACCAAGGGGGGGGGGGGGGGGGGACTTGCCTTTTATTTATTTAGGCTACAATGGATTTTAGGCCTATAAATACATTACCTTAACCTTCATAATCTTGATAAATTGAATCTCTCATATCCTCTCTTCTTTGGCCGATCGCAAAGGACTCCCACGAAGGGGTTTTCGGTTGGTTTTCTTGGTTGATCGATTATGTTGATAATCTAGTCCTAACCCATCTCTAAGGTTGTTGGGTAGATTATTTACAAGCGTTGTAATTCGGTTTTCACGTGCTAGAATCACGGTTAGCTCGTTGTATTACGTGTGTACAAGATCGTAATATAGTCTTACTTTAGACTATATCTTGGTGATATACGGTATTAACCCGAATTGGTGATTCTTTCTTCGTCTTGTGGATTTGCTTTAGCGTAAAGGTAGGTAAGCCTAATTCGATTAATTATAATTGTGTTATTATTATGATCTTGTTAAATCGCTTCCGCTATATGTTCTTCGATCTCGTTTAGGGTTTTATATAATTGTTATGATATTAATAAACCTTCATATTCGAGGTAAAAACATATATATAAATACTCCTAGGGTCGACATTGTCGACTCTAAAATACAAAGTGAATGTCGACCCTAGGAGATTGATATATTCAGCCTACCTTATCTCTTATCTTCATTCTCACAATATTATAAAAAAATAAAAAAAAACCCGATGAACAACACCACCACCACCCTCAAAACCCATCTGACCACGCACCACCACCACTCAACCCACCACCACCACACTAGGTGATCGTAAATTTTTTATTTCGTTTAATTTTGCTTGTTTAATTGTTGCTATGATGTTTAACCAAAATGATATTTGGTTTTTTTGCTAGTTTAATTCTTAGCAACCACACGAGCAGCACCGTCGCCATAGTAGCAACCACCACCGACAACAGCAGTAGCAACCACCGTCGCGGCAGCAGCAGCACCACAACAGGTATATTTCTCTTTTTTTTGTTTTACAATGTGTCAAATTCTCCACAAACTTTTGGGCAGTCGGGTGTACTTTTGGACAACCGTGTGTAGTTGTGTCAAATTGTTATAAGCTTATGTGTACTTACAAAAACATTTTTACAATTAGAGCCTATGTGTAGTTGTGGCTACCTAAAGCCTCAAAAGCCGAATTTGTTAACATTATTAAAGCTTATGTGTAGTTGTGGTCAATTGGTAAATTAGCAAGCAACTAATTTATGTTGTTTTTCTTTGTGTTTGTGTTTGCTTAGCACCGGGACAGTCGAGACAGCCACCTCATTCAGACCTCTTTTCCTATATTCCTCTCTTCCTTTATTTCGGCCGTAACCAAGGTGTGTAATTAATATTATGCATATGCTTATTATATTATATGAATGATATTTGATTATTAGTCTTTTGTAGTAAATGATTTTAGGATTTTAGGATTCTAGTGATTTGTTGGGAATTATTTGTAAAAGTACCAAGTACCGTTAGTTATGTACTAAGTACCGTTAGTGTAGTAAGTACTATTAGTATTAGCGATACATGCTAAGTACTGTTAGGCTAAATGTAAGTACTGCTAGTATAGACAAGGACGGATATATCTTTAGTAAAGATATGTTCTAGTTATATTAAGAGTATATCGTCTGTGATATACTTATCTAAATAGAATATTGTAGGTGTTCCTTGCACTATAAAAGGAACATAGGTACATTGAGTTTATTGTACCTTTTTCACAGTCGATTAATAAGAATCGAATAGTTAGAGTATATTGTTGTTGTTCTTTGCTTTTATAAGTTAGATTCCGCATAACTTATTAGAGTTTAGTAAGAGTCTCTCATGTGCTCTAGTTTGTTTGCAAGCTATTGTGCAATCCTTAATAGGATCTCAATCTATTCAAAAGGATCAACAAGTGGTATCAGAGCTTGTTGAGAAACTCTGAATAAGAAGAGCTAAACCTGTAACCCTAAATCTACACTTGCAAAATCCACATCATGTCTCAAGCTAGTGATCATCCTCAGTTTGATGAATTCCAAATCCCTGATCTTATACCTCAAGAACAACCTCAAGTTGTGCAACCTGCACCAGTGGTTCCACCTCCACCACCTGCACAAACTACACAAGTTGTAGCTACAACACCAACAGCTACATCTTCTCCCCATACTTTATCTACTGTAAAACTCCCTATTCTTAAAAGTGATAATTATAAGACATGAGCTATGCAGATGGAACACTATATGAATCACACAGATCATACTATGTGGGAAGTCATTAAGAATGCCTTGGCTATGGCACTCTCAGAATATAGTATACCTAGCTTTCATCATTACAAAGATGAAAAAGTAATATGGGATGCTATCAAACTTAGATTTGGAGGAAACGACAAATCTAAGAAGATGAAGAAAATTATGCTGAGACAAGTAACTTCACAATTTCCAGAGCATTGATCTCAGTAGATGGTGTAGTCAACTGGGCTCAAGCACATGAAGAAGAGGAGCATGGACTAATGGCTCTTTCTCATGGAGACAATGAGGTACATCCTTGTTCTAAAGATCGTGTTCTTAAGTTTAATAGTCTTAAAGTAGAACTAGAAGAACAATACCAAAAGGTTAACACATGTACTGTAGAGGTAAATGCTTTTAAACAAGGTGTTAACAAGTTAGAAGCTAATATAGTTTTGTATAAAAAAGGTCAACAAAAATATAAAGAGAAAATTAGGATTTTAACTCTTCAAATAAGAGAGAAAGATGTAACTATCCAAGCCTTTAAAAAACAACTTGTAAAAGTTACAACAGAAAATGAAGTTTTAAAAGCTAGTCTATTTAATGAAAGAGAAACTATTAAAAACTGCTAAAACTCTTCAAAAGGTATTGGAAAGCTAATCAATTCTCAGATGGGTTATTATGAGAAAACATGCTTAGGGTACATAAATGATCAACCTAGGATAACTTTGACTGACAAGGACTTATCAAAAACTATATTTGAAAGTTCTAGTGATTCAGAGAATGTTCCTAAAAATGATATATATGCTGAAGGAATAAAGGCAGTTCCTCCACCCTTATCAGGAATATACATGCCCCCAAATAATGATAAAGATGTAGAGTTAGATGAGTCAATAGCTATCTATGGTAAAAGAACAAATCTCAGACTCAAAATCTAGTACATTGACTAAGGGAGAACCAATAGTGACCTAAAAGGTTGTCTATCCACCTCTAATGAGCAGGTGAAAGTTCCTAGGAAGGCAATGGATCGCAATGAAAAACATCATGGTAGCATTAAAAGAGGAGGATTTGGTTTTGAGGACACTAGGACATGCTTATCTTTTAGATCTTCTTTAAAAAGAAGAGGATGTTTTTTATGTTGTAGCTTAAGTCATTTTATCAAAGATTGTATTGTGCATGAAGATAAAATTGCTAGATAAAAAGCTGCTAAGAGAGTCATCGTGAGAAAGATGCACAAAGTAAAAGTGCACAAAGTAAGAGTGCACAGGGTAAAGGGAAAATAGGACCAGAGAATGTTAAATCTAAATGAGGTTATGAACAAATGGCGAATAAGCAAAACAAAACCAAGAAAGTAAGTCACCCTCATATCAATAAAGACTTTATACCCAGAGCAATATTTATGAAACAAGGTATAGTTCCTTTAAGATCAAGTACCTTTAAGGTCAAGTTCCCCAAGTACCGGTAGACCAAAATTTGCAAGTACCAGTAGACCAAATACAAGTACTGTCGGTCAAACGTCTAGAAACCCCAAAGTCTCACACTCCTGTGAAGAACCTGTTTGACATTACTAGGATGTATGCAGATAAGTTCAATGCACAAAAACTTAACCCTATTCAAATATCTAAGCGAATAGGTCCAAAGAAGGTCACAGATGTAACCACTCCTTATGTTTTTTATTGGCCTTCTAGAACTATGAAATTCAAAAGTGTTTGTAGCCTTACTGAAAAGACTACTTACCAAACACTAAAGTATGTTAGTCCCACCAGATCCAAGCCTAATGTGGCTTGCGTCCCCGTTAAAAACTAATATGGTTTTTAATTGTGCATGAGCATCTAATCAATGAATTGAAGGATAAAGGAATACTAGATAGTGTATGCTCAAGGCACATGATAGGGAACAAAGACTACCTTGCTGAATTTGAAGAATTCTGAGGTGGACCAGTAGCCTTTGGTGGAAGTAAAGGCAGAATTACTAGAAAAGGAAAGATTAATACAAGAAAGTTGGAGTTTGAAGAATTATTCTTTGTAAAAGAGTTGAATGAATTCAACCTTTTCTCAGTATCACAAATGTGTGATAAAAAGAACAAGGTACTATTCACAAATACATATTTCATGGTGCTCTCTCCAGATTTTGAGATGGCTAAGGAGTCTCAAATACTGCTCAAAGTACCCAGGCAAGAAAACATGTACACCTTCAATCTTCATACTATTGTTCCAACAGGTGGTATTACATGTTTGTTAGCTAAAGCTTCTAGTGATGAGTCTAATTTGTGGCATAGGGGATTAAGTCATGTGAACTTTAAGAATTTAAACAAACTGGTTAAGGTAAATCTAGTTAGAGGTCTACCTACCAAGTCTTTTTAAAATGACCTTACATGTGTTGCCTGTCAAAAGGGTAAACAACACAGAACCTCTTGTAAAACTAAGACTGTCAATTCTGTGACTAAACCCTTGTAACTCTTACGTATGGACTTATTTGGTCCAGTTTCTATTAGGAGTATTAATCACAAGACCTTGTACCTAGTTATAAATGATGATTTTAGCATATTCAGTTGGGTTTTCTTTATGTCACATAAGAATGAAACCAATGAATTACTCAAAGACTTTGTTACATTAGTTGAGAAACAATTCACTAAATAAGTTTTGATCATTAGGGAAGATAATGGGACACAATTCAAGAATTATGAGTTTGATGAATTACGTAGGTCTAAAGGGACCAAGAGACAATTTAGTATTCCCAGGACTCCACAACAAAAATGGAGTAGCTGAAAGAAAGAATAGGAAACTAATTGAGGCTGTTAGGACTATGTTAGCTGATTCACTTTTATCTAATACATTTTGGGCAGAAGCAATCAACATTGCATGTTATGTGCTTAATAGAGTTTATTAACCAAGCCTCATAAAAAATGCCTTATGAACTTCTGATTGGCACCAGGCCAACCATAAGTCATTTAAGACCTTTTGGGTGTCATGTTTCAATATTGAATACTCTTGATCAGTTGGGAAAATTTGATGGAAAGTCTGATTTAGGATACCTAGTGGGGTATCCTTTGTAAGGTAGAGCATATAGGGTTTACAATTTAGCATCAGGCAAGGTAGAAGAGAATGCCCATGTCAACTCTTTGGAGAATAAGCCCAATGTCCCAGGAATAGGTTATGCTTGGATATTTGATTTGGATTATCTGACCAATTCCATGAATTACAATTCTATGTAACAAGACTATCAAACTAACAATGCAGATGAAGAGACTACTACCATAAGCACAGGTACTCAAGAAGAGAATTCCTCTACATTAGACACTAGGGATGATGATGATGATGCTCATATCTATGTACCTATCTTGCCTCCTGTCTCACCTACATTGCCCATCCCAACACAGAAGCAACAAGCAATACCAAGTGATGATCAAACCTCACATGTAGATTTTCAGAGGATTATGGATCAAGAAAAAGATGCTACAACTAAGGCTAAGCATGTTGGAGAAGAACCCTTGGAATCACAGAGCTCAGCGTACATATGCGTACTGGCGGTACTTCATATCCAAGTACTGCTGATCAAAAGTCTATAAATATTGCTGATTCTCTATAAGACATTCTTTAGTCTATGGATGATGAAGATGTTTATGCTAGTCCAAAGGAATGAATCTTCTTAAATTCTTCCTATGATGAGCAGGGTGGAGTGACTGTTTTTAACAATATGGAAACTATTATACCAGTCAGTCTTATTCCCACTCATAGAGTCAACACCAACCATCCTATAGCTAAAATTATTGGAGATCCAAAGTCTGCTGTGCAAACCAGAAGACAAGTTAAATCTAGCATTTAAACCCATGCACCTGTGAGTTATGTCAAGAAACAATAGAGAACCAATCATAATAATACCCAGCATTGTATGTTTGCTTGTTTTCTATCACAAGTAGAGCCTAAGAATATTTCTCAAGCTCTTGGAAAAGAAAGCTGAGTGGATGCTATGCAAGAAGAGCTTATGCAGTTTGAGTTACAAAAGGTCTAGATTTTTGTTAACCTACCATCTGAAAAGAGGGTAATTAGCAAAAGGTGGTTCTTTAGAAATAAGAAAGATGAAAGAGGTGTTGTTGTCAGGAACAAGGCTAGACTTGTTGCCCAAGGATATAGACAGGAAGAAGGGATAGACTATGATGAGGTTTTTGCACCAGTGGCAATAATAGAAGCCATTAGGTTATTTTTGGCCTTTGCATCATATATAGGTTTTATAGTCTATCAAATGAATATGAAAAGTGCTTTTCTCTATGGCACTATTTCTGAGGAGGTATATGTATCACAACCTCCAAGTTTTGTAGATCCTAAATTCCCCAATAAAGTCTACAAAGTGATCAAAGCTCTTTATTGTCTTCATCAAGCTCCCAAAGCTTGGTATGCAACTCTGTCCAATTTCGTTTTAGAGCATGGATACAGAAGAGGGAACATTGAAAAGAATCTTTTCATGAAAAAGGATGCCAATAATATCATCTTAGTCCAAGTATATGTTGATGACATTATTTTTGGTTCAACAAAGAGGTCATGGTGTAAAGAGTTTGAAGCGTTGATGAAAGGAAGGTTTCAAATGACCTCTATGGGAGAACTTACTTTCTTTTTAAGACTATAAGTCAAACAAAGGAAAGACGGAATATTTATCAGCCAAGATAAATATGTAGCTGAAATCTTGAAGAAATTTTCAAGTATGGATACAAGAAGTACAAGTACACCTTTTGAAGCCAAGAAGTCTTTGTCAAAAGATGAACATGGTGCAGATGTGGATCTTCACTTATATAGGTCCATGATTGGATCAATTATGTATCTTATTGCTTTTAGGTCAGATATTATGTTTGTTGTATGTTCTTGTTCCAGGTTTCAAGTCAATCCAAAGATTTCACATCTACATGCTGTGAAAAGAATCTTTAAATATCTCAAAGGATAACATAACTTAGGTTTATGGTATCCTAGAGACTCCACCTTTGACTTGGAAGCTTACTCAGATAGTGATTATGCTGGAGCTAATCAGGATAGGAAGTCCACAATAGGAGGTTGTCAATTCCTTGGAAGAAGACTTATTTCTTGGCAGTGTAAGAAGCAAACCATCGTTTCCACTTCTACTACTGAAGGTGAATATGTGGCTGCTGCTCATTGTTGTGGACAAGTACTTTGGATTCATAATCAAACGTTGGATTATGGTTTCAATTTTATGAATACTAAAATCTACATTGATAATGAAAGTACAATTGCATTGTCAAAAATCCAGTATTTCACTCTAATACCAAGCAAATTTTGAGGGGCAGCATTTTGATGATGACATGGGTGATGGATTTGAATATTTTGTGAATGATACTAACATGGGAGAATAGCCACATAATCCATCATTGGTTGAAAGTATGGTTACACCAACTGTGCTTATTATACAACAAAATGTTGAAACAATGGAAGAAGCAACAGATGAACCACAACAACAATCTCCACCACCACAACAACATGAGATACCAGAAGCAAATTGGGAAAGGTTCTATGAAAAGATTGATGAAATTGATCAAACCTTTCCAGTTATTGCAATTCAACAACAACAAAAGACACATTCACCTTCAAAAGGTGAAGCAAAGAGGGGAGATGGGTCAGATAAGATTGAAGAGTTGGATATTGATAGGACAAATTCTAAAGAAAAGAAGGTATCTGAGAATACCATGGTGGTGAATGATGAAGAAGTGTCCAATACTAGTTAAGTAAGTTATGCTGACCCAAGTACCGTCAAGCCTAGTGTAAGTACCGCTCCAGGTGACTGTTGGTCAAGAGTCTTCATTACCAATTTCTGAAGAAAGCGCTACTCCATCTTTTAGAGAGGATGAGACTTTAGCAAACTTATTGCTTAGTCTAAGGGAGAAGAGTTCAGCTAAGAAAGCTAAACAAGCAGAGGTTGAAAGAAAGGCACAAGCAGATGTTGTGACAGCTCAAGTAACTTCAACAACTGAGCCACAACAAGAACATGTTGAGGAGCCACAAGTACAACAACAACCAGTTGAAACAACCTAAGATTGCCATTGAAGTCCAAGATAAAGGCAAAAAAGTGCAGACTTCACAGCCTGCTACTAAAGGCATTGTCATACCCGGTCAACAACCCAATGAGGGAGAAGATGATAGATATTTCAGGTTTACAAGGAAACAACCAAAGATTGACCCAAGGGATAAAGGCAAGAAGAAGATACAATCTGAATAAGAAGAAGAAGATAGTGATTTAGATACTTTAGAAGATGCTTTGAAGAAATTTCATCAAATGGAACATGATGAAGAATTGGCTTGGAGATTACAAGCTATACTTCATGAAGAACAACAACAAGAAGCACTTGCAGCTGAGCAAGCATTGATTGAAGCTCAAAGACTACAACAAGAGTGGAATATTGAAGAATATGAAAATACAAGCTGAGTTGAAAGCAAGTGAGCTTCCAGCTGAATCTATGATAGCTGAAGAAAGAGATGCATATGATGAAGATGAAAAGGAAAGATTGATAGATGATTTGGTAAGAGAACATCAAATGTTCTTTGTAGAGAAGAGAAGATTGAAGAGAGTTAAACCTCCAACAACCAATCAACTTAGAAATCAAATGATGGCTTATCTGAAGAAGGTAAAGCATTTCACTCATGCTCAACTAGTCAGAAAGAATTTTGATGAGATCAAGGCTCTCTATGAACAACAAAATAGGAGCAAACTTAAATTTGTTGCTATTGGATCTAAAGCAGATAAGAAAGATATTGAAGATATTAATAAATATCTAGGGAAACAAAGACAGTTTGGAAGTACCCCTAGACTTGATACAGAAGGAAGTTCTCCACCTATTAAGACTACTTATGCTAGGAAGAATAAGAAAGCAAAGGGATTCAGGAAGAAGCTGAAACTCAAGGTGTGGATGAGGATAACAAAGCCCAAAGTGTTAAAAAGACTGAAAATGTACAGGCGGTATATACTCAATCAACAGTACATGGAGAAACGGTACATACAGGGAAATCCTTGGAGGAAGATAATGTGCAAGCAGAATCTGATGAAGGAACCTCCAAAGGTACTAAGAGAAAGAAATCAACTAAGAAGAATCACCTAGCAAATAAAAAGGGAAAACCTACAACTGATGAAGAAAGTAACAATGATGGGAGCTCTAGAATGTACTTGATGATAGTTGGCTTTGCAGATCAGTATATGGATACAAAGATTTTAGGAAATAAATCTTCAATTACAAGATAGACATGTGCTATTAACTAAGGACTTGAAGCTCATGGATAACCAGAACAGATAGAACTTTCAGGATGTTTAGGTTATTGGAAGAAATACTTCATATACTTGATAGACAAGATATTCAGGATCTGTACAAGTATGTCCAAGGAGGATGTGAAGGAAAAGAAGAAGTTTCCTTATTACTTCATGAGCTGAGATTTATGTATGAGCCAAATACTGTTAATCAACAGATATTGGCATAATTAGAAGACAAGGTTCCTACATACTGGAGATACTATTGATCTTGTAGAGTACACACGTTGGATGTTGAAGATGTCACTTATTACATGCTTCAAGAGATAAGATACCCTTTTGGAAGGAGAATGCTAGAAAGGATGTTGGATCTTTAGATAGAAGTTCCAGAAGAATGCACAAGTGCTTTGGAGTTGATTAGGATGACCAAGCAGCAAATCAAGGATTTAGAGAGAGACGAGGAAGCTAAAAAAGAACTTTAAGTGTTTGACTTTCAATCATACTTCTTAAATGGTCGTCAGTTTACCATATCTAACACACATAAGAACTGGCAAGTCCATAGGCAAATGGTTTATGGTAACGACTTCTCAAATCCGTTGATAATTGGTATTTTGCTAAAAACTACATGGTCATTAACTCACCATGCTTAACTGCAAAGAGTTGGCTAGTCCTAGGGCAAACGGTTCTAGGTAAAGACTTTATCAAATCCGTTATATGGTTGACAGTTTACCAAAAATTCTAGGCTTATTAGTACACCTTATTCTTGATGAATAAAGTATTTCTATTCCAAAGTGTACGACTAACTGGTAAAGAATAAATCAAATCCGTTGATAGTTGATGATTTACGATAAATCATGATGGTAAAGAATAAATCAAATCAATTGATGACATGTTCAAGGAGATTCATAATCATCAAAGAAGATTACACATAAGGTTTTGTCTCATCAAATAACAAAAGATGATCCATGATCTAGAGCCACACAAGTTTTAACTCAAGATGAAAAAATCTGAAAATATGAAGACAAATACTGTTGTTGCAAAGATTAAAGAATGTTCAAATTCAAGACACAGAAGATCATACATTTGAAGAAAAATATGAAGTTCATGAAGAATTAAAGTTCATTATACCAGAAGAAGATCTACAGAGAGTGTTTGAATGTATTCAGTTGGTACAAAGATCAGAATTACCAAGTTCAATCCAGTTTTGAAGTAAAGTTTGAAGACATGTATTTTTGTACATTCAACACACAGAGAAACAAGAAGACAACAAGTTATCATTCTTGTTTAGGGGAGGATTTTTGGGAATTATTTGTAAAAGTACCAAGTACCGTTAGTTATGTACTAAGTACCGTTAGTGTAGTAAGTACTGTTAGTGTTAGCGCGGTACATGCTAAGTACTCTTAGGCTAAATGTAAATACTGCTAGTATAGATAAGGATGGCTATATCTTTAGTAAAGATATGTTCTAGTTATATTGAGAGTATATTGTCTGTGATATACTTATCTAAATAGAATATTTTATGTGTTCCTTGCACTATAAAAGGAACATAGGTACATTGAGTTTATTGTACCTTTTCCATAGTCGATTAATAAGAATCAAATAGTTAGAGTATATTATTGTTCTTCTTTGCTTTTATAAGTTAGATTCCGCATAACTTATTAGACTTTAGTAAGAGTCTCTCAAGTGCTCTAGTTTATTTGCAAGCTATTGTGCAATCCTTAATAAGATCTCGATCTATTCAAAGGGATCAACATGATTAATTCTAAAAATTCTCGTCCGAAGTTAATCAACCGATAGAAAACCCGTCCGAAATTAATTTATTAGGAATTAAATATCGAAAAGTCCCCTGTTTGGGACTACTTTTTGAATGGTTTGTCTTATTTAGGATATGAATGCGTATAACTATTTTAGTATTTGAGATAAATTCGACATTGTTTCCCCTCACTCCTACAAATATGTCCTTATGCACATATTTGGGGAGTTGACTGGAAATGCTGCCGAATTTTTTCAAGTAGTAAATCAGGTTATACACATTCATATGTGAGATGAAACATTCAAAGAGTGGGTTAGGATTGCCTTCTATAGTTGCACTAGTAAACAAAATAGTTCATATTCATTTGGTTAATATGACCTTTTTTCGTATAAAAAATCGTTTATTCGAATATGTTAATTTGCAACGCAGATATGACAATTGATAAGAGTTATACCACTGTATCCAATCGTAATTCCAAATGCATTTTTAAATGGTCTTTTTGCATTCATCGCGGATTGTGAGAATTTTTTGCACCCCGTCACACGAAAGGTTCGTTGCCCATATAGTCGTTGTTGTAACTGTGAAACTTTGGTTACCCTCAAAACTCTTGAGGTACACATATCCGAACACGGGTTTGACAAACATTATACCTCTTGGACATATCACGGTGAACTGATTCTTCCACTACCTCCACAGTAACACATTCACCTGAACACATTTACATGGATGTGTTCTTCGATGATATTTCTACAAATAATGTCCCAAATTTACCAAGTCAAACTCCACCAACTCAAACTATACCAACTCAAACAACTGGTCCTCAACCAGCCTAAACATCGGGTCCTAATAACGAGTTTGAAGAGTTACTTGCTAGGTCTACCTAAAAGTTGTACCCGGGTTGTGATATGAGCATATTGGAATTTACATCAGAGATTTCTGCACATCAAGGTTTTACATAAAATAAGTGATGTCGGGTTTAACAAGATTCTAGCTCTTCTCCAAAAGGCATGTTCCCCTAGTAAATGATACAATTTCCCATCATCATACTATGAAACAAAAAAGACATACTAAAAGATCAGGTTAGGATACGAATTGATCCATGCTTGTATAAATGATTGTTTTTTATTTTGGGGATCAGAGGATAACTTAAGGATGCATAATTGTCCAGTCTGCAAAGCGAGTAGATGGAAAGACCTAAGAATAAAAAGGCGAAGAAATTAGTTGCCAACAAGGTGGTGCGTTACTTTCCGTTAACACCTAGACTAAAACGTATGTTCAACACAAAAGACATAGCAAAGTGGATGACTTGGCATGCGACTAGACAGTCTAAGGAAAACGGTAAGATGAATCACCCGTGTGACGGTAAAGCATGGAAATATTTTGACATGATGAAACCTGAGTTCTCCGGTGACCCTAGAAACGTTCGATTAGGGTTGGCTGCTGATGGGCTTAATCCTTTTGGCATGATGATCCAATGTTATAGCATGTGTCCGGTTATATTACAAAAGGATTTTTTAAATTCATCATACACTCCAGAAAACATTAAAGAAGTTTCATTCATACACTCCAGAAAACGGAAATCGTTTTTGTAAATTCATCAAAGGAGTCAGACTACCTGATGGGTTTCGATCCAACTTCAAGAAAAAATGACCGTTGATGATGAAAATGTAATAGGCCTGATATCTCATGACTGTCATATAATGATGCATCCCCCTTATGGAGTGCAGCAGTACTTACCCAAAAACATTGTAAATCCTATTATCGAGCTTTGCTTATTCTTTAAGCAGCTTTGTGCTCGAAGCTTGACTGTGCAGGACATGGGAGAAGCTAAAAACAAATTGATCATTATGATGATTAAGTTAGCAGATCCTTCCTCCTAATTTTTTTGACATAATGATTCATTTGGTTATACATCTACCCGATGAGGCTATTCTAGGTTCCGCTACTCGCTACAGGTGGATGTATCGATTTGAAAGACACATGAAAAAGCTAAAGAATTATGTATGAAATAAAGCAAAGCTTGAAGGTTCTATTGCGGAGGGTTATGTTGTAGAAGAGGCATTAACTTTTTATTCATGTTACCTTAAGGATGCCGAGACAAGGTTTAATCGTCTTGGTATAAATAAAGATGTTTTGCTTGAACAACCAGATAAATTCCAGGTGTTCCGGTTTGTATGCATATAGACGGGTAGAATTCAAGAAACTCGTATGACTATAGATGACATGCAGGCAGTTACGTGGTTTTGACTTAACAACAGTCCTAAAGTCTACGCAGATATCTCGGCTTACTACGAGTATGTTTCTTCCTTTTTTATATAATTTTGAAAAATCTTCTTTCTCGATGACTCATCCTAATATCATGAACCTTTGCAGAGAATCGCCTGATAATTTGGGAACGAGTTTTCCTGTGTGGTTTAATTACAAGGTAAATACATTAGATATATCACCTTGGAGTTATTGCTCATCTAAACCTTTTTGTATCTCTTTTTTGTAGACTCGTGAAAAAAGGTGTTAGACGGCTGTAGTGACGAGTTGTTCTCTGGCATATGGACCTACTAGTACATGTACATACCCCGCTTGCATAGTTAACGGTGTGAAGTTTGTGGTACATGAACACGATATACTTCATACCACTCAATGCATCAGAGTTTCAACACCCGGGGTTGTTGGAGAGCTGTATAATGGTCAACTCGAAGAAATTCTAGAGCTCACTTATATTGGAAACCGTAAGGTTGTGTCGTTTTGATGTATATGGTTTTACACCATTAACCCTAACAATTGTACGAAACGCAACAGACGTTCTTATATTGAGCAGGGGATACATCATATTTTGACTGATAGGTTATTTCACGAAAACAACCAATACATTTTTGCGATACAAGCAACACAAGTATTCTTCCTTGAAGACCTTGCTAAACGACCGAATTAGTGGAAGGTCGCCGAATAGGTTTATCATCGAGACGTGGCAAAGTCCAATCATGATGTTATACAAGGTAGCAGTTCGTCAGATGTTACATGGTCTGTTGGTTTAACTTGCTTGGAGCATAAGGATTTGAGTTTAAATACTCAATCGACAGAAGTGGAGGCCCAACCAGTTAATGATGACATTGCTAATGCTAATGAAAATGCTGATTTTATTAATAATGAAGATCAGGTCATTGCACATGTCCTTGATGATGAAGATGTTTTAGTGTCGGATGATGATGAAGTAAACCCTGGTAATGATGTTGAAGAAGTTTTATCTAGCGATCATTCTGAAGATGACGATTGATCTTAAGTTTTAGTTTGAATGAAACAATTGTTGTATGCTTAAATGTGTAATTTTGTATTTGAATGGAATTGTTTTTATTTGTTTAAATGTGTAATTTTGTATTTGAATGAAATTGTTTTTACATGTTAAAATGTGTATTGATATGAATTTGTGTATTATCATTAATTGGTCCACGAAATTGTGTGTTCTTATACTTGTTATTTAAAGATGAAGTGTGTAGCTCCTAGATCACATGATGGAGATGCTGGTGGTAGTCAACCCAGACGACCAACAGGTCACTTACCGGCCCAATGCCAAAGTTACAAATCGTGATTTATTTTTTATTTTTTTATAACACTTATTGTTTATAATTTATGTTACTTGAATTTTCACGACTCAATAACTTATCTTTGTAGGTTCGAATCTACGTATTGTGACGAGAAGTCCGAATTAAGCACGGCGTTTAGAAATAATAATGAACAATCTTTGCCGGTTGGCTTTGATTACACGGATCTTCGTACCTTCCATCCTATAGGCGATTATGCATCTCTGTTGAGTCATCTTATGGGGGAAATAGTACGGCCACTTCCCCTTGCTTGCGAGTGGAACGAAATTTCAGACGCCTATAAAGCGCATATTTATCCTACACTTGAGGTATTAATTGTTTATTTTACTTCTATTTTTATTGTTATTGACGTTTAGATATGTGTGTTATGTTTAAATTGTTTGTTTATTTAAATTAATATGTTTTCGTGTAGAGCTATTTCGACATCGCGTCATGGTTCAATAATCAGGATCAGGTGGTGTTTGAATAAAATTTGTATTCGGTGGGGAAAGTTTAGGCTTGGGGTGGATCTTAAAATGGGGCTACTTTGGCGAAAACATAAGAACATGATCAAGGCCGAGCATTATATAGTTTATGAGTCGCCCGAGGAGGCAAAAGAGCATGTGCCACTGTCGAGAATGTGGGGCGAGAGAACCCAAGCTGACTGGGATGAGTTGGTTGACTCATGGTCCCATCCAGATAGGGTGGCAAGAAGTTTGATTAATGCCGCTAACCGATCCAAAAACACGATAATAACCCATCAAGACAAAAAATCATTCGTGCAAGGAATGAATGAATGGGTAAGACTCTTTATAATTTGTATGATATTTTAAATGTATTTATATTGTTTATTTATTATCAAGGTTGCAGAAATCGCTAGGCGTTAGTGAGGCGGTTGGCCACCTTCGAGGCGGAATGCGTCTAGGCGCCGCCTAGGCGAATTAGAATTTTATGCATAAAAAATTATAAATAATACGTATAACATGACAAAAGAATTCTAATTTCTAATAATTCAAAGTTCACATAGCTTGAAGTTACAAAATAGACAAATAAACATAACAATTTAAGGACTTAAAACTACCTACGTGACATATAGTTCAGTTGGTTCCAATTCTCACGAAAAATCCATTACTTTATGTTAACAATCATAGGTTTATCTTTGATTTTAAGATGTTATGTTAAAATAAATATGGAAATTATATATTAGAAAGAAAATTCTTAATTTTTTGTAAAAAATATTGACTTTTTGTTGACTTTATTTGACTTTTTGACCGCCTAGCTCCGCCTAGGCGCCGCCTAGGCGGATGTTTGACCGCCTTTTGACTTTTCCGCCTAGCTTGACCGCCTAGCCATAAATCAAGGCGGAGTATGACCGCCTAGCCCGCTTTTTACAACACTGTTTATTATAGCTCGTTATTAATTTATTTGATATTGTATAGAAGTCGACAAAAGGTATTACGAGGACCTCATTGAAACGTGGAGGAAGGGACACTCAAATAAGGGCAATTTTAAATCCAAAGAAAACAAGGATAGATATGTAAGTAATATAACTCTTTACATGCTTTAGTAACTAATTTTATTTGTTTTAAACTATTTTTTTCTTATACAAGGGAAGATGAAAGCCTAGAAAGACCAAGTTAAGGCCAGGGTCACCCCGTTCATAAGAGATCAATAAATACTGGACCAAATTGTGCGTAGTGAAAACCGCCAAAATATGTCAGGAATGGGTAAGAAGTTACCGGGTGGTGGCTCAACTTCGCACAGGTTACCCTCAATAAAACAATATTCAAAGTAATTGTTCATATTTATGTCTTGTTGTATATAATGAAAAATTGTTGTTGTAAATTCTCGCTGGCGTGGTCCTGTTGCTCTTGTTAATCTTGTGACTCAGGAACAACTCCAACAAATGTACAACCAACATGCGCAAGAGACAGAGTTGTTGAGGAAGAAAACTGAAGAGGCGCAATAACGGGTTTACTTGCCAGCGTTAAAGGCTAACGTGGCGCAACAATGGGGTCAGAAGTCGTACCAAAATGTGGCGCATCAGCATGTCGCAAAGGGTGAGTTTTTTCAGAACTTCAATTCACCAAATAGTGCTCGTCCATTTAACCCTCCTAATTTTAGCCTAGTACCCCCACCCTAACCCGGTCCCATGCCTCCACTGGCCCCTAATTGAGCTCACTTACTCCAACCCCGCTTTCCCATTAATCAACCATTCCAAGCTTCTTTCACCGTCCCATTCCAACCACCTTTTACCGACCAACTCCAACCACTCTAACCTCCCTATACAGACACATTTCATATCCATCCAGTCACCAATAATAACTTTAACAGTTGTTATCGTCCCGTCCTCAACACAACTCATTGTGTCGCGTCTACTTCAAATTCTCAACCCGAAGGTTCCCGCTACATCATCAATCCCCATATGAACGACATGCGGAGAATTGAAGAATTAGCTCAAGATTTGTAATAAGTGTGAAAACACTTATCCTTTTGCCACTTATTTCCAATAATAACAAGACCAAAACGTGTATTTTATGTTGTAAAATTCGGAATTATGCGTGGTTTGTGTTTTTATTGTGTTTCAGGATAGAAATATGAAAAAAGAAGAAAACACGGGCTTTCACGGGCTTTTATCGAAGAAAAAGACAAAAGACAAGTCAAAAGATCAAAAGTGCAAGATGAACGGAAGTCAAAGGCCTATTCTGAAGCTTTATCGAAGAAAAAGTCTAAAGACGGAAGTTTAACAAAGTCGAAGAAACAAGTCTACTAAAAGAAGAAAAATAGAAGACGAGTTCAAGTGATCATTCGACTAATCCCGAGACAAATTCGATAAAGACGAGAAATTAAAAGACGAGAAAGAGAAAGAAGGAAGGAAGCAACATACCTCCCCTCTCCTATAAATACCCTCCTAATGCTTCATTAGGAGGGTGTTAGCTAGTCTTCATTTTCCTTTGTAGTTTTAATTTTTAGAGAGAGAAAGTGTTAACTTTCTCTCACTAGAATTTCATCTTTTCTTTTTTCATGTTTAAGCTTTAGTTTAATCTTGTATTTTGGAATCATTAATCTACAAGATGAAGTTTAAGCTTTTAATCTTTAATCTTCTTCTACCTTTCTTGATTTTGATTTGTTCTTGATCTGAAATTTTAATGCATCTTGTTTAATTTTGATGTTTGTGTGATTAAAAAGTTTATCTTTTTATTCCTATCTAAGTTTTTATACGATTTAAGCTTTAAGCTTGTTATGCTTTTTGGCTTATTTCGTATCTAGCTTATTGTCTTTTAAGTTTTCTTAAAAGTTTAGTCTTTTTAAAGTTTGTTTTATAAAGTTTGCTCCTTTAATGTTTTAAAAGTTGTTGAATTTGTGCTTGTTTTGATTTGGTTAAGTTTTGGTAGTGCTTATTTGTTTTAGCTTATTTGCTTTTGACTCCCATCGTAAGAGCTTTAAGTACCCAGTCCGATTGAGTAAGTGTGATCGCATAAACCCCTACGGTTTCTACTTGTGATCCATTACTTCGATCACCAAGTACGATCGTTCGCTACGATCACACTCCATAATCCACACCACGATCACTTGTTGCGATCGTGGGTATGATATGTGGGTGCGATCCATAGTTACGATCCGTACTACGATCGCATTGACTGCGATCCTTTGGTTACGATCGTATGTACGATATGGAGTGCGATCTGAAGTCACGATCGTGGTGGAGTACGATCACCAGTTACGATCACATTGATTGCGATCTAAGATACGATCAAGGACCACGATCGCATTGACTGCGATCCGATCTAAATTTTTGTTTTTGTTTTATTTTAATTTTCAAACTTAACTCTTTTCCCGCATTCTTACTTAGTATTATTTTTAACAATTTTTGTCTTAGTTTAATATTACTTTATTTTATACTTAAAATTTCTTTTAAATTAGTTTTTAATTACTTTCATTCTCTTACTATTTTGTTTAAGTCTTTCATCCTAGTTTGTTTAATTTATCATTTTAATTGAAATAGATAATCTCAAGCTCCCACTTTTTAGTCACCAATTACAATTATTCCACCATTAACCGTGATCAATTCGATAAGATACCGAGAACGATATCGAGTACACACACAAATGCTAAGCAAAATCCTATTTATTAAATGGCGCCGCTGCCGGCTCTTTTCGTAAAGATTAACGGTTTTTAGTGTGAAAAATTGGATTTTGGGATCCGTTCTTTTAGAAACGTTCTTTTCTAGTACAATTTTTTTTCAAAAATCCTAAAAAATATAGAATTTTCAAAAATCCAAAAACAATAAAAAAGATAAAAAACCAAAAATATTTTTTTTCATTTTAGTGTATACGTACTCGATCTACATCTTATTCTGAGCCCGAGACTCTTAGAGACCTAGATATGGCCGGTGTGCAAAATAATAATAACAACCCACCCCACAACAACATGAACAATAACAACAATGACCCACAACCCGACTTACGCACAATGGAGGAGCTTTGTCAGCCAACAGTGAGCGGACGCGGAGGACCGATTGCGCCGATGCAAATTACGGCTCCTGAGTTTTCGCTGAAGCATCACATGATTCAGCAAGTTCAAAACGCTTGTCCTTTTCGCGGATTACCGGATGATGATGCCAACAAACACCTCGACAAATTCATTACCGTCACTCAAAGCATGAAACTGCCCGGTGCTTCCATGGATTTTCTTCGCCTTCACCTTTTTCCACACACTTTATCCCACCATGCCGAAAAATGGTTTGATCGTCTTCCCAAAAACTCAATTCATACGTGGAATGACATGACTCAAATATTTTTGTCGCGCTACTTTCTACCATCCATGGTTACTAGTCTTCGCAACCAAATCAGTGGTTTCACTCAAGAATCTGATGAATCGCTTTTTGATGCTTGGGAATGTTATAATGCCTTGATCGACCGATGTCCGAACCATAACATGCTCCCCGTTACTTTGATTGATACTTTCTACAATGGTTTAACTTTTCGTGATCGTGATACAATTAATGCTGCCGCCGGTGGTACATTCATGAAGAGAAGACCTGAGGAGTGTAGAGAGCTTAAAGAGAACATGACAACTCACCACAAAAATTGGGATTCATCCGCTTCTTCAAGGAATAACCCAAGGGCCAATGTTTCTTTTACTTCATCAACCACAGATATGACCGAATTCACTCGCTTGATGGCCGAAATGAACAAAAATATTCTACTCATAGCTATGAATCAACAACAACAAGCTAAAGCTGTAGCAAATTCTTGTGAGATTTGCGGGGGTTCTCATTCATACACCGATTATCCTTCGACTCATGACAATCCGGAAAATGTGTATGCCGCTAACAGTAACTTTTCTACGGGAGGCTATCAAGCTCGTCCTCAAGGTGACCACAATTTGCTCAGTTGTCGTTCAAACAACATCCTTTCATCACCCGGTTTTCCTCCTCAAAACCAAAACAACTTCAACCGCAACAATCAAAACCAAACTCGAGCTCCAAATCAATATCAAACCCAAAGAAACCCGTATCCACCTCAAGGAAATAATCAAGTTTACCAACAACCTACTTATCAACCACCTGCCTACCATGCTCCTCCTTCCAACCAACCCACCGAATTTAATCACGAGGTTGAAACTTACATGAGGACTAATGACGCGCTGGTGCAGAATCTTCAGCGTCAAATCATCAACTTAAAAAGAGATATGACGAAACAAGGTAATGATCTTCGAGCCGATATGAGAAACTCTTTGAGCAGTCAAACGAATGCCTTAAGGGATATGATGGCTAGTTTTTCCCAAGTAATCAAGCCTCTGGTTCGGGTTCTCTTCCGAGTAACACTATTTCTAATCCAAGTGGGGAGATGAAAGCAATCACCACCCGAAGTGGCAAAGGTTTAAAGGAACCCGAGATTCCTACACCTACACCGGTGATTATGACAAAGGAAAACGAGCCCCCTTCACCGATTCCTCCACCTTCTATTTCTACCCCTCCACCACCCAAGGATGTGAGTGAGAATTCCATTCCAAAGCCTTCATCTCAACCCGATATACCTTACCCTTCAAGGTTGAGGAAAGAGAAGTTGAAGAACAAGGATGATATTCAGGTTTCGAACTTTCTTAAAATGTTTAAAAAATTGAATTTCAACATCTCCTTTGCTGAGGATCTCGCTCACATGCCGTAATATGCTAAAATGTTTAAAGATCTTCTCAGTGACAAAGAAAAGCTTCTTGATATCGCTCAGACCTAACTTAATGAGAATTGCTCCGCAGTGCTTTTAAGGAAATTACCAACCAAACTTGGTGATCCGGGTCGTTTTCTCATTCCTTGCAACTTCCCCGGGGTAGAGAAATGTATGGCCCTAGCCGATCTAGGTGCTAGTATAAACTTAATGCCGTTAAGTGTTTGGAAACAATTATCTCTACCCGAGCTAGTCCCCACACGAATGACATTGGAATTAGCTAACCGTACGATTGCTTATCCAGTGGGGATAGCCGAAGATGTCTTCGTCGGTGTCGACAAATTCACCTTTCCAGCGGATTTTGTTGTCGTTGACTACGAGATGGACCCCCGTGTTCCATTAATCGTTGGACGTCTATTCTTGAGGACCGGTCGCACTCTCATTTATGTAGCCGCGGGCGAATTAATCATGGGAGTTGGTGACGATAAAATCGTCTTCAACATGGATAAACTTTCTAAGCAACCTTATGAAAACGAGAGCGTTAATTTCATTGACGTTCTTGATGAGGCTTGTGAAGAGCATTTCAAAGACGCTTGTAAAAGTGGTTCTTCTTCTCTACCCATTGTTGCGACCGTTGCCTCTATTGCTCCCTCACTGACTCCATTTGGAGAAAGTGATTTCCTTTTGAAAGAATTTGAAGCAACTTTAGGGAATGTGGACTTCAAATATGACGATTCTCCCTCCGATTGGGATGAAGACATTCGTACCATTGAGAAACTTCTCAATGAGGACCATATTTCTCCACCGTCTCCTAATGAAATCTCTATCGATGATCCGAATTTAACTACGCCTTCCATCGAAAATCCACCGGATTTAGAACTTAAGGATTTACCGTCTCATCTCGAATACATGTTCCTTGAAGACAATAAGAAGTTACCCGTCATCATCGCAAAGAACTTGAAAAAAGAAGAAAAATCTCGACTTATCGACGTGCTGAAGAATCATAAGAAAGCAATTGCTTGGAAAATTTCCGATATCCGCGGAATTGATCCGAACTTTTGTACTCATAAAATTCTCATGGAAGATGACTTTAAACCTGCAATCCAAAGCCAAAGAAGGGTTAATACTAGAATTCATGACGTCATCAAGAAAGAGGTTATCAAACTTCTATATGCCGGAATGATTTACCCTATTTCGGATTCACCATGGGTTAGTCCCGTCCATTGTGTGCCTAAGAAAGGCGGAATAACCGTTGTTTCCAATGAAAACAACGAGTTGATTCCTACTCGACATGTCACGGGTTGGCGAGTTTGCATAGACTATCGCAAGCTCAATGATGCCACTCGCAAGGATCATTTTCCTTTCCCTTTCATGGATCAAATGCTCGAGCGTTTAGCGGGTAATGATTATTATTGCTTCTTAGACGGTTTCTCTGGGTATTTTCAAATTCCCATCGATCCTAAAGACCAAGAGAAAACCACATTCACTTGTCCTTATGGAACATTTTTTTACAAAAGAATGCCTTTCGGCTAATGCAATGCTCCTGGGACTTTCCAAAGGTGTATGATGGCTATCTTCCATGACATGGTTGAAGAAACTATGGAAGTCTTCATGGATGATTTCTCGGTCTATGGTGATTCTTTCTCTACTTGCCTTGCCAATTTAGAACGTATGCTCAAATGGTGTGACGACACTCGTCTCGTTATTAATTGGGAAAAATGCCATTTCATGGTAAAAGAAGGCATTGTTCTTGGACATAAAATCTCCAAAGCCGATCTTGAAGTTGACCGTGCTAAAGTCGATGTTATTGCTAAATTACCTCCACCTTCAACCGTGAAGGGTGTGAGAAGTTTCCTTGGTCATGCGGGCTTCTATTGTCGATTCATTCAAGATTTTTCTAAAATCGCTCGCCCGATGACCCACCTCTTGGAAAAAGATACTCCTTTTATCTTTTCTAAAGAGTGTCTCGAATCTTTCAATCTTCTTAAGGATAAATTAACTAAGGCACCGGTCTTAGTTACCCCTAATTGGGAGTTACCTCTTGAATTGATGTGTGATGCTAGCGACTTTGCTATTAGAGCGGTTTTGGGACAAAGAGTGAACAAACACTTCCAACCAATCCATTATGCTAGCAAGACAATGACGGAGGTTCAATTGCATTATAACACTACCGAAAATGAGCTTTTAGTTGTAGTCTATGCTTTTGAGAAGTTCTGACCCTATCTTGTTCTTTCCACCACCATTGTGTATACCGATCATTCCGTGTTGAAGTACTTGTTAACTAAACAAGATTCCAAGCCAAGACTTCTTCGTTGGGTTTTACTCCTTCAAGAATTCAAATTTGAAATTCGTGATAAAAAAGGGAGCGGAAAACCTAGCCGCGGATCATCTTAGTAGACTCGAGGATCCTTATCAAGGGGAGCTCCCAAATCAAGAGATTAATGACTCTTTTCCCCTTGAAGCCTTGATGTCTATTAACTCCAATCTTGATGAAACCCCATGGTTTGCGTACATTGCAAACTATTTGGCGGGTGGAATTCTCATGGAAAGGTTAACGTCCCAGCAAGAGAAAAAGTTCTTTAAAGACAATAAGCACTATTTTTGGGACGAACCTTACCTTTTCAAACAATGTGCGGATCTTGTCATTAGTCGGTGTGTTGATGGGCCGACAGCTTTATTAATCCTTGAAGCTTGCCATAAAGGACCCACCGGTGGTCACTTTGGTCCTAACTATACCGCGAAGAATGTTTTCGATTCTGGATTTTATTGGCCCACCATTTATCGTGATGCACACAAAATGATTAAGCATTGTGATGCTTGCCAACGCCAAGGCAAGATCACACATAAAGATGAGATGCCTCAAAATTTCATCCAAGAATGTGAAATCTTTGACGTATGGGGCATCGACTTTATGGGGCCATTTCCATCATCCAAAGGGAACAAGTACATCCTCGTAGCCGTTGACTACGTATCTAAATGTGTTGAAGCAAAGGCTCTCCCTACGAACGATGCGAGGGTGGTTGTGAACTTTTTGAAGCAACTTTTTGCTCGATTCGGTGTTCCTCGTGCTATCATCAGTGACCGCATGACTCATTTTTGCAATGATCAATTTGAGTCATGGCTAAGTATGGTGTCAATCACCGTCTTTCCACCGCTTATCATCCCCAAACAAATGGTCAAGCCGAGATTTCTAACCGTGGACTGAAGAGAATTTTAGAGAGAACTGTGGGAGAGCATCGTGCCTCGTGGGCCGATAAGTTAGATGATGCTTTGTGGGCTTTCCGTACCGCATATAAGATACCTATTGGTTGCAATCTATATCGTCTTGTGTACGGGAAGGCATGTCACCTCCCTATTGAGTTAGAGCATAAGGCGTATTGGGCCTTGAAGTGGGCCAATTTTGATATCAACAAAGCCGGTGATCTTTGAAAGATTCAACTCAACGAGCTAAATGAACTAAGGAATGAAGCTAATGAGAATTCATTGATCTACAAGGAGAAAACCAAGATCATTCATGATTCTAGGATTAAGAACGAGAGTTTCACGTTGGTGATCATGTTTTACTCTTTAACTCTCGGTTAAAAATCTTCTCGGGCAAGCTTAAGAGCCGTTGGTCTGGTCCATTCACCGTCGCTAAAGTTTTCCCCTATGGCACCATTGAGCTTTCGCAACCAAATGGGCCTAATTTTAAAGTGAATGACCAGCGTGTGAAGTATAACTTTGGTGAGGACATCTCTCATGAGATGATTCCATCCCTCACCACGTTTCCCTTGAATTAGTTCTGGGTCGAGTCAGGCTCGTGACTCGGTTAACAAAAACAAGCGCTTCTCGGGAGGCAACCCGTTGATCTATCCTTTACCCGTTTTCATAATAAGTGTAGGGGGAGCTACATAGGGTTTGTTGTTTTCTTTCTTATGATGTGCAGGTATTAAAGCTTCAAAGAGCACTTTTGACGAAATTTGATGAACCGTGATCCTGTGTACCCGTCTTCCCGGTTCTATCCTAAACTGTCGTGATTCAATATTTCATATCTTATATGTTGACATTGAAATCACTATATTTGTCCTTTCCTTAGCTAGATTTAAACAAAGTGCACAATGTCCTATGTGTAGGGGAGTTTACTCCCACATTCTTAAACATTGAGGACAATGTTTATTAATAAAATGGTGTATTTTTAATTTACGTAAGGGGACTTCTATCGAAGTAAGTGTGCTTTTCCATTAATTTGTCCTCATTTTAACCGGAAAATTTGATTTTTCGACATTTTTCAAAATTTTTAATCTATTTTGGCCTAGTTGTATAGTAGTATTTTCCTTTATTAGCGTTATTTACTTTCTTTGCTAAAATAAAATTTTGAATTAAGTGGTTTAATTTTTCAACATTGTGAATCTTTTGACTCAACCCGAGTTTACTTATCCAAGTTCACTCTAGCTAGTATCCTTAACGTGTTTATGTCAAGTTTTGCTAGGCTTTTATATAGGGAGCTTTAAAATGCGAAAGTCTTAACTCTTACGGGTTAAGAACAAGAACTTTTCGCAAGTTCCTATAATTGATCCTAGAAAGTTGTTTATCAAGGAAACTTTAAAATGCGAATTCTAAACTTGAAAGAGTCTAAGAAGTTGCAAGATCCTATAGATGACTTGAAAACGCAAAACTTTGATTTAATTGGCTAAGCATCCACGAGTCTCATTCCTTGAGATTTTAAATTGTGGAGAACGAGAGATGATAGAGTCAATTATAAGTTTGGTATTCTTTCATGAATTTATGTGAGTTGATTATAAGCTTTTTCTCCCATCGCTTGTTTATAAATTTAATTGCAATAAATAAGGTTGTACGATTTGAAAAGTTACTTAGCTTCTAGCACAAGATCGTTTAAAAGTTGCTCGGTATTAATTAGAGTTCATAGCCAAGGCATAACTTATTGAAGCGGGATGCAAAGATTGGCGAGTCTAAAAAGGCCCTAACAAGGCATGAGGGCTTCATTTTGTTGCTAAAGATCCAAAGTGATGTGAAGAATCATTTATCAAAAATCAATATGAAGGATCGAGACACACGACGAAAAGCAAATACTCCCCAAAAGATCATGGAGAAGTCTATCCGAAAAGACCCTAGCAAGGTATGAGGATAAATAGATCCAAGTCCTAAAAAGAGGCGGATCGTTGTATATCAAAATCCCAAATAAAGATTGGAGAAAATGAAGAAGTAGTGGTCCAAGTATGAAGAATCTCTCAAAAACTTCAAGTGAAGAAATTCCTATTATGAAGAGAAGACCATAATTTCAAGAACGTCTCTCAAGATTCGAAGTATGAAGTCGTTGCCAAATATCGGTCCGAGAAAGGTCTCAAATCGTGAAGCAAGTTATGCCAAGATATGAACTTTAAGAGGTCCCGAGAAGCAGTTTTAAAAGATTTTGTCCTTTAGCTAACTATGGATTAAATCGTCCCACTTTATTTTCGGCCTAAATAAACTATCGAAATAAGTCAAACAATGCATCCTCATGATCATTCAAGACAATCATAAAATATAAGAGATACACCTAGGAATAAGGGAGTCTAAGTGAATAATTGGGCACATGAGTTTGTGTTAGTTTGCTAACTTATAATAACAATGATCTCGTTTATATGCTTGGCATGAGGAACGTGAAACTTGAGGGTGATAATCATTCATGACAACCAAAACCCCAATGTAAGTCTTAGATTTCTTTACTTACTTTTCCTTTAAATATTTTGCAATTTTGTATCTTTTTTGTTTAGTATTTAATAAAGGCCAAAGTGGGTTAATTATGATGAGAAATGTAAACTGTGCTTTGAAATTAATGCATTGCATGAGGGCATTGCAATGGTCAAGTGTAGGGGATTTAATAAGTGTGAAAACACTTATCCTTTTACCACTTATTTCAATAATAACAAGACTAAAACGTGTATTTTATGTCGTAAAATTCGTAATTATGCGTGGTTTGTGTTTTTATTGTGTTTCAAGATAAAAATATGAAAAGGGAGAAAACACGGGCTTTTATCGAA
Organism: Glebionis coronaria; assembly: GCA_025667525.1. NCBI lineage: Eukaryota > Viridiplantae > Streptophyta > Magnoliopsida > Asterales > Asteraceae > Glebionis > Glebionis coronaria. The sequence continues at coordinate 71,624,451 of CM046877.1, read as the reverse complement.
GAAAAAGACAAAAGACAAGTCAAAAGATCAAAAGTGCAAGACGAACGGAAGTCAAAGGCCTATTCTGAAGATTTATCGAAGAAAAAGTCTAAAGACGGAAGTTTAACAAAGTCGAAGAAACAAGTCTACTAAAAGAAGAAAAATAGAAGACGAGTTCAAGTGATCATTAGACTAATCCCGAGACAAAGTCGAGAAAGACGAGAAATTAAAAGACGAGAAAGAGAAAGAAGGAAGGAAGCAACATACCTCCTCTCTCCTATAAATACCCTCCTAATGCTTCATTAGGAGGGTGTTAGCTAGTCTTCATTTTCCTTTTTAGTTTTAATTTTTAGAGAGAGAAAGTGTTAACTTTCTCTCACTAGAATTTCATCTTTTCTTTCTTTCATGTTTAAGCTTTAGTTTAATCTTGTATTTTGGAATCATTAATCTAGAAGTTCAAGTTTAAGCTTTTCACCTTTAATCTTCTTCTACCTTTCTTGATTTTGATTTGTTCTTGATCCAAAATTTTAATGCATCTTGTTTAATTTTGATGTTTGTGTGATTAAAAAGTTTATCTTTTTATTCCTATCTAAGTTTTTATACGATTTAAGCTTTAAGCTTGTTATGCTTTTTCGTTTATTTCGTATCTAGCTTATTGTCTTTTAAGTTTTCTTAAAAGTTTAGTCTTTTTAAACTTTGTTTTATAAAGTTTGCTCCTTTAATGTTTTAAAAGTTGTTGAATTTGTGCTTGTTTTGATTTAGTTAAGTTTTGGTAGTGCTTATTTGTTTTAGCTTATTTGCTTTTGACTCCCATCGTAACAGCTTTAAGTACCCAGTCTGATTGAGTAAGTGTGATCGCATAAACCCCTAGGGTTTCTACTTGCGATCCATTACTTCGATCACCAAGTACGATCGTTCGCTACGATCACACTCCATAATCCACACCACAATCACTTGTTGCGATCGTGGGTACGATCTGTGGGTGCGATCTATAGTTACAATCCGTACTACGATCGCATTGACTGCGATCCTTTGGTTACAATCGTATGTTACGATCTGGAGTACGATCTGAAGTCACGATCGTGGTGGAGTACGATCACCAGTTACGATCGCATTGATTGCGATATAGGATACGATCAAGGACCACGATCGCATTGACTACGATCCGATCTAAATTTTCGTTTTTGTTTTATTTTAATTTTCAAACTTAACTCTTTTCCCGTATTTTTACTTAGTATTATTTTTTAACAAGTTTTGTCTTAGTTTAATATTACTTTATTTTATACTTAAAATTTCTTTTAAATTAGTTTTTAATTACTTTCATTCTCTTACTAATTTGTTTAAGTCTTTCATCCTAGTTTGTTTAATTGAAATAGATAATCTCAAGCTCCCCCTTTTTAGTTACCAATTACAATTATTCCACCATTAACCGTGATCAATTCGATAAGATACCGAGAACGATATCGAGTACACAAACACAAATGCTAAGCAAAATCCCATACTTTCAATTTGGCTCTCCAAATAATAGCGAGTTCTCATCGGAGGAGGATCCGGGGGACGAGCAAAATGAGGATGAAGGTGACTTTTCGGACTCGCAAAATGAGGACGAGTAGACGTTCGAGTGGTAGTATGTCTTAGTATGTGTAATAAGTTTAAGACTTGTTATATGTGTGAAACATTGATTTAGCATTTTATCGTTGCGTGTAATATTTGTTGAATGAACTTATGAAACATTGATTTCGTATGTAAAAGTGGATTTGTTGAATTGTATCGTAACGTTTGATAATTTATCGTATTGTGGTAGTGTAACAGTTAATGATGTGCTATTATACCGTATTGTAAATTTTCCGAATTCTGGAAACTAGAAAAGTAGCTTGATTTTTTTCGCCCAGGTATACCTAGGATCGAAATTGTCGACCCTCGAAATTTATTTATTTCATATGTGTAAAATCCTTAGGGTCGACATTGTCGACCCTAGGTGAGGGTATATGCCAACGTGTGACAAACGTCACCTAGGGTCGACATTCCCTTTTGAATCATAGGGTCGAAAATGTCGACCCTATGTGTTTATTTTTTTTATGAATTTAAAAAGTATTTTTTTGAATAAAAATGTTTATTTATTAAATATACTTAGGGTCGACATTATCGACCCTAAGATACAAAATGCCTGTCGACCATAGGAGTGTTCAAACGAATAATGAAGAGTGGTGGTCCCAATTGTCGACCCATAGGTTCAAAGGTGAAGTCGACCCTAGGATCTGGGTCGAATTTTTGAGATCGAAATCATAGGGTCGAAATTGTCGACCCTAGGAGCTTAGGGTCGATTCCCTTTGCATTCTAGGGTCGAAATAATCGACCCTAAGGGCTTATTTTATTATAGTGATATATTTTACATATTTAATAAATAAAGTTTGTTATATAAAAAGTCGTAAATAGTTAAACTTTAAGGTTGTTTTGTAATTTATCATATAGTTTGAAAGTAAGTTTTGTAATGTTTTTTATTTGTTCAGTTGTTTTGGGCTAGTTGGAGTAGGCGTGTCCAAAAAATCAAATAGATTAAAATTCAAATTCGAACTGAACCGAAAAAAATGAACAAACTAACAACCGAAGCGAATTTGAGAAAGTCGAACCAAATCGAACAAGAAATTCGAGTTTCATGTTGGATATGATTTTGACAACCAGATCATGATTGGTATATTAGTGTATGTCAAATAAGATGCAAGTAGTCGGTGTTTTTAGAGAGAGAAAATATGTAAGTGTAATTCTCATGTGATATTGATACTAATGACATATTACCTCATTTCGTGATAGTTAGTGATGTTTGATAATATAATAAATGCATATTTAGTCCCTATACTATATACAATAAAGCAACTCAATGCCAAATATTGTTTCTTATTATCTTTACTTCAAAAATGAAATTTATCTTTAATTTTAACAATTTGGAAACACAAAATGTCCGCACGAAGACGTAGGCGGCCAATCTAAATGATATATAAGTTCTCAACAATACAATGAATATTTACAATCTTTACGAACCAAAGAAGTCCAAAGTGATTACTTCCTTTAAACTTCTTGAAAAGAATGAAATCATCCACAACATTACTATACTCACTGTTATCATTAAGATGGGTTGATCTGGAGTTTATGGAGGATAAAACAAGTAGTTAGCCACTTTAAGTTTAAAGAGAAAATATATGTGTATTATAATAGAGAAAGAAACACACACAACTAAATGATATACTCGTCCCTCGTGGAAGTATGAAGGGGGATATTTAGAGCCTGTGACACATCTAGCTTAATATATATGACGTTTCTAGTCCCTGCTTGTTTTGGATATTTTATCTAAATATAATTTTGTAAACGACGTTTACATTTTAGGGCTAACACTCACTTAAGACTTCCCAAATATCACGAGTCGAAAAGTGATCAGGAAAATTGGCCACGAAAATTTATGTAGAAATCATTTGAGTGTGGTCTTTCTTATATCTTTGATAACTTTTATTTCGATCACCCATACTGATAACCCAAAACAACGAGATGAAGAAAAGAAAAGATTGAAAAAAAATAAATTCTTATAAGGTTAGAGATTGAAAGAAGAATCACTAGCGAAAAAAAACAGATATTCAAATCTCTAACAAAACACAACAAAGGAACCCTAATTCAACAAAGCGGAACCCTATGGTTCTAAAGCAAATGACATATAAAAAACTTTGTGATGACACACACGATAACATATGGTGTTAACAAGTATGTTATATAGAGGTGGTAAATCTTGCCCATTTGGATACATATAGGCACTTTTTGCCCATTTTCAAAAAAGGATATGACACTTTTTGTCCATTATTTATAATGGATGGGCTAAACGGGCGCATATGTAAGAAACTAAATGGGCTTAACGGGCGCACTTGTAAAATACAAATTAGTATACTCGACTAATATTTTTTATTAAATATTTTATCCCCGGCTTTCAAACAAGTATTTTTATTTTTTAATTGTAGGTTTTTATATGTTTTTTCCATTTTTTAGCTTGCGCCCGTTTAGCCCGCCCATTTTGCCCGCCCGTTTCGCCCGTGCCCATTTAGCCTGCGCCTGTTTAGCTCGCCGTCCGTTTAGCCCGTTGCCCGTTTAGCCCGCCGCCCGTTTAGCCCGCCCGCCCGTAGGTAGTAGCTAGATTGGAGTGTATTATTGATCACTAATGAAGCAACACATGAGTTTATCATTTGTATGTTGTAAATGACCGAAGAATACTTATCTTCACTATATAAATACATAAAAAAAAAACTAATAAGTTACTTAATTACGTATTTATTCGGAGTTGTGAAACACACATTTTTCTCATCATTGTTTCACTATTTGTTTAAAGACAATAGATTTACAAGCGAGAAATTGCAAAAAAATTAAAACAAGAGACATTTTCTTTAGCATCAAGATGATTGAATTTCTTAAACAATTTGTTGACACTTCAAATCTTATAACAAATTAAAATACATGGTTGAAACTTCGGCTTTTCTTCCTATTTTTTTTTTATATTTCTAGATTGGTGATTAAGAAATGTAAAAAGTTGAGTTGACAAAGATTGAAATCTTTGGCCTTTAGCTGAGTAAGTTTCTTTTGAACTCGACTCGATCTTGATAAGTTTCGTGCTCGAGCTCGTGATAAACTAGTTCTAACTCGAGTAGCTTGTTAAAAGCTCAGTTTACTAACACCCCTAGTAGATACGATGTCTAATAAGTAGTTTTCTATGTGGAACCATATGTTCATAATCTAACCTAGATAAACCAAGTCGACAACGTACATAACATCTGTATCTTAATTAAAAACGTTTATAGGTGAAGAGTTTTGTGTAGCAAGTTTGTATACTACGCAAAAGCACAACCTCTTATGTTCTTTTTTCATATTCTTTCATTTTTTTTCTTTAACTATAACTCGAAAACACACTGTAAATGTTAAATAAATGGTAGTGATGATGTTTCCTCGTCAAGAATAATTAGGTTGGGACCAAGGGATCGATCGGAGTGCCATACTGCCATCTATCTTCACAATTATATCGGGACCAAATGAGTGCCATCTATTTTCATTGGTTTGTATTTAATCTTGCACGTACCTAAAACCATATATCATATGCATGCTATTTATCGTGACACCAATATAATTAACAAGTGATGAAACAATTGGACAAGACTTTATCTAGGATAGTAATGGCATAAACAGAATTTAAGCTCATAACAAGTCGACCATGAATAGTGATTGCTGAAAACAAATTGGAGGTATATTGAATTTAATGGTACCACACAACTTACAATTTTGGTGGATTAACGTTGTTTTCACTAATCAAATTGATGTCTACTTTTAGTCCATATTGGCATCATGTATATGCAAGAGGCCAGAAATAAGTTATTTCAAACGTTTCTTTCCTTAACCGGAATACCAAAAAATTACTGATTTACCAAACTTTCCATTTTTGCTCACATTTGTGCTTTTTCTTTCTAAATTTATGTGATTCTATCATTCTAATGACAGTTATTTTCTACTTTCTTTCAACAAAACTAAAAACACAATTACTAAAGAGTAATAAGACCAAATATTTTACTTAGTAAAGAAAAACGATTAATAGAGACTTTTTATTCCAAAAAAAGAATATTTCTTTTAAAAGAAACCATTTCTTAATTTAATCTTTTTTATTTTTATATTTTTTTAAAATCTAGCAAATTTCTTATTTGATAAATGTTTTTAAAAAAATTAGATGAAGAAATTTGATTGAAAAAAATATATAAAATTATAAGTATTAAATTTATGAAAAAACTTCAAAAAAAGGAAGTAATAAACAAGTTTTTTTGGTTAAAATTTTAAATAAATTAAATGATTTTAAGTGAAAATTATAATATTTATATTTTTTTTCAATAACTTTATAAATTAACAAATACCCCTTACACTTTATAACCTAATAGTATAACAATTACAAAATATAAAGCGCGCAATTTTTTCTTATATTCGTATATTAAACTAAAATGTTAAATTAATTTCATTTATTTGTAATAATACGTGCACGAGACTTATAACTAGTACAGTATGAATATAAAGTAGATATGACCCTTATTTTCCTTCAAAAAATTGAGATGAATTGCGAATTATTTGATAAAAATAGCCAATTCAACGATCTTTAAGAGTTGGAAAATAGTTTATTTCGGTTTTAGGGTAAAGAGTGTTTTTGGTAAATTTTATTACTTAAAAAAAAGATTTAAGAACGAATGATGTAGGTGAATAATACATTTTCTCCTTTTACATATGAAACCAACTTCCTATCAAGAATAAACACATGAATAAGACTACAAGTCACATACAACATAATGAATACTAAATTTTCTTACGTTCACGGACCCTGATTATAAAATTATAAGATATAGATTGGACACTGCCATGAATATCCTGATTATCATACATATCATTATCATATGGGTCATTGTTGTCCCATATTATATGATGATAGATTAGAGAAATAAGATAGAAAAGAGATGAAAGTAGATGAATTCTAAAGAGAGAAAGTAGAGAGAAGTGTGTGAAACTTAGGGAATATTAGATTGAGAAAATAAAATGGCTAACCCTTCCTAATATGCTAGGAAGGGATTTATATAGTCCGCCTACATGTGGGCTTTCTATGGATTATATGTTTGGGCCGGGCTTGAATAAATGCTTAGTACCTTGAAAGCGACCTTTTAAGCTAGCCATCAAGCCCGTATTGTCACGACTGTTATACTACCTATTACAACGTTCTAATAAATGATGCATAATAAACCTATGACCGATCATTCTTGTTTGACTCAACATTTTGAGGCTAACAATCTCCCCCAATGAGAGGTCATTCCCCTTTGACTTTTGGAGATTTGTAGAGATTACTAATCTCGCCATAAATGAGTCTTGAACGTGTAATAGTAGTCTTGTTCCTTCATGTTGTGATCTTCGAGCCTTTGTAATTGTCTTTTGACATTATCTTTTAATCTTGAGATCTTCAAATCATCCTTGACTTGTCTTTGCCATATTGCGATCTTGTGTCTTCATCCACATACTCACACTATGCACCATCTTGAAAGCTTGCTAACAATCTCCTTTGAAGAGAGGTCATTCCTCTACATTAATAGTTAAGGAAGATTTTGATCATCAGAGTTGCAAAAGTCTTTAGCTTTCTTGATTGTTGAATATGTATTTGGGCATGAGTATGTGGTTTTTGAACCTTCGACTTTGCTGAGTATACCGTAATGCCACCTTCTTGAGACAAAACATAGACACGGACTGAATGGCTTTGACATTCGTCCTAAATCGATAGCGTTTTACCTCCAGTCGGTGAAGACCGTTAGCCGATATCAAATACCGTACCTGTGAAGACCGTTAGCCGATTTCGCAATTTCGGTTTTAGGGTAAAGAGTGTTTTTGGTAAATTTTATTACTTAAAAAAAAGATTTAAGAACGAATGATGTAGGTGAATAATACATTTTCTCCTTTTACATATGAAACCAACTTCCTATCAAGAATAAACACATGAATAAGACTACAAGTCACATACAACATAATGAATACTAAATTTTCTTACGTTCACGGACCCTGATTATAAAATTATAAGATATAGATTGGACACTGCCATGAATATCCTGATTATCATACATATCATTATCATATGGGTCATTGTTGTCCCATATTATATGATGATAGATTAGAGAAATAAGATAGAAAAGAGATGAAAGTAGATGAATTCTAAAGAGAGAAAGTAGAGAGAAGTGTGTGAAACTTAGGGAATATTAGATTGAGAAAATAAAATGGCTAACCCTTCCTAATATGCTAGGAAGGGATTTATATAGTCCGCCTACATGTGGTCTATGGATTATATGTTTGGGCCGGGCTTGAATAAATGCTTAGTACCTTGAAAGCGACCTTTTAAGCTAGCCATCAAGCCCGTATTGTCACGACTGTTATACTACCTATTACAACGTTCTAATAAATGATGCATAATAAACCTATGACCGATCATTCTTGTTTGACTCAACATTTTGAGGCTAACAATCTCCCCCAATGAGAGGTCATTCCCCTTTGACTTTTGGAGATTTGTAGAGATTACTAATCTCGCCATAAATGAGTCTTGAACGTGTAATAGTAGTCTTGTTCCTTCATGTTGTGATCTTCGAGCCTTTGTAATTGTCTTTTGACTTTATCTTTTAATCTTGAGCTCTTCAAATCATCCTTGACTTGTCTTTGCTATATTGCGATCTTGTGTCTTCATCCACATACTCACACTATGCACCATCTTGAAAGCTTGCTAACAATCTCCTTTGAAGAGAGGTCATTCCTCTACATTAATAGTTAAGGAAGATTTTGATCATCAGAGTTGCAAAAGTCTTTAGCTTTCTTGATTGTTGAATATGTATTTGGGCATGAGTATGTGGTTTTTGAACCTTCGACTTTGCTGAGTATACCGTAATGCCACCTTCTTGAGACAAAACATAGACACGGACTGAATGGCTTTGACATTCGTCCTAAATCGATAGCGTTTTACCTCCAGTCGGTGAAGACCGTTAGCCGATATCAAATACCGTACCTGCGATTAGGTAGATTCAATTAAGAACCTCCTTGACAGGGTTTCGCGGCTGTACTAGCCGTTCTCTTTACTCGGCCGTCTCAAAGAAAGACTGCGAGCATAAAGAGTGAATCAATTGGATTGACATCTGCTTGATTAAAAGGCGTCAATTCAAATTCCTGGAATACGTTTGATTCATAAAGAATCTTACCATTGTTGCTTTCCAGTTGACACAAGCTTGATCCATAAAGAATCTCGCAAGTCACCTACCGTAGCGCTGTTTGAGGTTGAAGCTAGAAGGATTTCCATTCGCCACTGTGAATATTTACGAATATCACTCTGAATGTTCTGGAAAGACCATAAAGATATTGCGTAGAAACTTGAAACGAGTTTGAATCAATTTAGAATCAAACTACTGTTTCTTTTCAGTTTACACATGTTCAATTCATAAATAATCTTACACATGACCTACCGTAGTGCTGTTTGATGTTAACACTGGAAGGATTTTCACTTATCATTGTGAATACTAGGTAGTATCACTCTGAGTGTTCTAGCAATATCGAAAGGATATAGCGTAGGACTATCTTATTCGTCATTCCATGTGTCCTAACGAGTTTTGATTGATCTCTAGGCTCTATACTCAATTTGTGCACTTTTAGTGGTCGGAGGCTGGAGCAGATGCCACCTATTCAATATCAACTAACTCGGAGTGAGAAAGCTAATAGAAGTCGTGTTGTTCTCCGTGACAATAAAACAAATTTATTTTGAGAGAAGCCCGATTCAGCTGGGGAGGGGTTGTGCATTACATCACTGGGTCTATGATGTGTTGTCTTCATGATGTGTTGACCCGATTTTCCGCCTAAGTTGTATGGAGGGCTTCTTTCTTTTCACCCTTTATCCTTACATTTCTTTTTCATTCTTCAACTTCTTCAATGCTTACCAAGACATCATTACTAGCACCTTGTTGTGATTGTTTCAGTGCTAGCATCAGTACTTAGTCGGTATTCAGCTACGTTCACATTCTACTCCATCTTTCCTAAGGACTTCTAATAATCTAAGATTATTGAATTGTCCCTGGGAAGATCCCTCCGGTTCTGGTTGGATCATAGGACTTATACCTAACCACCCTTTTGACACCAACAACGTCATGAATTAAAGATGTTGTGGGTATGATATCGTAACCATAAAAACCACTTCAAATGTCTAACAAGGTGTTTGAAAAACATTTAACACCTTGATAGTTTTATCGTTTCAGAAATGCCCCCCCTTCACGTGTGTATTGATAATCGAAAGTGTTTTACACATGTGGGTAAGAGTTAAAAGTGATCGAGTCTTGCAAAATAGATCACATTTTAATCATATTTTCTCCCCTATCTCTAATATATAAAATCGTTTGATATTAGAGATACCAAATATGATTACAATAAATTGTGAAAAATAGTCTTGAAAATTTTCGAGAGAAAAATGTGTCTAATTTAGCATGAATTTGGAAAGCTCCCCCTCAAAAATTGATCTAATTGAATTGTCATTACGAGGAATTGATCCACATTAAACTTTTGAGGATAGGAGTTGTTGAACACACAATTTTTGAATGATTTTGAATAATCATTGAAAACTCGTGAAAAACTTGTGTTCAACGCTTTTTGAAAAACCATTTCTTTTTGGCGACATGGTATTTCTAAAGCATAAACTTTAGTTCATAGACTTTGAATGTCTTGACAAATCCACTCAAGTGTAAGAATATTTTGCTTCTTTTGCTGAGGGTAAGCGCACTAAAGTGTACACTCCCCCGTGAATATCGACCTGGGTTGCAATCTAAAAGTGATTACAAGCCATTGTGTTGAGCTTAAAACGTTGAATGTTTTGTGACAAGCTCAACCCGTGATAGATTGCTCTACCCGTTATTGGAAAATTATCCAAAATAGACATTTTCCTTTATTAAAAGTAGAAATGACATGTTTTGAAAAATATTTACAACTTTTATTCGAGCTTTATGTACATCCTCGTGTCGTTATTGAGCGACATTTCTAGGTACGTCCATATTATCGATACTGAAAGACATGTCAAGAAGATTCTTTTTGGTATTTTGAAAGTTCTTTTTTCATTTTTTTTATTTTTTTTTCTATAGTTATTTACATTTTATTTTGTTTTTGCATTTTTCAAGTTTTTCGAAAATAACCCAAAATAGATTTTTGTACAACAGAAGAAGGTGATATAGAATATACAGAATTGGAACCCTTTGAAGAAGAAGAAGTGGGTTCAGAATCCGTTATTGTACCTACAATGACAAAAGAAGAGTTTGCACAAATACTAGTGTCAGGAGTAACAAATTCATTGTCTATATTCAGAACACCCGCATTAGTGTTGGAGCAGGTTTCAACACTCTTCTCTATGGGAATTCACTTAAGACAAACTTCCTTGAATATCCTACCCGTTGGTTTCCACTGTAGACTAGATCTAGGATTAGTTGTTTCTTGCACATAATAAGACTTATTTGGAGAGAAACTATTTCCTATGTTGATCCGCCTTGCAGATTGATTGTCATTGATTTTCTTTGAGACGGGTGTGTATCTCCCTGTTGGCTTATGGGATTTTGTATTCGATCTTCGTTTAAAGGAACGAGATTTGACCTCATAGAGGTATTGCAGAATGCAATGATCATGATTTTCATTGTGAATGCCATTTTTGCAAGTGGGGCATACAGGGAATTTGGGATTCACGAAAGCACTTGTATTCCTTGATTTTCCAAATCGTTCAGGCATAGTGTTCGAAACATGACTATTCATAGATGGTTTCCAATTCCTAGATTGCTGGTGAAGGATCCTAGGTTTTGGTTAACTACCATTAGGAGTGTGTTGAACTCTAACGAGATTTGGTGAACTAGGTTTTGAATACACGGGTTTGTCTTTCTGAATCTTTTGTTTTTCCTTAGCATCCTCTAGGTTGTTGGTATGAACTAGGTCATTGGAACCTACAGATTCCTTTGTGGATGCGAATGTCACATGTTTTGAGGAGTCCTATAAATGCTAGGTGCATTCACATGGTTAGGTTTAGTAGCAGTGTGCTTTCTAAATAGAGGAACATAGGGTGATATGGATGGTTTTGGAACACTTGGTTGCACATCAGTCTTAGGGGGTAACCTAGATTTTACATGAGAAGAATTGGAGAAAGAAGTCGGTTTTCTTAAGATAGATGGCTTTGGATCTTTGTAAGCATTTGGTTGTCGAACAACAGGCTTCACAACTTTAGGTTCCACAATTTTCCCACCCATTTTGGTAACGAGTTTCTTCAACTCTTCTATCGCTATGTCCTTTTCTTGCATCTGAGCTTTCAAGTCTGTAATTTCCATACTCTTTTCGTTCATTTCTCGACACAAGGCGGAAAGTTTTACTTGCAAGTTATTATCATTTGGACCCTTTCCGAATTTGTCTTGCAAAGCAAGTTCAAGAGTATCACAATGTTTTTGAAGGAATTCACATCGGTGTTGAATTAACGCAAAAGCTTTTTAATCAACATTATCTGTGTGTTTCGAAAGCGTGTTTTCAAGACGTTTACACTCTTTGACTTGATCAAGATATTTGCATGCCACGTCAGAATATTCGTCTATATCTGTACAAGATGTAAGAGCAACACACAAAATATCTTTGGAGAGACATTCTTGTAAGAGTAGATCATATGCTGTAGAAAACTCATCTCTTTCAGGTTGATGATCATCAACTTATTTTTCAAGAGATTCCACATATTTCAAATCGTCAAACATTTCTTGCTCTATTAACTTTTCAAATTCCAAAGCATGTTTCTTTGTTCTTTCCGCAATCGGAATTAAAATAGTTTTCCCAAGCGTAGTTATATCGTGAGGAATTTCTTTACCGCCTACGTTTTTCCAGTCATCGTCAACAACCTTTTTAAAATTTTCAATGTTACTCTTAAGAATACTATGTTCTTGCTTACTCTTGGTTATAGATGCTTGATGTGGCAAGTACCCAATATATTTTGAAACATTAGTTTTCTTAGTGGCAAAAACTTTTCTCCATTTAATTCTTATTTGTTCACATTCGAAAAATATTTGCTCACGAGACTTCTGTGTTTGTGGTTTGAAAAGACCAAAAAGATTGTTTTCATAAGCATAATTATATGGTTTAACAAATTCTTTATTAACTTTTGATCTACTCTCTTCATCCAAATCGTTTGTCTCTTCACTATCGGGCCTAACAACAAGGCAATCAAGATCGGTCCATTGGGACTCATCAAGATATAGGTGCTGATTCTCAGATTGAGCTTGCTCGAGGTACTTAGGATTTGCAAAACTAAGTCTACCCTTGAAAAACGAACGAGGGGCCAACATTCTCATGGTTTGAATTGATTGATTTGTTTATAAACAATTTTCTTATAAAAACAATTTGAGTTTCAAGTTCCACCATTTTGTCTATGTCTTTCGCTTGTCTAGTTTTGAAATCCTTTTCCAACTTTTCAACCAATGTGTTCTTTTCATTAGTAAGTTTAGTTTTATCCTCTTGAATAAAACTATTCACTTGAGTTAGCTCATTCACTTTAGTGGTAGCAAGATACATTTTATGACGTTCAGTACTTAAAGAGGTGTTATGATTATCTTTCTCTCGTTCTAAAAGCTTAAGAGTTTCGTTGTATTTCTTTTCAAAATCATCCTTTTTGTTGTTAATTAAACACCCTTTGTATCTCTCAATCTCGTTGGTCTTTTGAAGAAGCTGAGCTCTATAGCTATCAATGGTCTCACTAGATTTAATTAGAGCAGCTTTGCATTCTTCAAAATTTTGAGTGAGCGTAGCGTTTTCCTTCTTTAATTGCTTTTAAATCTTTCTAGTTTCTTTGACATCTTTTTGTAAAGTGGCCATTAAATTATCAAGCGCAATACGCTCCTCATCATCATACTCATTTGCATGTTGATCATCGGCAGACTCATTATTGCACGTGTCTGAGGGACCAGGTATGGTATTGCTATCAACCTTTTCCATCATACATGTGTCAATAAGGGTTTGAGTTTGATCACAATGCTCATGCATATTAGCATTGGCAAACACATTATATTCATCATTGTGAACCTCTTCCAATGGCCCAGAATCGAAAACAGGGCCAGTATCATAGGAAGGTGTATTGTTGATGACTGTCTCAGAACTGATGCCTTGTGTGACAGTGCTGCCGCTTTCTGTCCCATGTATGGTATGATCATTCTGCGTACCAACTTTATGTTATGTGATGTGAAGCTTTCATTCACATGACCCGATATTGTATCACAACTCGCCTTGAACCTTTTATGTATCTCTTGTTCGTGAATTATATTTCTATGGACATAGGTTGCAATGGATTGGATGTTACTTAGGATCAGGTCTTTGAACGTTTGAGCAGTTGTATGATGTCTCATGAAGCATCGATGTGTACTCGAAGACATGAGGAATTCTAATTCCAAGGTCTTTTCAAATGTTGTTTTGAGTTCAGTGAAGGTGATCTTGCATTCACTTTCAGTAAGTCTTTCTTTGACAAGTTGTGCCGCAAGTGTCTCCATGGCTTGTGTGAATGCTCTTATGAACGTTCCAGTGGATTCACCTATGTCTCGCAGGACTTTTGAAAGGCTCTCAAACGATGATTGAAGTGTTCTCAAACTTTCCATGCATTTGTCTCTCATGAAGCGTGTCTGTTGTAATCGTTCCATCTCGAGAGTTGTCACATCTGAACACTCATTGCTCTTTTCCATGATGATGGTGTCTCAGTTGATGAAATGACTTCCGATCTTAAGTAGATATGATGTGAATAGTTTGTGGTTAAAAATTCCAAAAATTCCGATTTTTCTCAGTCCGACAATAAATTCTCCAGTCCGATATAACGGTAGACCGAAAAAATTTGTAAGTGCCAAAATTTGAAATCGAGTTAGAAATAGCCAAAAACTAGTGTGGAAAAAATTTGAGTTTACTTGACCTAAAAATTTTAACTTTTTTTTTTGAAAAGATATTCCGAAACTAGTTTAGATACTGGCTAAGTCTAAAAACGACTCGAACAAAAATCTCGCAATATTCAGGAAAGAAGATTTCGCAATATTCAGGAAACAGAGATTTCGGAATATCCAAACAAGGATTTCACAATATTTAGGAAAGAGATATTTCACAATATCCAAACAACGATTTCGCAATATTCAGGAAAGAGAGATTCACAATATCACAATACTTTCCACAATAACCAGGTTTTCGCAATAATCCCTTTTTCGCAATAATCCACTTTTCACAATAATCCTTTTCGCAATAATCCACTTTTCGCAATAATCACTTTTCGCAATATCTCTAAACCACAGATTTCACAATAATTGGAATTAAAGCAGATTCCGCAGTATTAAAAAAAAAGACAGATTTCGCAATAAGAAAAACCCTGAATATTGTGAAATGATTTAGGACAAGATTTCGTAAAATTTCCTAGAAAATAGGATCTCGGATGAAAAATGGAGTTTTTCCAATTTTAATGCCAAAATCAAGCAAAAAACCAAAATTTCTTGCGTTTTTCACCAAAACAACTATCCCAAATCCCTACCACAACTATGTAGGAGATTTATATGAGGATTTAGAGCACGAAAAGCACAAAAAAGAATTTGAGACGAGATGATTTGATGTAAAATAACACGAACCAAATCAATAACCACAAACCAAACACGAATCTACCCTATGGCGATTGATACTAATTGTTGTCCCATATTATATGATGATAGATTAGAGAAATAAGATAGAAAAGAGATGAAAGTAGATGAATTCTAGAGAGAGAAAGTAGAGAGAAGTGTGTGAAACTTAGGGAATATTAGATTGAGAAATGAAATGGCTAACCCTTCCTGTTAGCCTCAAAATATTGAGTCAAACAAGAATGTTCGGTCATAGGTTTTTATTGTAACATTTATTAGACCGTTGTAATAGTTAGTTAATTAGTCGTAACATTACGGTCTTGATGGATAGCTTAAAAGGCCTCTTTCAAGGTACTAAGCATTTATTCAAGCCCGACCCAAAACAAATATAGTCCAATAGAAAGCCCGCATGTGGGTGGACTATATAAGCACCCTCCTAGCATGTTAGGTGGGTTGGTGGTTCTCATTTTCTAATCTAATCTTCATATAGTTAATCATCCCTCTCTCTAATTTTCCTCTCTACTTTCTCTCTCTAGAAATTCATATCATTTCCATCTTATTTCTTTAATCTATCATCATTATAATTAGGGACAACAATTGGTATAAATCGGCATGGGATAGATTCGTGTTTAGTTTGTGGTTATTGTTTTTTATTCGTGTGATTTTATCATCAAATTATCTCGTCTCAGTTTTTTTTTGGGTTTTCGAGCTCTAAATCTTCATACAAATTGCCTACATAGTTGTGGTAGGGATTTGATATCGATATTGGTGATTTTCACGAAAAATTGGTAGTTTTGGCTTGATTATTGGGTAAAAAGTTTAAAATATCAAGTTCTTAGGAAGTTCAAGATTTCGGAATCAAAGGGTTTAAATATTCCGAATTCTATTTTGTGTTACACATAATGAATTTAGCGTGATACTATATTCCGACATTCATTTTTTCCAACATTCCATCAGGGTTTCAATATTCCGACTTCTACTTCATCAAGTTTACATTCCGAATTTTGGTTTTTGGAGGTTTGAGTATATTCTGAATTGTTGGTGGGAAAACTATTCCGACATTTTTCCCTCCAAATTGAATATTCCGACATTTGCTATCAAGTAAATATTCCGACATTTGACAACCCAAAATTTTCCGAGATCTTGTTGCATATTCCGTATTCCGACATTTTGACGAGGATTCTGACATTTTGTACTTTTTCCGACATTGTGTTGCATATTCCATTTCGGACATTTTGACGTGGATTCCAACATTTTGTAGTTTTTCCGACACTGTGGTTCATATTCTGACATTTAAACTTCCTTCGGAATCCGACATTTGAAATTTATTTAAAGTATTACGACTTTTGGGATATTTTATTCCGACATTCAATTTGGGTTTCGGGGTATACATATTCCGACATTGTAGAAGACATATTTCGAAATCATGTGTTAGAATATTTTCAAAAAATGTGTTTTCGCGAGTTTTTTGGTCTAAGAATTTTTGGTTTCTT
Organism: Glebionis coronaria; assembly: GCA_025667525.1. Taxonomy (NCBI): domain Eukaryota; kingdom Viridiplantae; phylum Streptophyta; class Magnoliopsida; order Asterales; family Asteraceae; genus Glebionis; species Glebionis coronaria. The sequence goes on along the minus strand of CM046877.1, from coordinate 71,607,779 downwards.
ACGAAGACATTGTTTAGGGTTTTTCACATAGTTTCTCAGAATATAAACCACAATCTAATCACAAAGTCACTTCATCATCTAAAACACCCATTATGGATTCTACATCAACGAATAGTGTGACTCACAATAGCATGGTCCCGAGTACCAACGTAATGACGTCTTCGTGTTCAGACAGAGAAGAACGAGAGATGCAACTTCAAGAACAAGTCCTTAAACAACGTTGTATGCAAGCTTTCAGTGATCTTAAAACGAATCTAAAACGTCTTGAAAGAGAGACCTTCTCGTATAATCCTTTGTATCTGTATGCTTTTCATTGCTTCTTCGAAAATGACAATCACACGTTCACTTATGAGTTAAGCGACCACTTTAAGACTCTTGAGAATGAATTACTCAACAACAACCTTCATGAGACAAATTCCAAGACAACCCTCAAAGCACTCAACACACCATTTCAATCGTTCTTTGTTTCAAAGTTATTCACGTCTTCTAATTTTGATTCTGACGTTCGAGATTCTAAACAACACTTCAAAGACTACACTACAATGGAAGCAAAATCATTCAGAGACTTGATATTTGGAAACATGGAATAAATTGAGAAGCTTATTGATGAACGCTTACTTCATGAAAAATACATGGTCAAAAAACGGAAAATGCAAATGTGCACGGTTGCAAAGATTCATGTAGTGGATACGAGTCCTGTTTCAACTGTTAGTAACGGGACAGTATCGAGTCATGCAAATGACAGCTGCAGATCAGGGAACACAAAGCATGGTGCACAGAATGATCATAGCATTTCTGGGAAAGAACGCAGCAGCTCTAGCAAACAAAGCATCGACTCTAAGAATGACATCAACAATACACCTTCCTATGATAATGGCCCTGTTTTCGATTCTGAGCCATTGGAAGAGGTACACAATGATGAATATAATGTGTTTGCCAATGCTAATACGCATGAGCGTAGTGATCAAACTCAAACCCTTATTGACACATGTATAACGGAAAAGGTTGATAGCAATACCATACTTGATCCCTCAGACACGTACAATAATGAGTCTGCCGATGATCAACATGCAAATGAGTATGATGATGAGGAGCGTATTGCACTTGCTAATTTAATTACCACTTTACAAAAAGATGTCAAAGAAACTAGAAAGAGTCAAAAGCAATTAAAGAAGGCAAACGCTACGCTCACTCAAAATTTTGAATAATGCAAAGCTGCTCTAATTAAATCTAGTGAGACCATCGATAGCTACAGAGCTTAGCTTCTTCGAAAGACCAACGAGATTCAGAGGTACAAAGGGTGTTTAATTAACGTAAAAAAGGACGATTATAAAAAAAAAATATAACGAAACTCTTAAGCGTCTAGAACAAGAGAAACATAATTATAACACCTCTTTGAGTACTGAACGTCACAAAACGTATCTTGCTACCACTAAAGTCAATGAGCTAACTCAAGTAAATGGTTTTCTTCAAGAGGATAAAACTAAACTTGTTAATGAAAAGAAAGCAGTGGTTGAAAAGTTGGAAAAGGATTTCAAAACTAAACAAGTGAATTACATCGACAAAATGGTGGAACTTGAAACTCAAATTGATTTTTACAAGAAAATTGTTTACAAAACTAATCAATCAATTCAAACCATGAGAATGTTAGCACCTCGTTCATTTTTCAAGGGTAGACCTAGTTTTGCAAATCCTAAATACCTTGAGCAAGCTCAATCTGAGAATCAACACCTTTATCTTGATGAGTCCCAATGGACCGATCTTGATTGCCTTGTTGTTAGGCCCGATAGTGAAGAGACAAACGATTTGGAAGAAGAGAGTAGATCAAAAGTTAATAAAGAATTTGTAAACCATATAAATATGCTTATGAAAACAGTCTTTATGGTCTTTTCAAACCGCAAACACAGAAGTCTCGTGAGCAAATATTTTTTGAATGTGAAGAAAATAGAATAAAATGGAGACAAGTTTTTGCCACTAAGAAAACTAATGTTTCAAAATATATTGGGTACTTGCCTCATCAAGATTCTATAAGCAAGAGTAAGCAAGCACTTAGTATTCTTAAGAGTAACATTAAAAATTTCAAAAAGGTTGTTGACGATGACTGGAAAAAACGTGATCTTTTGAAAGGTGGTAAAGAAATTCCTCACTATATAACTGTGCTTGTGAAAAATATTTTGATTCCACTTGCGGAAAGAACAAAGAAACATGCTTTGGAATTTGAAAAGTTAATAAAGCAAGAAATGTTTGACGATTTGAAATATGTTGAATCTCTTGAAAAACAAGTTGACGATCATCAACTTGAAAGAGACGAGTTTTCTACCGAATATGATCTACTCTTACAAGAATGTCTCTCCAAAGATATTTTGTGTGTTGCTCTTACATCTTGTGCAGATATAGACGAATATTCTGACGTGGCATGCAAATATATTGATCAAGTCAAAGAGTGTGTACGTCTTAAAACTGATCTTTCGAAACACACATACAATGTTGATCAAAAGGCTTTTGCGTTAATTCAACACCGATGTGAATTCCTTCAAAAACACTGACATACTCTTGAACTTGCTTTGCAAGACAAAGTCGGAAAAGGTCCAAATTATAATAACTTGCAAGTAAAACTTTCCGCCTTGTGTCGAGAAATGAACGTAAAGAGTATGGAAATTATATACTTGAAATCCCAGTTGAAAGAAAAGGAAATAGCGATAGAAGAGTTGAAGAAACTCGTTGCCAAAATGGGTGGGAAAACTGTGGAACCTAAAGTTGTGAAACCTATTGTTCGACAACCCAATGTCTACAAGGATCCAAAGCCATCTATCTTAGGAAAACCGACTCCTTTCTCAAATTCTTCTCATGTAAAATATAGGTTACCCCCTAAGACTAATGTGCAACCAAGTGTTCTAAAACCATCCATATCACCCTATGTTCCTCCATTTAGAAAGCACACTGTTGCTAAACCCAACCATGTGAATGCACCTAGCACTTCTAGGACTCCTCCAAAAGGTGTGACATTCGTGTCCGTAAAGGAATCTGTAGGTTCAAATGACTTAGTTCATACCAACAACCTAGAGGATGCTAAGCAAAAAGGGAAGATTCAGAAAGACAAACCCGTGTATTCAAAACCTAGTTCACCAAATCCCGCTAGAGTTCAACACACTCCTAATGGTAGTCAACCAAAACCTAGAATCTCTCACCAGCAATCTAGGAATTAGAAACCATCCATGAATAGTCGTGTTTCGAACACTACGCCTGAACGATTTGGAAAACCAAGGAATACACGTACTTTCATGAATCCCAAATTCCCTGTATGTCCCACTTGCAAAAGGGCATTCACAATGGAAATCATGACCATTCCATTCTCCAATACCTTTATAAGGTCAAATCGTGTGCCTTTGCACAAAGACAGAATGCAAAATCCTATAAGACAACAAGGAAATACAAACCCGTCACAAAGAAAAGCAATACCAACAAATCTAAAACATGGATTCAAAAAGGACTCAGTTTCTCTCCAAATAAGTCTTTCGTTGTGCAAAAGAAAACTACTCCTAGATCTAGTCTTCAGTGGAACCAACAGGTAGGATCTTGAAGGAAGTTGGTCTTAAAGTGGATTCTCATAGAGAAGAGTGTTGAAACCTGCTCCAGCATTAATGCGGGTGTTCTGAATGTAGACAATGAATTTGTTACTTCTAACACTACTATTTGTGCAAACTCTTCTTCTGTCATTGCAGGTACAGTAGCGGACTCTGAACCCACTTCTTCTTCAAAGGGTTCCAATTCTGTACATTTTATATCACCCTCTTCTACTGCACAAAAGTCTATTTTGGATTATTTTCGAAAAACTTGAAAAATACAAAAATATAATAAAATCTAAATATCAGTAGAAAAACAAAATAAAAAATGGAAAAACTTTCAAAATACCAAAAAGAATATTCTCGACATGTCTTTCAGTATCGATAATATGGACGCACCTAGAAATGTCGCTCAATAACGACACATATGTGTACATAAAGATCGAATGAAAGTTGTAAATATTTTTCAAAACATGTCATTTCAATGATTTACAATTACCTCAGATTGTGACTCGTACTTCAAAGAAAGGAAAGTTGATCACGATTGATAACTTATCCTCAACAACGGGAAAATTATTATTCTCGGTCATGAGCTCTCATTAAAAACATTCCAAGTTTTTAAGCTCACAAAAATGACTTACAGTTAAATGTCAGACTGTAACTCGAACTTCAAATAAAGGAAAGTGTATATTTAAAGATAACTTATCCTAACAACGGGTAGAGCAATCTATCTTGGGTTGAGTTTGTCACAAAACATTTAACGTTTTGAGCTCAACACAATGGCTTGTAATCACTTTCAGATTGCAACCCGGTTCTATATTCACGGGAGAGTGTACGATTTAGTGCCCTTACCCTCAGCAAAAGAAGAGAAATCTTCTTACACTTGAGTGGATTCGTCAAGACATGCAAAGTCTATGAACTCAAGTTTATGCTTTATAAAAACTACTTCGCCAAAAAGAATGGATTTTTCACAAAGCATTGAACATAATTTTTTCAAGAGTTTTTCAAAGATTATTCAAAATCTTTCAAAAATTATGTGTTCAACAAATCCTATCCTCAAAAAGCGAAATGTGGATCACATCCTCAGAATGACAATTCAATTGGATCAATTTTTGAGGGGGAGCGTTACAAATAATCCATGCTAGTAAGACACATTTTTCTCCCGAAGATTTTCAAGACTATTTATCACGATATATTTTAATCAAATATGGTATCTCTAATATCAAAAGATTTATATATTAGAGATAGGGGAGAAATGTGATTAAAATGTGATCTATAGACTCAAGCACTTTAACTCTTACCCACATGTGCGAAACACTTTCGATTATCGATGCACATGTGAAGGGGGAACTTTTCTGAATCGACAAAACTAGCAAGGTGTTAAATGTTTTTCGAACACTTTGTTAGAATTTAAAGTGGTTTAGGTTACAATCAAATACCCACAACATCTTTAATTCACGACGTTATTGGTGTCAAAAGGGTGGTTAGGTTTAAGTCCTATGATTCAACCAGAACCGGAGGGATCTTCCCAGGGACAATCCAATATATTATTAGAAGTCCTTAGGAAAGATGGAGTAGATTGTGAATGTAGCTGAATGCCAAAGTGCTAGTAATGATGTCTTGGTAAGCATTGAAGGGGTTGAAGAATGAAAAAGAAATGCAAGGATAAAGGGTGTAAAGAAATTAGCCCTCCATACAACTTAGGCAGAAACCGGGTCAACACATCATGAAGACAACGCATCATGGACCTAGTGATGTAAAGCACAACCCTTCCCCACCTGACTCAGGCTTCTCTCAAAAGAAGTTTGTTTTATTGTAACGGAGATCAACACGACTTCTATTAACTTTCTTACTCCGAGTTAGTTGATATTGAATAGGTGGCATCTGCTCCAGCCTCCGACCACTAAAAGTGCACAAATCGAGTCTAGAGCCTAGAGATCAATAATCTTTTTGGGACACACAGATGACGATCAAGAGGGTCCTACGCTATATCCTTGCGATATTGCTAGAACACTCAGAGTGATACTACTTAGTATTCACAATGAAGAGTGGAAATCCTTCCAGTGTTAACATCAAACAACACTACGGTAGGTCATGTGTAAAATTCTTATGAATTAAACATATGTAAAACTGAAAAGCAACAGTGGTTTGTTTCTTTATCGATTCAAACTCGTTTCAGGTTTCTATGCAATATCTTTATGGTCTTGCCAGAACATTCAGAGTGATATTTATTAATATTCACAGTGACGAATGGAAATCCTTCTAGCGTCAACCTCAAACAGCACTATGTTAGGTAACTTACGAGAATCTTTATGGATCAAGCTTGTGTCAACTGGAAAGCAACAATGGTAAGATTCTTTATGAATCAACCTTGTTCCAGGAATTTGAATTGACGAATTTAATCAAGCGGATGTTTATTCAATTGATTCACTCTTTATATTCACAGTTTTGCTTTGAGACGGTCGAGTAAAGAGAACGGCCATTACTGCCGCGAAACCCTGTCAAGGAGATTCTTAATTGAATCTACCTAATCACAGGTACGATATTTAATATCGTGTTAAGGTCTTCACCGACCGGAGGTAAAACTCTACCGATTTAGGACGAATATCAAAGCCATTTAGTTCGTGTCTATGTTTTGTCTCAAGAAGGTGGCATTACGTTGTACTCAGTAAAGTCAAAGATTCAAAACCACATACTCATGCCCAAAGACATTCAACAATCAAGAAAGCTAAAACTTCCGCAACTCTGATGATCAAAATCTTCCTTATAAATAAATGTAGAGGAATGACCTCTCTTCAAAGGAGATTCCTAGCAAGCTTTCAAGATAGTGCAAAGTATGAACATGTGGATGAAGACACAAGATCGCAAGATGGCAAAGAAAAGTCAAGAATAATTTTAAGATCTCAAGATAAAAGACAAAGTCGAAAGACAACGTCAAAGGCTCAAAGATCACAACATGAAGGAACAAGACTACTATACACGTTCAAGACTCATTTATGACGAGATTAGTAATCTCCATTGATCTCCAAATATCGAAGAGGAATGACCTCACATTGGGGGAGATTGTTAGCATCAAAATATTGAGTCAAACAAGAATGTTCGGTCATAGGTTTTTATTGTAACATTTATTAGACCGTTGTAATAGTTAGTTAATTAGTCGTGACATTACGGGCTTGATGGCTAGCTTAAAAGGCCTCTTTCAAGGTACTAAGCTGAAACACCCCCAAATTTTACAACGCATCGGAATACCACTTTGGGGTGCTTCTTCATAATCACAAGCACATGCACATAGAGAACGACTCAGAAAGAGACGTTTGAAAAGTTTATTCCATTCGATATATAAAATCAGAGTTTACAAACAGGTCCCAACAATAATGTAATAATAAACAATTCCAAAAGATTTATCGAATGGTAATCAGTATTTTATTGCCTTCAAAATATCCCGTGCCACTTCATGCTCCAGCTGCTTTTAAATCTGAGATAAAACATGCTAAAATGTCAACACAAAGGTCGAGTGAATTCATAGAGTTTAAATGAATAATAGGTGAACACAAGAATTTTTAATCATCTCAAACTTGCGGATCAGACAAGTTGTATATGTATAAATGCATTAAGCTCACGCCACTAAACGTTAACCACAATCAAACCGGAACCTCCGGCGCCCCTACAATAGGTAATATTGCCATATACCAATGACCCTCTTATACATAATATCCCTTTCAGGTGGTACCACTTATGGATACAGACCCTAGGATAGGGGTGTCAAGCCCAATAGATCTATCAAATGTAATTAGCGTTTACCCTTTCGAGGTAATTAACAGTGCATGAAATTCAGGGTCTTCACAAGGCAATAGGTACTTATGCATTTATCATCACATTCGGGTCCAGTATACCGAAAACAACTTGTGTTCAATTTATAAAACTTGCATGTATCCCCCTCGCGGGTTTATAAAATATTTCTAAATAAATTTAAATGCGAGGCTATGAACTCACCTTAAGCCAATGAGAGTAATGGAGTAGAAGTACAGAAGTTAGATCAATGAGGATGCGAAACAGGTCGTTTAAGTATCACCTAGAAGAAACGGTGACTTAGTATCGAGAAATAAAACGCACACGACGAAAACAAACAAAAGATAATGATCGTGATATGGCATTTCTATGTGCTTTATAAACCAATTGAAATTTACCCAAATGAACTTTTAGGACATGAGCTAAACTATATCCATCATCATCTATCTATAAATCTTAATCACTTTATTTACAATTCGTTTACGTTAAATTCTGCCCTTAACCCGACTTAATGATATTATATCTCAAGATCCATAATAGGCATGGACATGAGGTTTTCGCCTAAAACAAGATATAAGTCCCTAGTTTTCTGAGATTACATGAAAAATAACCAAAAGTATTCAGATCCTAGGTGAAATTACCATTTTACTCTTAAGTGTCAAATCTGATTATTTAAAACGTTTTTACGTCTAACTGTTTTTAGCGCAATTCCCAAACCATAGCTCCATTTGATGTGAAACGAAAGCTCAAATCTAATATTACTTATTTACTAAAGGTAATAAGTGAGGACAATTATAAAAAGTTTGGGACTTATACTTCTATTAAGTTATGATCACAATTTCTAGTTTTAAAACTTGTTTGATTCATATCTCAGACATCCGGATGAGTTAACACCGCCAATTTCACAAGGCAGCGGAATATCAACTTTGGGTGTTACTTCATTGCACATCACACATAGTCATAGAAAACAAACTCACAAGAGACGTTTTATTAAATAAACCATTCGGTAACTTTATTAAATCAGAGTTTAATATAAATAGGTCCCAACAATTTTTACGAACTTTAATAAATATATAAAAGTTTGTCAAAATGTATCGAATGGAAATTGTTTGTTTTGCCTTTAGTTTATCTCACGCGGCTCCATCTCCAGCTGCTCTTAAACCTATACACCTGAGAATACATGCTAAATTGTCAACACAACGGTTGAGTGAATTCATAGGTTTTTAAATAAACAATAATGAGGTTTTAAATAAACCATAGAGCTTTTGAACACAAGAATCTCATCCACTGTCGATAGTGCAACACATGCAATACCCAAAGTCCATGCTATTCTACTAAGCCATGACACCGAAGCCTTATGTATAATAATGCGCTAGCCAGGTATTTTACCAAATACTCCCTTACTTCTAATACAACACACCTGGCTGAGCCTTCAACCAACAGGTGCGACCTGCCCAGGTGGAGGCCATCCCCGATGGATCCATCCGTCTTTACCAGCGCCTACCCATCATAGGTAGTTAACGGTTCATGGGTTTAGAGGGACTTTCCAAATTTTGGCAATACAGCACTTAGCAAATAACGGTTCACAATCAATACAATCAACGTTTGTGTTCATCTTTCAAAAGCATTTAATCACCAACTTACATTAATTTACAACAACATGTATTCGTTCAAAGCATATAGCAAACCACATGTTTATTCATAAACATGTATTCTCTCAAAACCATATATATATAAACATCATATATTTTTATATCAAGAACATGTATTCCCCCTCGCGGGTTTATAAACACATACAAAGCAGTAAAAGCGAGGCTATGAACTCACCTGATATAGCTATCACATGTTTATCGAGGAACAAACATCCAATAGTCGATACACGACTTCACGAGATATCAATTGCTCACTGATCGAGAACGAGATGCCCAACGGTCGACATATAACCGAACGAGACCTATAATGACGAGACGCGTCTTAGGTCGAGACTATACATAAGTCATAATTATATGGAAATAGTTCACTTTAGTAAGTTTGGACATTGCATAAGTTTCATAAAACTTTTTATAAAACCTTTGATAACAGTTTACCATATATTTTCTCATTTTGACATTTAAGCCAATTCTAGTCCATTAGTGGCCCATTACACATTTATATAACATAAGTCCATTTCAAACTGAGTATTGATCTCTGAATACATTATTAATCTCAGGTCCAATAATGGTCCAATAGCCATTATAAGTGCATCTTGAGCTTTTATGGCCCAAATCCACTTTATATGCATTACGGGTTCTAAAACGTCTCCAAACAATATTGACTTAATATTTTCCGATAGTTGGTCTCGGGTTTCATATAACTCAATATATAAATAGGTCTCGAATTCTCGATAAGTGGATCCTACCACTTTGATTTTTTTTATAAAAATGAGCAAGTTATACATTTTATTACAATAGTTCAAATTCGACAATTTTATAACATGACTAGATATTTAAGCCGTTTCTCCTGACCCGTAAACCGTCTAATTGATTCCTATATATCAAAATGGACATAAGATAATGTTTATAATGATCATATGTCCATATTCCCTCAAATCATATTATCATAGCCTAAATATCCATTTTACCACTTAGAGGTCATGGTTGTGATTCATAGTCAACTTCAGTGCCACCGTTTCGCCCGCCATTTACAAACCGTTTATCCGTAGAAAACCATTTGATTCGTGTGTTTCCTACATAAGTTTATCTAAAACTTTATAAGCTTTACATATTTATAGGTCAGTATACGAAATTTTATGAGAAAACAGTCCGTCTTTGTAGCAGGTCAGATTTTGACCTAGTTTAGTAATTTAGTTATAACTTGCTCTTCGGGAATCGTCACGGGACAAGCCATCCGGCGAAATCTTCACAAAACAAAGGCCTATCACTATGTATCATTTCCCACTGTTCAAAACCTACTGAGCTTGGACTTATAACATGTTTTAGCTACTGATCAAAGTTATAATCATTCCAACTTAATTAAAGGGCTTGTTTAGCTTGTTTTTCAAGTTTAAAATTTATATACAATATCCAAAATCACTTAAATCAACTAATACATCACCAATATCAGTAAAAGTATGAAAAATACATATACATAATAAAAATATATAAATTAATAAAAAGAATATAAACCTTTACAATGAGTGGCAACAATCTAATTATCATCACCATCATACAACTTCCAAAATCAACCCATGCTTACACCAAATAATAATATTTAGAGCTTATAAATATTAAATTCATGATCTAATTTGTAAAATCTTATTGTAGTTTGGTATGTCGGTTGTAGTTTGGACGGAGAGAACATGGACACAAAGATGTGAATGGGATAAAGATATGATATATGTAGTCATGGTGTCAAGTGTACATAACTTGCAAATGAATTATAAACGTGTATGCCAAAAGGGGTTGAGACGTGTCATGTTGTAGTATGAGATGGGTGAGTATTATATAAATCTTGTCCCAAACTTTGGTAAAGCGGATATTATCGAAGGCCGATAATTTAAAAGATATGCGTAAACTAGTAAAAATAAACGCTCCATATAAAATAAAAATATCGACATTCGGAGAACATTAATATTTTAATAAATAAATGATTGCTTATGATTTAATAAACGTTAACGCTTCGTATAAACGAATGACGCTTAAAGGCTTAACGTAAATTATGAAGAAGGCTCGTAAAACCAAAAATTAAAACGACGACAATAGAAAATAATTCTATGTCATAATGAAAATGTTTATGTTCGATGACAGACATAAACTTTGTTGATAAATAATAAATGACATATATTCGATACATTAAAGCCCTAACCTTCTCGGTTACTCAAGAATTCAATTGTTTGTCAAACGATCATGAAAAATAAAAGACGATTAATAAATATTGGTCCGAATATTAGAAATAGTATTAGACCTCGGTCTAAATATTGAAATAAATTTTCGAGCTACTACATAAGCATTTATTCAAGCCCGACCCAAAACAAATATAGTACAATAGAAAGTCCGCATGTGGGTGGACTATATAAGCACACTCCTAGCATGTTAGGAGGGTTGGTGGTTCTCATTTTCTAATCTAATCTTCATATAGTTAATCATCTCTCTCTAATTTCCCTCTCTACTTTCTCTCTCTAGAAATTCATATCTTTTCCATCTTATTTCTTTAATCTATCATCATTATAATTAGGGACAAGACTTCCTAACATGCTAGGAAGGGCTTTATATAGACCGCCTACATGTGGGCTTTCTATGGACTATATGTTTGGGTTGGGCTTGAATAAATGTTTAGTACCTTGAAAGAGGCCTTTTAAGCTAGTCATCAAGCCCGTATTGGCACGACTATTATACTACCTATTACAATGTTCTAATAAATGTTGGATAATTAACCTATGACCGATTATTCTTGTTTGACTCAACATTTTGAGGCTAACAGTCATAGTCTTCATCAACATTTTTGTAAGAGTCTTCCCATTTTTCTACACACTATTAGTCTCATATGAAACGTTTTAGCAGCCATATTTTTTGTCGTATCATTATCCACATGTTCAACTACATACTTGTCACTAAGCTCACCCGAAGTATCACCCCTTTTCCTAGGAACCGGATTTCATTTATCATCCATAAAAGTAAATTACTAAATTGTCCTTCCACAATCTTTTTTTAGTGTTTTCAACTTTCTCAAATCGGGGTATAACTAGTGTCTACAAAAGTAGCACTATCGGCCTCCCTAACCGCTTCCTTGAATCATCCAACATATAAGTTTCCTCGGTCGAACACAAATCATCATCATTTTCCACTGAGTTTAGCACATGAAAAGAATTTGAGTTACTAACCTCTTTACAAGGCACCACATCTTGTATTTTTCCGCCATTTCTATCAGAATTCTTCTTATGAACCATTATATTCCTGGTTAATAGGTTTAAAGATCATCTTAGGAGCAACTGCTACAAACTTAACGGGTTGCTTTGGCTTCTTCGTGTTCCTTACCCTTAATGATCTCGCAGGTGGTTTACGTGCGAACATATATGATGTTTCCATTCATATTTAATTCGGTAGTGCTCAAGCAGACTCGCCTTTAAGCTTAGGCATAGCCCCGAAAAAGTATCCTCAAACTATGCATTAACACAAAGCTCAATCACGTTTCTAGCATAGCTTCACCTACCCCATGATTGCTTACATATATTACAAGTATATTAAGGGGTGCTAAGTTTTGTAACAATTGCACTTAAACCATCCGCACTAAACGCCTTCATAGAGAAACCATGCAATTTAACCCAAACCGAATTATTACGAACATTCTCTTTAATTACATTCATATATCTAGATCTCATTTTTCTAAGGATAATAATGTTATTTCGAGAAAACGAATGATCATTTTCAAACATAGCATTCACACATTTTAGAAAGTTAAATTGGATGAAAAATAACTCGATAAACGAGTTAAGCATTAATTTAACTAGTCTAAATTCACTTTAGGTATTCTTAACATAATTAGCAACAAACAAGACATGTAAAACTTTTACCCAAAGAGACCGTCACCTAAGCCCATCTCCAACTGATCTAAAAATACTTCATTTCTAGATCTCCATATTCTCGTTATACATTGCGAATATTAAAGAGTTGCAAGTAGCATGGTAACTCAGGCTTTATGATGATGTTTTGCTACGCGGTGAAGATTTAATAAAAACGTTTTCCACATAACCATAGTTCCGAGAACAAAAGCAAAAATATATTTGACCCACAACCGTAACATTAAAACTAAACTTGATGAAACATGTCAAAAAACATATATTTCTACTTTAACAGGGTAACAGGCTAATGGGCACAATAGTGTCGTGTTTAGAATGTCAAGGGTGCACAAAATAGTTACGTGTGTTTCAAACATAATAAACATGATTAACCAACTGACTTAGTTCAATTGGTCACCAAGGTTCTAATAAGTGGTTTTCTTAAGGGAAGTTTTCTGGAAGTTTTGGGTTCAAGATGTGCCAAGGACCCTCTTAGGCGAAGCGGATAAGGAGTTAACATAAGTAAGCGAGGGTTCGAAAAAGATATTTTGTCGCTTGACTGTAATTGCACGACTCGATCCACTAACTATTAACATTTTCTGTTCTAAAAAGAAAAACATAATAAACAAGATTAGACCACGATTTTTAGAGAGCAAACACAAGTTTTATATATCGAGTACATTTAAAAAAAATTAGATGTTTTCAATGATAATAAGATTATGACTGTATTTGGCATAACTACCTATTAATTGTAAACCATAAGTTATTAACTATAAAGCTTCTAACATCAGCTATAAACTATATATTAATTGCTGACTATAAAATTAAAATGTAAAATAACTTAAAATGATATATTTATATAAATTATATATTAAAATGTATATTAGTAATTTACAGCTTTAACATATTTTAATAATTTAAAAAGGTTCATCAATCTACTTTTTCATTTAAAAAACCTACTTATTTAAAATAAAAAGTTAACAACTCTAAAAATTGTTGTGGTAAATAGAACTACTTATTTTAAAAAAGATTATTTTTGTAACAAAAAAATAACAGATTTAAAAAGGTTTAAAAACAGCCGTTACCAAACGAATCTTACGCCACAATTAATGAATTTTCTCAGACCCACTTGGGTCCGTATAACGACGTTACTACCCACACTTTCTAAGGGAACTAAGGGGTGTTTCTTTTTCAACTAAATTGCATGAGTAGAGAAAAAAGTGAGGCCAAACATTATTTTAATATTATTTTATTAAATCTTTCATATATACAAGTCAACTAAAACTTCTCTCTCTTCATTATGATTTTCTAATGGATGTGGGATCCATCTTTTATATGAAGAAGGAAAAAAAGATGGTTGTTTTTTAGAGAGATTTTCTTTAAAAATAGAAAATGTGTTCAAATTGATATTTTTATAAAACTTTTTTTTTGGAAAAATAGAAAACTTATTTTTCACATTATAACTAATATTTAGAAAACTACTTTTATAAGTTTTCCATATTTTTCTCCTTTCAAAATAAGTAAAGGTTTTCTATTTTTATTTAGAAAACTATTTTATTGTTAATATGTATTTTGTTATTACATCCGTCTTAAAATAAGTGTTCATTTTTAACTTTCGAAGTTTTTTTTATGTAACTTTGACATTAATTATTTTTTCCTTAAATAATACTTTTTGAAAATTATATGGATGGATCGAATTTTAAATAGATTTTGTATTGATATAATTTGTATAAAGTATAACAAATATATTTATGATTAAAGTTTCGGAAAAAAGACTTTAAAAATTAAATGTCGACACTTATTTTGAGACTCATGAAGTATTAAATAGTGTTAATAACTTAATATGCATGACATTATTTTGGTGATATATGTTCTTAAATTTAGGCTAAAATAGTGTTTATTTTTTTTGGTAATCGTGATTTCCGACTCATTGGTCGACTAATCCACGGGGTTTGAGCCCACCACCACACAGACTCGAACCAGGTAAAGCCCTCTTTTTTTAGGAGGTTGGTGTGGCCACTTCAAGGTTGTTTGCACCTAGCAGGAATTGAACTTGAGACCTCACCAATTTTAGAGTGATAGCCACAGACCCCTTTGCCACTAGGCCACCCTTGAGTGGTTAAATAGTGTTGATATTTACGTTGTTCGCTTGTGGTTTTTTCAAAATGTTTAAAAGTTTCAGTTGTTGCTATGAATTGTTGTTCGCTTCAGAATTTTTATTTGTATAGGAGTATAATATAATCGAAAAGCGATAAAAAACAATAAAATTTAAACATGTTTTCACATTTATTAAAATTGGAAAAACTGAAATTCATTTGATCAAGTTTTCATATGTTCTCTATAGAAAGAATAACTTCTCCATTTTCAAGAAAACTAAAAAATAAAAACTAAAGAAATTTTTCAGTAATTAAACGCAACCTAAATATGTCTGACTACTCTTAAATCTTAGTTAAGGTTTAAACGAAAAGTAAAAGTCAATTGTTGCTTGTGAAAATATATACTTCCTTACCGTTATACTAGTCTCATCTGAGCCACCCGTATATTGGTAGGGGACGTGCAACATGCAAAAATAGTGTATTATCATAAATCCTACGTTAATGTATATCTGTCAACTCACCATCAGGAACACCAAATGGACCACTTGTATTTATAGCTTAAAATTATGAAATCATGCATCATTTTTCATTTTAGTTCAAAGATAGATTTTTTTTGTAATTTTGTATCTTCTTTTTTCAGATTCGTGTGTGTTATAAAAGTATAATTCAAAACATTCTATTTACGCGTGTAAGAAACAAATAGATCGGAGTATCCAGGTTTTTGTATTTTATAGATGCATGAAAACAACAAAATATATAAAGAAAAATCGTGGCCTAATATAAATATGATCAATATTTCGAACAATGTTCAGTCTATTATTGATAATTATGGTATTAGAGGCAGAGGTTGTAAGAAAATTTAGTATTCTTTGTTGCTTATGTGACTTGCTGATTGTCTAGTTGTTTAGCAATCTCTGTGAATGGAAGTGATTTTCCTATGTAAAGAGCCGGAGATGTAGGACTTACTCACATGCCCTTTGAATGCTTTTTGGCGTAATAATATTTACCGAAGATAATTTTTACTCAAAAAATTTGTGGCCTAACACTAGATATGGTAACGGGGTCGGGTTTACGGGGAATAGTTGCTACCATTTCCATCCCCAAAGTTAAATATCTATCCCCATCGCTGTCACCATCCCCATCGGGGATTACAAACTACATACCATCCCCGTCCCCAGCGCGGGAGGGGGGGGGGGGGGGGGGAACAGGGATCCCAATGGGGAATCAGGGATTCTTTTTCCCGTTACACAATTACATTTAAACTATGTTTCAAATGACGCAACTATTACGAATAATGCAATACGGTAATATCAAACAACATTAACAAGATTAACATTCATGCGACATGCTCAATATCAATAATAATAAAATTAACACACAAGAGCTCATCCTAAAATGTTAGTGTCAAAAGAGATATTAACAATCGATTGATAATGTTTCAAATATGTAATTGTTATTTGAAACATACAAATATATATAAATGTACATGTAGAATAAAGATATTCGGGGCGGGTTCGGGGACGGATTTGGGGAACCATGGGTATTACCATCCCCGCCTCCATACCCGCTTTTTATTATCGGGGAATTCTCACCCCCATCCCCATACCCGGTAAACTCGGGGAATCCTCGGTTAAATCGGATTCGGGTATCGGATTCTCCGTTAAATTAGGAGTTTTTTGCCATCTCATATATATCAACATCGGTGAGTATATATGTAAGTTAAGATATCGAATGCATAGATATTTGGCTTCGTAAAAAACTACTAAAAAGGTAAGAAAAGATATCAAATGCACATAAATGTCGTGATCGTGAGTTGGAGATGGATACATCATACATCTAGCCTCAATTAAATTTGCTTATACCGAGTTAAGCAGGCAGCAAATTAGATTGAGGCAACCATATTCCCTTTTTGGCTACCACTAGTCCACTTTCAACTTGAAATTGATGACTATTAGTACTTTCTAAGAACAAGCTAAAAAGAGCATCACGCATGGATATGTACGTATGTCGGTACCAACTACGCATATATAGTTTTAGGTTCTTACAATCAAATTAATACCAATCCAAAGGGCTAAATTAGAGATGTATGACAAAAAGAACATAAAGATAACTTATGTTGTTCGTCCCAGAACTAAGCCAGTTGGGGAGCTGCCCTACTTTTAGCTTAAAGAAAAGATTAAATAGAAAGAACTTGAAAGGAGAAGAAGAAGAAGCAGAAGCTATTTAGTTGTGAAAAAATTCTCATGGCTTTCTGTTTTAAAATATCTAGAGAAGTGAATGATTTTTTTTAAATAAAAAGTTAGAAATTTTAAAAACTTGTTTAGATAATTTTTTTAAAAACTAAAAACTTTTAGTTACACTTTTTTAATACTTTTCAAAAACTGTGAATTTCTTATTTTCCATTTTTACATAAAAAATATAAAACATCATTTTACAGTTTTTAGTTCATGAAAAGTGTAAAATGATGTTTTATTTTTTTTATGTAAATAGAGAATGAGAAATTCACGATTTTTTAAAAGTATTAGAAAAAATATTACTAAACAAGTTTTAGTTTTTTTTTAATATTAATTTCTTCTTTTAAAAATGAGATATTTTTCTTTAAGTAAACAGCACTAAAGAGAAACAGAAAAAAATTCCAAAAAGAAAACAATATAATGGAAGAAAAGAAGACAATGACTATAAAGGAAAAAAGAGAAAATGCTTTTACTCGTGAAGTGTAGTATTTGCTTGTTCCTATGTAGTAGTAATATGTAATGTTCTGTTTTTTTTATTAGAAAGATAATTTGAACACCAAAATAGTTTTATTAGGCAACAATAGTCTCATTTTTCCGTCTTCTATGAGAAGTTACCAATAAATATGGAAAGATATATACATACAAAAGACTTCACATATATTTTCGTATACAAAAAATGATTATGACTTCACATATGTTTCTTTAACTTGTTGATATATTAGCAATACAATCGCACAACCGAACCTACTAAAACGACTCGACATGTTGTGTCCGATTATGTGAGGAACTACTATGGTTTCTATGGTAGGGCTACCCCTACTCTTTGCTCGTCGTCTTTCATTTTTTACTCATCTTGTCGAGTAAGTATCACAATTGTTCTAGACATTTATCAAATGACGTATATCGTTCATACATAAGGAAACCACCATATATGCAATGGCGGAGCCTGCAAATCCTATTATAGGGGGCAAATTTTTTTCTCGCAAGTCATTAAAAAAGTGAGTTAACATCACGCAAAACCAGCTTAAATTACTCAGTAGCCGCACCAAAATAATAGGATATATTATGTAAAAGAACCATGAATCTAGTGCTAAATTATAGAATATGGAACAATCATATAAAAAAACTATTATTGTGGAAATATGCAGTAGAAAAATGATACATCAACTGGAAAACTGCAATCTAAGTGGCTACGAAAGATCACATTCGCTTAAAAACTACTTGGATCATGCCATGTTGAGATAATGAGCTCACAATTTCAAAATTAAAAGCCCAAGTAAATAATGTAAACTACAACATAATGGTTCATTTTAAGCAAAAGAACAAACTATTTATCGGAGTAAAAAAAGCTTCAACATAAACAACTTATAGTAAATAAATAAATATCTAAATTGAACAGAATACATAAGAATAGACCATATTAGCAGATGTGGATGAAAATGAAATCTTATTTGTTAATATCATTGTATATTTATGGCCAAATAATATAACAATTAACAGAAAAATTAGCATCACAATAAATTAACTACTCTAGTCTCTAGATAACTAAATTCACAACATATATATAGTAACAAAAAGAGAAACACGAAATGTTAAAAGCCACATATTTGATAGTTGTATTTGTCTAGTTGTACTACTTTATAAAATAAAGTAAAAAAGTTACAAATCACTCCCTAGTTTTCCACGTGACTCTACACCAATTTTGTCATTTTTATTTATTCTCCTATCACATTTTTCTATACTTCATCTTCCTCAAATCTTTTTAAACTCATTTTTCAAATTCCTGAAAACTTATATAGGGCAAAATCATTCTAAGATTGAGGGCAACACGATCAAAATCTCAGAAATACCTTTGGAAAACTGGATTACTAAATAAAACGTTGGGGCAAGTGCCCCCTACATTGCATGTTGCTCCGCCCCTGCATATATGCATTGTATCTTATTATACAAATTATTTACGACCCACTAGTACTAACTTGTGGCTCCGTCCCTACCCTTAACTCCATTCCGTTTCCCTGTTTAGTCCACGTCTTGATAATCCGCGGAGATGGTCAAAGAAGTGGCTATTTTGGTACCCTCTTGGTCACAAGGACTAAGTGGTGTCATTTTTCTTTGTTTTCAGTGTTTTTACGATGGGTATTTGTTAGGATATGCAATTGTTTAATCATCGTGAATGAGTGAGCCTATTAGGGGCACACACTCAAATATGGAAAACACACTTTATTAATGTTTAATCTTTATTATCAATATTAAATGTCTACTATCACTAAATATTTAATTAACGGCCGTTAAGTTCGTTACTTGCTTAATTAACTAAACGTATGCGTATGATTAAATTAGAAAGGATCAAAGTCAAAACCCGAAACCCTAGGGAGCCCCATAGTCAGCCGAATCCCATGGGGGTTCTAAAATGTGTTTCGATTTATTATTAAGCTTAGTAAGTACTATAATTAGTTTAACTTGGAGTAAGGATCAAGAAAACTAATGAGGTGTGAAGGTTATATAAACCCCCACACCCCCTTCATAAAAATTGTCCCATATACTCCTCCCCAAACCGGTTTTCTGTTTTCACTCCCCCTCAAATCCTTATTAAACCTAAAGTGTAAACCTTTGCAAGATCGACTTGCTTTTGGTACTCTTTTGTGAAGTAACTAAGCCTTTACTAAATTCTTGATACTCTTATCAAGGTTTTAGCTTTGTTTTGGTCTCCCTTTTGTTATGGCAATTACATAAACCTAATTTGCGTTTCGTGTGATTTTGGGAATTAATATTGTAACGTTAACAAACTGATCCTTATGCAATCCCTACTTTGGGTTTTAGATATAGGGTTTTATAGTTACAAGATCTACACTTTATTGTTTGAAGTGAAGTTACTACTAACATCGTAGTGATTGTTCACTTGACGTATTATGTGAGCAAACGATAGAGATGATAATTTAACCATTAAGTTTCTACATCAAGATTAAGCTTCATTAATTGACTTATTCAATTAATAAAGGTTGGTATTGAATTATTTCTTATTATGTTCTATAATTATGTATGTCATACTAGATCCACTACGTTGCATACTCGTAGTTAATGGTTTAACTAGTATTAAAATCTCAACAGTATTTTATTGTAATTTTTTTAGAAACTTTATTATGTACACCATTGGTTCCTCACTATTAATCCTAAATCAATCCATAACACGATATTAAGAGTAGATCTAGAGAGAGAAAGAGAAGAAAGTAGAGAGAGAAACAAGAGAGAATGGTGGAAGGTAAAATACTTTAGAGAGAGAAAGTAATAATGACCATCACTCTCTTCCACACATGGAAGAGGGTTTATATATCCAAGAGCTTAGTGGGCTCATGGGCTTTGTCCTTGTGTCAGGCTTGGCTTACACTTGGGCATAAAGCCCCTAACTTAGAAAATATTAGCTTAAAGTGCAAGCCCAGTTATCCCGACTAGCCTATACAATACAAGACCTTTAGCGACTAAGATGACCTATTACATTCTTGTTCGACTATATGAAATATAGGGCTAACAATCTCCCCCAATGTATCGGTCATCTTTAAATGCTTAAGATGATTGAATGAATACATTCTTGTGGAGGTGATCTTCCTTCTTTGGTCTTGTATCTTGGTCTTGATCTTGTTTGTAACGAATTTGTTCCTTCATGATTTTGTGATCTTTATCTTGAGCATTTGTCATTTAACTTTGAGTGTTTGAGATCTTCAGTCTATCCTTGATAGTCTTGTGTTCCTGTGACTAAGACGACCTATTGCATTCAAGGGAATCTTGGAAAAATGTTCAAAGATCTCGGAAAAAGTGATGATTTCGGAATAAAAGTATAATTCCGGAATATTAACGATTATGATCACCGAAAAACGTTAAAAAAACGTTATTTTTTTAAAAAATCAAGCCAAACGCCCCAAAATTTTTTGTTTTTGATCAAACTAAAAAACCCAAATCACAACCACAATTATGTATATGATTTCTATAAAGATTTAGACCACAAAAACAGGAAATCTTTTTAGATAATGTTTGTAAATCTATAAAACCCACGAAATTTATATAAAACAACCACAAAACCTTCAATCACTTATCTACTATAGGCTCTTAATACCAAATGTTAATCCCAAATCAATCCATAACACAATATTAAGAGTAGATCTAGAGAGAGAAAGAGAAGAAAGTAGAGAGAGAAACAAGAGAGAATGGTGGAAGGTAAAATACTTTAGAGAGAGAAAGACCAACACCCTCTTCTACACATGGAAGAGGGTTTATATACCCATGAGCTTGGTGGGCTCATGGGCTTTGTCCTTGGGCCGGACTTGGCTTACACTTGGGCATAAAGCCCCTAACACAATATTAGCTTAAAGTCCAAGCCCGATTATCCTGACTAGCCTATTATAATACAAGACCTTTAACGACTAAGATGACATGTTACATTCTTGTTCGACTATATAAAATACAGGGCTAACACTCACCAACCATTTTTTTATTTTTGTTAAACTTGTCCACCTTACATCCCATTAGAATTTAATGGCATTGCTATTTCACTTCACGTAAACTTCTGATCCCTATCAATTCACAAGATTACTCATAACCAACACCACCTCTAATTTGTTCATATCTCACCCCTTTCTCTTTCAACTCAAACCTGATTTTTTTCTACATTTAAATCCTACATACAATGGTGTTAACAAGATTGAAGCTCAAGAAAAGAAAATTAACTAAAACGACTCAACGAATGATTAAATAACTGAAACATGCATTTGGTAATGACTTGAAAGCCTTTTGATCACAATTTAATTTTTCCAAATGTGGTGTTCCTTAAATATTTGATTGCCAGTATATTAAGTCAATTTTTTATTTTTATTTTAAAGAATGCACCGAATATGTTTTCGGTTCGAATAAATCATGGTGGCAGATTTCACAAGTATCCAAGCAGGCGATATGTTGATGGTCATGTCGACATATTTCATATGGTGGATATCGATCTCTTTATTGTGATTGGTCTTAATAAGATAGTTCTACACTCTACAGATTGGTTATACATGTGATTAGAGTCTCTGTTTTATACCCATCAATATGTGAGGAGGATGACTGTTGTCTGAGCTCCCTTGTTAGAAGTTTTAAGTTGTTTGAGGTTTATATAGGACATGGTTATATGATTGTAAACTCATACTAAAGGCCACCATCACATATAAGGAGATCGATACATTGACATGGCGTAATTCCATAAACCTTTAAGGATTCCGTATGTGAGTCTGTTTCAACGAGTTAATGCATTAACATGATTCAAGTAACGGATTATTTTTTTGACATTGTTACACCTAGGTGTATGCCTCATAATATGTTAACTCCTCCAACTAAAGAGTTTCTCATCACATATATATAATTGAAAGATGTACAAGGACTTTATACACAAGACCACGTTCCTCCAACAATACAATTAGACTTTAGTGCATAAACTTGCGTTTGGTATGAGTAAAACCAACTGATATTCAGGTGATATAAGATGGGATGACGTAATTATTATTTGTTTCTCTCTCTCTCTCTCTTACTTTCTCTCTCTATCTCTCTCTCTCTCTCTCTCTCTCTCTCTCTCTCTCTCTCTCTCTCTCTCCCTCTCTCTCTCTCTCTCTCTCTCTATCTCACTCTCTCTCCCTCTCTCTCTCTCTCTCACTATCTCTCTATCTCTTGTTGGGAATAAATCTATATATACTTGTTACCCCTGCTAGTTGGTTATTCGTTCCCCTACTAAAGTTAGTTCCCCCTGCCAAATAACAAAGGCAGGGGGATTGGTTCCCCTGCTGAAGTCAAAGGCCCTACTTTGAGAGATAAACGTGGAATAGATTTTTACGCGTTTCTGTTACTACTCCTTAATACTTTCCAAATTTGTTAGTAGTGATCTTGTACGTGAGTCCTTATGCCTATAAAAGGACTCACTAGGTTAGCATGCAAAGTGTGTCTTTTCTCTATTGTCTTTCATTTTCATACTTTAAGGTTTTGTAAACCCTAATACCATTATAGGGTATTCGTATATCATTGATATATTAAAGTTCAACGTTTGCTTTAATCATATTGTTCTTGTGCTAAACACTATATTCCGCATCTTGTTTAGTTACTTTGCCTTGCAAAGTTTCTCTAGTGTTAGATTGAATTTATTCTTTCTATCACAACCCTTAAACAAGCTATTAAGGTTTAAGATCTGAGTTTGGGATCAACAAGTGGTATCAGAGCTTGTTGAGAAACTTTGTCTAAACCAAGAACAAAACCCTTATACCAACCATGTCTTCAGACTCTTCCTCAAACAGCAGCAACCACAATAACCTCAAATTACCCATGTTGGATCCTGAAAACTTTGAATTATGGGAATTCAGAATCCAACAATACCTCAAAATGGAACACTATGTTCTCTGGGAGATCATAGAGTTTGGTGATCAATTCAACAAAATGGTGGCGGTTAAAGAGGGCAAGGAAGAAGAGAAAGGTAAAAGTTCCAATGGTAAGGACAAGAAGATATCTGCTGCTCTTTGTGATAAGGAAATACTGGCCAGAAGGCATGATGTCAGAGCTCACAACTCATTGCTGTTGGCTCTACCTGATAGACATCAACTAAGATTCAGAAAGTACAAAACATCTAAGGAACTATGGGAAGCCATAGGCACAACTTTTGGAGGAAATGAAGCCACAAAGAAGAAGAAGAAGAATCAAATGCTTGATGATTTTGCTTCTTTCAAAGAAATTGGTGATGAATTAATTGGCGCTATTTACAATAGGCTTCAAGATATGGTGGCCTAATTGGAGTTCTTTGATATTGAAGTGACAAGAGAACAGGTGAATACCAGGTTCCTTAACAGCCTCAAGAAGGAATGGTTTGTCTACAAGGCAATTTGGCAGAATAAGGATGACTTGGATAACAAGAACATTGATGACATATACAATAACTTGAAAGTTTTTGAACCTGTTGTCAATGAGATGAAGTCAAAAGGAACGATTCCCACCAACTCAAGTGGATCTACTGATTCCCATGCTAACATGGCATTCATATCGCAAAGCAGTGGAATCTACAAAAGCAGTGGAATCGAAGTAGGCCCTGCTGCTTATTCCCCTGCTACCAGGTCTAGATCATCTTATGATGAAGAAAGGCCAGCTACATTCAGTCTTGACACTGCTTGTGCTTTTATAGCATCCCAAGGGCCACAAGGATCTACTGTGTTACACGAAGATCTAAGTCAAATCAGTAAGCAAGGACTGGAGGAGATGGAGATCAAGTGGAACATGGCTCTGCTTAGCATGAGAGCCAACAGGTTTTACAAGAAGTATGGGAAGAAGATCTCAATCAATCCCTCTGATCTGGCTGGGTTTGATAAAACTAAGGTTGAATGCTACAACTGTAGCAAGAAGGGTCATTTTGCTAGGGAATGCAGAGGACCTAAGACTGGGAACAACTATAGGAAGGAAACCAGAGATGATGATTCTGGTGCTAAAGCCATGGTAGCCATGCAGGGGATAGATGGAGCAGGTGGATGGGATTGGAGTGCCATGACAGAGAATGTGGAAAGAAATCAAGCATTGGTTGCTGAGGAAAAAGAGGAAGATTTTGCACTTATGGCCATGTCAAGTTCCAGCTCAGACAATGAGGTATACGATGATTCATATTGCACTAAAGCTTGTAGGAAAAATACTGAGTCATTGAATGATCAAATCAGAAAGGTAAAAGCTGACTATATTAATTGTGACAATGACCTTGATAATTATAGACGTGCTTTAGAACAGTTAGAGTCCACCATAAGAGAGTTTAAACAAAGAGAAAGTGATTATAGGGATCACATTGTGATTCTAGAAAGAGATGCTAAGGAGAATAATAACTCCATTAAGGAGTTGACTGTTGAACTTGAAGTTTTTAAATCTAACAAAAAGATTGATGATGAAACTGTTGAAAAATTTGGAAAAGCTTCAAAAGTTTTAACTAAAGCAGTTGAAATTGGTCAATCTCCTAGGGACAAAACAGGGTTTGGGATTAAAAATGAGCATGCTACCATACCACCACCTCCTGCCAATATTCATGCACCTTTTCCTAGAAAAGACTTGTCTTGGACTGGTCTCTCTTGTTTTCAAAAACATGATGATATTGAGTTTGACTTGAGTGCTTACATACCTAATAGTCTTGATACTGAAGAGCCACTAGTGAAAACTAGTATTATTAGGGACTTTGAAAAGGAACAGATTGCTTTAAAACAATGGAAAATTGATAACCCTGTTCTATTTTCAAGAGGAGGACTTTTTGGTAGTGATTCTAGTTCTAAGAGTAGTTCACCCAAATTTAAAACCAGATCACAGTCCCCTAAGTCCAACATTAAATATGTTGGTATGTACAGGCCTGTCAGAGGTAATCAAAGAAATTGGAATGACCAAAAGTCTCACCAATTAGGAGAAGACTTTGTGATAAATACAAAGCCCTGCTTCACATGTGGCAGTTTTGATCACACTTATCAAGAATGTTAGGCACCAATGGAAGTTGTGGCTGCAAATCCATTAAAGGATATGCAACCTAAAGCTATTCTTCTAAATGCAGGGGCAAAATCCTTTTCCCCTGCCAAATATGTTGCCCCTGCCTTGAGAAACAGGGTTACTGAAAAATATGTTGTTCATGCTCTAAGAAAGGTGAATGATGTTCATACCAAGCCCAACACTTCCATGACCAACCCAACACCTTATAATGCATATAGATCTGGCCCTAGACCTTACCAACACATAAATAGAGGCAAAAACAAAAAATGGGTTCCCTCTTCTAAGCATAGGGATTCCTCTGCTAAACCTGGGGTTTCCCCTGCTAGCAAAGTTTTGCCTTCTAGGAACATGGGTAGATGAGGAAAAGCTGTGAAAGCCTCAGCTCGTTGGGTTTGGGTACCCAAAAGGGGTGATCAGTCTAATGGTGTATCTCTAGTTTTTGATAAGCTATCCTACATTGATACACGAGGTAGATCCAAGTCTGTAATGGCTTGGGTCCCCAAGAAAAACTAATTTGTTTTTCTTTTTGCAGGTGACAACGAGGACAAGGGATGATAGAGCATATTGGGATAGTGGATGCTCAAGAAGCATGACTGGACAAAACTCTTATTTGTCTAACTTTGTGCCCCTGCATGACAATGATGGTGTTTCTTTTGGAGATGGGCATGGAACAATAACAGGAAAAGGAACTATTGTCACCAATGGGATGACCTTTGATAATGTCTACTTGGTGAAAGAACTTAAGTACAATCTATTCAGTGTGTCACAAATGACTGATAACAAGAATTTTGTCTTGTTTACTGACACTGAATGCATGGTGTTAGGAAAGGAGTTTGTCTTACCACCAGACACTCCTATTGTACTTAGAACACCAAGACAAAAGAACATGTACACAATTGATCTCAAAGACATCTCTCTTCAAGATAATGAAACCTGTTTCATTGCCAAAGCCTCAGCTGATGAGTGTAAGAAATGGCATAGAAGACTTGGTCATCTTAATTTCAAGAACATGAACAAACTGGTGAAATATAATCTGGTTCATGGTCTTCCTTCCAAGTCCTTTATCAATGATCATACTTGTGCTGCATGTCTGAAAGGGAAGCAACATAGAGCATCTTGCAAATCAAAAACAAGTATGTCCACTACGAAGCCATTGGAACTACTGCATATGGATCTTTTTAGTCCTACTTCTGTGACAAGCATAAAGAAGAAATGGTACTGCCTAGTGATTACTGATGATTTTTCAAGGTTCACATGTACATTCTTTCTGTTTGAAAAGAGTGACACAACTGATGCACTCATTGGGTTCATCAATCAGATTGAACTATCAAAAAGCATAAAGGTAGTGACCATGAGATCAGATAATGGTGGTGAGTTCAGAAATCAGAAACTAGACTCTTTCTGCATAAACAAAGGAATCAAGAGGGAATTCAGCATTGCAAGAACACCTCAACAGAATGGAGTTGCAGAAAGAAGGAATAGGACACTTATTGAAGCAACAAGAACTATGTTGTCTGATTCCAAACTTCCAGTTATCTTTTGGGCTGAGGCTGTATCCACTGCTTGTTATGTACAAAACAGGGCCTTGGTGGTTAAGGCACACAACAAGACCCCTTATCAGTTGTTCAATGGAAGACCTCCTTTAATTGACTTCTTTAGACCTTTTGGATGTCATGTGATCATCTTGAACACTATTGACAATCTAGGAAAGTTCAGTGAAAAGGGAGATGATGGATATTTTTGGGTTATTCATTAAACAACAAGGGATATAGGGTCTTCAACAAGAATAGAAGCAAAATCACAGAAAATCTTCATGTGGATTTTCTTGAAGACAAGCCTGAAGATGTTCAAACAGGTCCTGATTGGTTCCTTGATATAGAGGTTCTTTCAAAATCTATGAATTATCTACATGTTGCATTGCAGAATACTAACATTTCAGGTACACAAGAACCAACTGGTGTAGAGAAGCCACCATTGAGGTACATGAATGTACCCTCACTATTTCCTATTGAAGCTGCTTCAAACACTGGTAAAGAAGATGATCCTTCTCTAGGAAAAGAATAGACAACCTCTTCCCATGCTATGTCACTTTCTGAAAGCAGTGGAATGGCTGAAAGCAGTGGAATCCAGGATTCCCCTGCTAGATCAATTGCTTCCCCTGCTACAAAGGATCCTGCTGCTAATGATATTAATGATGAAGAAAGAGAATCCCCACTCATTTCCTCATCTACACCCATATCTGATGGTCCTCTTATATCCAGCAGTGGAAGCAGAATAATTAAGAGTGGAGGTCCAAGTTACTCAGAGCTACATTCAGCTCATCAGCACCCATCCCTAGGTCATGCTGTATCTTTTGGAAGTTCTTTTGAGGACTTCTTTCCCAATCAAGATAGCCCCATCAATTCTGATTTGGAAGAAGATGAAACAGAAGTAATCATGCAGCCTACCTACAGAATCAATAAGGATCACCCTATCTCTCAAATCATTGGTGATCCTGAAGCCCCTTGACATACAAGGTATACAGCAAAGGAGCACAGCTTCATTGCTAACATCACCATGAAGTTTAATCATGACAACATGCAGTGTTGTCTGTTTACTGCATTTTTGTCACAAGAAGAGCCAAAGAAGATTTTTCAGGCTTTAAATGATCCAAGTTGGGTTGAAGCCATGCAAGAGGAGCTCTTACAGTTTGACATTCAAGAGGTTTGGATTCTAGTAGATTGTCCAAAATGGGCAAGGCCCATTAGGACAAAATGGGTACTCGGTAACAAAAAGGATGAAAGGGGTATAGTTGTCAGGAACAAAGCAAGACTGGTGGCACAAGGATATACACAGGAAGAAGGCATTGACTATGAAGAAGTATTTGCTCTAGTTGCCAGGATTGAAGCCATTAGATTATTCCTTGCTTATGCTTCATTTATGGACTTCACTGTTTTCCAAATGGATGTAAAAAGTGCCTTCTTGTATGGCACCATTGATGAAGAAGTCTATGTTATGCAACCTCCAGGTTTTGAAGACCCAAAACATCCAGACAAGGTATACAAGGTGAAAAAGGCTATGTATGGACTCCACCAAGCTCCCAGGGCCTGGTATGGAACTCTATCTAAATATCTATTGGTTAATGGCTTCAACAGGGGGAAGATTGATCAGACCCTCTTTATCAAGAAACAAAAGGGTGACCTCCTATTGGTACAAGTCTATGTTGATGATATCATCTTTGGGTACACAAACTCTATGCTTAGCAAAGAGTTTGCCAAGTTGATGCAGGATAAATTTCAAATGAGTGCCATGGGAGAACTAAACTTCGTTTTGGGGTTACAAGTTCAGCAAAGGAAAGATTGGATATTTATCTCCCAAGACAAATATGTGGCTGAGATTGTGAAGAAGTTTGGCATGTCTGAGGGAAAGAAGGTGTCCACACCAATGGACAAGGATCATCCATGGGGCAAAGATTGTCCTGGAAAGCTAATAGATTTCAGGAACTACAGGTCTATGATTGGGTCTCTCATGTATCTCACAGCTTCAAGACCTGACATCATGTTTGTAGTCTGCTTATGTGCAAGATACCAGGTGGCACCAACAGAGTGTCATTTATTTGCTGTAAAAAGAATTTTTAGGTATCTAAAGTGCAATACAACCTTAGGACTTTGGTATCCCAAAGAGTCACCATTTGAGTTGATATCTTACTCAGATAGTGACTATGCTGGTGACAACAATGATAGGAAGTCTACAATAGGTGGATGCCAATTTTTGGGAAGCAGACTTATATCTTGGCAATGTAAGAAGAAGACTATTATGGCCACATCAACAACTGAAGCTGAGTATGTAGCAGCTGCTGCATGCTGTGGTCAAGTACTTTGGGTTCAGAATCAACTGCTTGATTATGGGTATAAATTTCTTAAAACCAAGATATTTATTGACAACAACAGCACCATTTGCATTATTAAGAACCCTGTTTTTCATAGCAAGACTAAACATATTGAAATAAGACATCACTTTATCAGAGATTGTTTTGAAAAAGGACTAATTGTCCCTGAGAAAATTGATACAGAACTTAATGCTTCTGATCTTTTAACAAAAGCTTTTGAAGTGGGGAGGTTTTAGTACCTGGTTGCAGGTATTGGAATGGTTACTCCCTAAAAATTGATGTCTATTATGTCATGTATATTCAGGGTTGCTTTATTACTGTTGTTGTATAACTGTTAGTCAATTTTTCCATCATTTTTCATTCCACTGCTTTTGAACACAGATCCCCCTGCTGGGGGTTCATTCCCCTGCTAAGAGAGTTTTTCTCTTTAAACCGGGTTTGTTCTTTTTAAAAGTGGTTATATGTGGTTTTAGACTAACAATGCAGATATCCAAATGGTGCATACTACTCTCATTGGTGATTCAGGTATATGCTCTATGTTTAAGGGGAGGTTGGGTCACACCTTTAGGACTCAGGGTATCCTTAGGATGCTCATATATGCTCTTAGATCATATCCATTGGTGAGTAAGGGTTCAGGGTGATGAAGGCTTGCTGCGAAGCTTGTCAGAATTCTGAAACCTTGAGGCACTGTAATGGGTACTTGTACTTCTCTATCAAAACAGCTTGCTGTTTAGGTACAGATGTGTGGTACACATTGCCAAGACTAACTGACCATAGGTAAGGGAAAAGGTAGGGATGGTGACTAGGGTATGCATTTTTTCTTGGGTTGACCAGGTGCAGGGTGACTGATGTGTTAAATTTTTGTGCTTAGACCATTGTTGAATAGAGGACTCTTGAGTTTCTATGTATCTACCTTGTGTATACAAGGGTATGCATTAGAGCAGAGCTAGTTAGCATTGGTCTCTCCATGATTAGCTTAATACCCCTAGGAAAGTTTCCCCTGCTTTCACCTTTTGCTTCCCCTGCTTTAACAACATTCCCTTGTTTGACAGTTGACCGACAATACCGTTACCTTGTTCATAGCCGTTGGGCATGCTTGCAAAAATTTTGGTTAGGGAATATTTTATTGTTTTTAAAAGATATTGAAGGCGCTTTCTTCGCTGATTGGTAATCTTTACTTTATTCTTTCAAATAAATTACTTTTTTATCAAGATTTATCTTTGATATTTTTGCAATTTGAAAATTTGGTCCAATCACAGCTCTTCAATTCGCCTATAAAAACTTAATTCCCTTCACAAGCAGGTCCATCTCTCTCCCTCGACTAAATCCCACCTAACTCTCACCATTATAAACCTTCAAAACGTTTCAACCTTTATCATGTCTCTCAAAATTGCTGCTAATCATAATCAAATCGCTTTATTACATGATGAACCAGCAGAGTTTTTTGATGTTGTGGCCTTTCTAAAATCCTCGTATTTTAGAGTGGCCCTTCTCATCAACCCTAGGATTTACACCTCACACATTCAGCAGTTTTGGTCTAAATCCATGACCAAAACAGTGAATGGAGAGGTTACAATTCAAAGCACTGTAGATGGTCATCCCAAGGTGATTTCACTTGCCTCCATCAGAGACAATCTCCTTCTTGATGATGAGGATGGGATAACCAACCTATCTGAGGCTGACATCTTTGAGGGTCTTGTTAAATTGGGGTATACTCTTTCTTAAGACCAAAAATGTAAGTTTGCTAAAGGTCAGTTTGCCCCACATTGGAAATATTTGATTCATACAATTTTACAATGTTTGTCACCAAAAACCGCTGCTTTCAATGAATTTGGTAGTGAGATGGCTTCTGCCCTGATTTGCTTAGCAACAGGGAAGAAGTATTGTTTTTCTCAAATGATTTTCAAAGGAATGGTTAACAATGTTTCAAGCAATTCAAAATTCTGTATGTACCCAAGGTTTATAGAACTTCTGTTGAATATGAGTGAACATGGTCCAATCAAACACAAAAACTACTTTTCAGCAACCAAGCACACTACCAAACTATTCACCACACTTCTTGCACCATCCCCACAATTTTCTGGCAGGTCCATTCCACTCACTTCAATTATGATGAAACAAATCAGATAGGAAGAAGCCAAGACAAAAACAGCTAAACACAAACCTTCTGATTCCCCTGCCAAGAAACTACACCCTCCCAGTACTCTACCCCTTGTTGATCCACAACATGAAAGGCGATCTAATTCCAGGTTTGCCAGGTCTCCCTTGCCTGGTGAATCTTCACAAGTAGCAAAGAGGAGAGCCTCCAAGGGTTTGGAGCAAACTGAGGGTTTGGCTGCCACTATTGTCTCATCCTCAAGGGGTGAGCAGGATAGTGACACCATCAGTAAGTCCTCTCCCTCACTCCATGATATCCAAAAAGGGGAGAAATTCCCTTCTAGGGTTGAGAGCAACATGAAACCTATGACCATTTTGGAATTGACGAAAATGTGCATGAGCTTGAAAAGGTAGAATGCACAACTTGTACAAAATGTCAAAAAGCAAGGTTTGGTTATCAATAACTTAGAAACCAGACTTGCCACACTTGAGGGGAGGAGAAAGCCCAGACTTATCATATCCACAGATGAGGATGCTTCCAAAGGGGAGGAAGTTCCCAATACAGAAGAGTCTACTCAGTACTATTCATATCCTGGTGGTGTACAAGGAAAAAAAGCAAGTGCTGCAAAAGGGATTGAGAAAGGAAGTGCTGATAAGGGAAGTGATAAGGGGAGTGCAACTAAAGAGATTGCTCAAACATTTCTAACTATGGGCAATCAAGATGAAGCCCCTGCTTCAAAAGTTTCTCCTGCTATTGCTGATCCCACTGCTGTAAGTCATTCCCCTGCTAAGCCTATTACTCAAACTTTTGTTAGAAAGAACAGAAAGCAAACAACTCAGAAAGGAATTACAATCAAAGAACCTGCATCTAAAGTTAAATCAGCACCAGCATTGGATCCAAAAGACAAAGGAAAAGGGATCATGATTGAACAGACCAAGAGAAAATACAAGCATAGAACTCCTGAACAACAAAGGGCTCAAGAAGCACATGATGCACAAGTAGCTCTCAGGCTACAACAAGAGGAGATTGATATGCAGGATCAGAGAATGAAAAAGATGAGGCCTAAAGAAATGCTCAAGCAGGTTGAAATTATGCATAGGGAGTTGGATGATAGGGTGCCTCATGTTCAAGAGTTCCTAGATCAATGGGAAAAGGAGCTTGTAAATGCTCCTTTGGAAGACAAGTATGAGTTAATTTGCCTTGTTTACAAATATCAAAGTGAATATCTGGAAAGGAGGGCAAATCAAATTCAGAGAGAGAAATATTTGAGGTCTGAGAAGGGGAGACTTGAAAACTACAAAGTTTTGCTCAAAAGACACAAGAAGTGGAAGGATGGAGATTTTATTAGTATGAGTTTTGAGGCTATAGAAAGGGCAGTCAGACCAGTTTTAAGAGAATATGATGTGGAAGACTTCATGACTATGGACTCTCCTAAGGAAGCTGAGTATCTTAGGAGGCAAAGTGAAGTGTTACAAAAAGCAAGGGAATCCAGAAAAAGGAAGGCTGAAGGAACAACGTTGGAAACTACACAAGCAGGTGCATCATCTCAAGCAGGTGCATCATCACAAGCAGGGGTATCACATCAAGCAGGTGAAAGTTTTCCAACAATTGAGAGATCCGTTCTCAATACACAACGGGCAGCCAAAAGACTCAAGAGAATGGAGAAAGTTGGCATAGTTACTAAGGAGTCTCAACGTCCTTCAAATGAAGAAATTGATAAACAGCTAATTGTGTAGGAAAATGATGATATCTCACCTAGTGAACTTGGAAAGAAGTTTGCTATAATAGAATATGCTGTTTACGAACACAAAGGGAGGACTTGGTGGAAGCTTACAAGATCTGACAATACAGCATAGACATTTCTAAGTCTAGATGTGATGTTTCAAACCTTGGATAGTGAGGACTTAGAAGATCTGTGGAAGATTTTGAAAAAGACCTTTGCTGCAAAACCTCCTATCATGGATGGTGTGGAGAAGGATTGGGTGATCTGGGAGTGCATGCATAGGATGTATGAACATGAGTTATTTGATCCTATATTTGATGCAGTGAATAAAGGAAATTTATTGTATTGGAAGTTGTTTACCAATTCTGGGGTCTATGAGATAGTAATGGAAGGAATAAGTGTGTACTTAATCAATCATCATTATTATCCCTTCACTCAGGAGATCTTGAAGAAATTAGCACAGCCTAACTTGATTGTAGATGCTAAAACGCCTGTTGCTTATGATCTGGTAAGGATGATGCATAGTCAGATTTGGCCAGAAAGTTTGTAAGCACCCTCATCAACTAGGATTTATTCAGAAACTTGTCTTTAGGGGAAAGCACAAGTTTAGGAGAGGATTGTTGGGAATAAATCTATGTATACTTGTTACCCCTGCTAGTTGGTTATTCGTTCCCCTGCTAGAGTTAGTTC